>OW240916.1:134795247-134880549 GCA_933207985.1 Pelobates cultripes
CTCCCCCTCCCCCCCCTTCCTCTTACCCCTCCTCTTCCCTGTAGTGTGGCCGAGCTCCTCTCCGGTCCGTGGTGCCCGGCCGGAGTGATAGGAAGGTGCACACTCAGTGTGCACTTCCTATCAGTCCGGCCAGGTACAGGAAACTGAAACTCTGCGCGGAACAGGAGTTTCTGTTTCCTGTACCTGGCTGGACTGACAGGAAGTGCACACTCAGTGTGCACCTTCCTATCACTCCGGCCGGGCACCGCGGACCGGAGAGGAGCTCGGCCACGCTACAGGGGAGGGGAGGAGAAAAGCAGCTGCAGCTGCCTGAGGCTCTTAACAGAGTGCTCAGGCGGCTGCAGCATTGAAAGGGCCGGCCCTGCAGCTGCCGGTCTTAAAATAATTTAGGGTGGCCTGGGGGGCAATTGCCTCGCTGCCCCCTGGCCCGGCCCAGCCCGCCCCTGGGCAGGGCACTTCGGTCACCATTACCACTAGATCATGCTGCCACTATGGTGTCTGGAGTATCCTTTTAAGAGATCATATTCGGCAGTGGCAACATTTGCATAAAGCAAGTTCTCAACTTCTGAGAATGAGTGAGTGAGTTTTGGGCTTAGCACGCGTGCACATTATACTCAAAAATGTAAACTGGCACATGTGCTTGTTGGTATCATCATTATGCATACCCCGTTGTCCGTTGTGTCAACTGGATTACAGACACGCAATGGTTTATTCCCTACACAACAGGATTGTGAGGTGAATTGGATAATGAATTGCAAAAAATTACTGGGTGTAACTGTGAGCAATGGTAGTATGCATTCTAGAGGTAGCACCAATACCACAAACTGTGCATGCTCCTACACTTTATAAAACAGTCTACATACCCACAAATACAAACCTACAAAGTGTAGCACCAACACATAACAAAATCAGTATATGGCAACAAACACACACACACTAATTAAAAATAAATTAAGAGGACCGGCACATCAAATTACTTCAATGACGTTTTGAAACAGTGCTGCTTAAACGTTGCCTACCCCTGCCCTAGTGAATAGGTGAAGTTGAAATGTGTTCAACCATAAAATATATAACCAAAATAAATGGACCTATTGACCAATCATGGCTCCTCGTTTAAAGGATGAATACTTCTGAAAGCCTTAGGGAATCCCACATGTTAGATGGGTTAGGTTGTTACAAGGAAACACAGTTTTAAACCAGTGTTGTTTTAAAACCAGATTAAAGGACCATTAACACCTTAAGGACACATGACAGAAATATTCTGTTATGATTCCCTTTTATTCCAGAAGTTGTGTCCTTAAGGGGTTAAATATCAATGAAGCGCTCTATGTTCAGTAATTCTGTCATTGTTTTTTTTGACATTCTTTATTTATTGAGTTTTTCAAGTCAGGATGGGAGACAGAAAAAAGAAAAAAGGGTGGGGGAGGGAAGGGGGTTGACAATTATCAAGTTACAATGCGTGACATAAACCTTTATAGAGCGTCAGTTCTGTTAGTGGATCAGAGCTACGGTCGGTGTGTTTCCCAAGGTCAATGCATCTTTAACTTGCGGTGTGTCCGCCTAGGTGTTTCTCAGTCGGGGGCATAGGATGCAGCGCAGGTGTGCCACTTATAATTTAGGTGGGTTCATGTTATTCAGGGGCTTGTGGTTATGCTCCCGGCATGCGAGCAGAGCCTCAGGTGTGAGGTACACAGATAGGCAGGGAGAAGAAAGCGGTCGGAAAATAAACAAACCGACCTGGCGGGGGGAGGGGAGGGGGTGAAGGAGTGAGTGTAAAGGAATACAAGGTAGGTAAAAAAAACAGTTTGAAAACACAATTACAGAGACATAAAATAAAATGAAAGAAAATGAAATAAATGTAATAACTAAACAAATAATAAAGGGTAATAAGCCCAAACCGTGAATATTACACAATACAAATTTCACAAATCATGACAGGAGAAGAACATTGTACTTAGCTGAGGAGGCAGCAGCAAAAGAAGTGGCTCAAGGTCACATGGGACATTATTAGGATAGGGACACTCTCATTGGTTAATGTGTTATATGTGGTTAACCCTTTGGGGTAAATTATATTATTTAAATTTTTGTTGAATATTTACAGTATCTCTCACTTTTGCTGCTGAGGAATAAAGAAAGAGAATACGCATAATACTCGCCTCTGTGTCCTTTATAAAATCATGACTTTACGTCATGAAATTAGTAAAATCTGGTAATTATGGCACATTAGACTTTTTATACTAAAATTGTCTTCACACTGAGATTATAGGCAAAATTTGTTCTTAAAATGTTCTCCAAGATGGATTGGACTCCTCTTTTTTAAAGCATTATAGAAATCATTAAAAATATATCTAAAAGTAATTATTGAAAAAAAGTGCTAAATGTCCCTTTCTTGCAGCAAATTTCCTGAATCTGCGGCAGCACCTTTACCCTTAAAAAATAAATTTAAGTTTTAACAGCATACTGCCCTGATTGTTTCGCAATAAGACTTC
This sequence comes from Pelobates cultripes, assembly GCA_933207985.1. Taxonomy (NCBI): domain Eukaryota; kingdom Metazoa; phylum Chordata; class Amphibia; order Anura; family Pelobatidae; genus Pelobates; species Pelobates cultripes. The sequence continues at coordinate 134,797,737 of OW240916.1, forward strand.
TATGCTAGTTACATTTCGAGTAACAGAAACCGATGTAAATGAGGAGGTTATAAAAAGCAAAATAAGCATTTATTTTAGGTGAAACAACAGCACATTTACAAGTCACATGGGGACTCCACTGAAGGGCATATGCCATTAACCTTGGCTTATCTACAGGTCCTTCCTCCCAAACCCTCTGGCTGGAGTCAGTCTATTAGTTTCCACTTGTTTGGAGGGTATAAAGCCGATGGTAAGAATCAATCACTTAAAAAGTCTTATCTAAGCACTTGAAACTTTTTTTTCCTTTTTAACTGATAAAACATAAAAGTTAATTAGATAAGTGAACTTAAAACCTTGAAATCTCCAGCAGCTAATCTGCTTGTTAATAAAGAAGTTCTATTTGAATGTTCCAAGCTGAGGAAGTAGCAGAGTAATGAATTATAAAAAGAAAAAACACAGAGAACAAGCTGTTCAGATCGTATTAAGATGGTAGTACAAAACAGCATTAAAATGTCACATCACTGTCTTAGGACTTTGCAGAATTTGCAAAGACGTGCAACAATGGCATCACCACAGGGTTCTGGTGGATGGGGGGAGGAAGCTGAAAGTGAATCCTACATACCTGAACCTGTCCCTGGGGGTGGGTCCTCTTAAGCTCAGCGCCAGGAGCCTACATAACTGCTGAACTCTTGCGCATGTGTAAGTTCTATGTTGGTAATACCAATTCCTTGCAGCTGTCACTTGTGACGGCTTATAGAGGAGCCTGTTATTGGACCAACTGTTCAGGCTGGCAAGAGGAGGGAGGGAGGTGGAGAGGCTATTTCTTTTTAAATACAAGGCCTGCAATGGAAGAAAATCCACAGAGAGAGAGAGGGAGCGTCTACAGGGAGGGAGGATGGTAAGGGAGGGCCAGCTTCCCCTTACAGGCGCTCTGCCTGTAGGGGAAAGATTTAAAGCCTATTGTAAGCGTGCAGTGTGCACGGATGACAAACTAAATATATATGCTCAAAATTGTCATTACGCAGCCCGGACCATAAGTCTGGGATGCCAATGTCACATCTGCTGGAGGAGCAACTAACAAACAAGACAACAATCTGGGCCAGCCTTAAAGGACCACTCTAGGCACCCAGACCACTTCAGCTGAATGAAGCGGTCTGGGTGCCTGGTTCAGCTAGGGTTCACCCATTTTTTCATAAACATAGCAGTTTCAGAGAAACTGCTATGTTTATGAATGGGTTAAGCCTTCCCCTATTTCCTCTAGTGGCTGTCTCATTGACAGCCACTAGAGGCGCTTGCGTGCTTCTCACTGTGATTTTCACAGTGAGAGCACGCCAGCGTCCATAAGAAAGCATTATGAATGCTTTCCTATGTGACCGGCTGAATGCGCGCGCAGCTCTTGCCGCGCGTGCGCATTCAGCCGACGGAGAGGAGAAGAGGTGGATCGGAGGAGGAGAGCTCCCGCCCAGCGCTGGAAAAAGGTAAGTTTTAACCCCTTTCCAGAGCCGGGCGGGAGGGGGACCCTAAGGGTGGGGGCACCCTCAGGGCACTATAGTGCCAGGAAAACGAGTATGTTTTCCTGGCACTATAGTGGTCCTTTAAGGGTGTGCGAGCTGTGAGATACATTACATATATACATATCATTCTTAGCAGGTTTCTAACATAATTAACCGTTTTGGTTTTCTTTTTTTAATAAGAGCCTGGGCCCCATAAAGCATTTCAAAATCTATTCCCAGGATAGTATCAAACACTGTCGGAAAAGCCATAAGCAGAGATAGCATTTCTGGATGATGTACTTAAGAACACCTGGACAACTTGTTTTTCCTATTTCTCTTTAATTGTATTACTATCTACCTCCATCCCCTACAGTATTACTGCTTAATTGAGGACTATTGCACCCTTGATCCTTAAAATGTTTGTTTTTGTTAGTGTTCGTTTTTGCACTCAATGCCTGGTTAATTTATGATGTTCCCTATTTATGACTTTCACCTATCTTATCTCGGTCATTCCCTCATAACTTAATTTAAATTCTTTCTCATCTGCTTTTTCCTTGATTTGTTTGTACCACCTCAATGCTTCCCCACCCACAATCTGTCTTATTTAACCCTTGCTTATAGCCTGGGCCCCATACAGCATTTCAAAATCTACTCCCAGGACTCTCAGTACCAAACACTGCAGAAAAAGCCATAATTAGAGGTAGCATTTCTGGACAATTGGACCATTAAATCAACTTCCATCCATTACCTTTTTATCTCACACTTCCTAAACCTACTTGCACTAACAGAAACATGGCTCTCTCCCTCTGATACTGCTACCCCTGCCTCACTATCCATTGGTGGTCTTCACTTTACCCACAACCCATGACAAACTGACAGAAGAGGCGGCTGTGTAGGATTTCTGCTTTCACCCCACTGCTCCTTTAAACCTCTGCCCACCCGCCTTCCCTATCTTTCTCCACCTTTGAAATTCACTCAATTCGTCTGTTCAAACCCATCTCTGCTGTTATCTATCGCCCCCTGATTCCCCTTGTCTGTTCCTTGGCCATTTTTCTGCTTGGCTTCACTACTTCCTTTCAAGTAATATCCCTTCCCTAATTCTCGGGTATTTCAACATTCCCATTAACTCACTGCTAACCTCATTAGCTTCCAAACTCCTCTCTATTACCTCCTTTCTTGCCCTATAACAGGTCTCGATCTTATGCACTCTCTCTTAACTCCACAACACTTAATTTCCTCTCTCAGATCACAACCGCTTATCAGTTGTTCTTGAGAGACCCCTCATCCAACAGCCTCACCCTAACCCCCCCATAAATCTGAATTCTCTTGACTTGCAGCAACTCTCAGCTGATCTCCATTCTAAACTCTCATCCATCCCTACCTTCTCCTGTCTGTCTATGGATATCTCCTTGTAACAGCACCCTCAGCATAAAAGGGTTAAACCGCCGTTTAGTAGATCTTCCCTTCCAGAGACACAGGCACAGCTACTGCTTTAAACCAATCCACCAAACAGGAAACCATATGAATGCTGTAAACAGCCGAATAGGAAAAAACATACGAATAGGTTTACACTCCTAGCAGTCGAACTGGAACAGCATACAATAAATCCCCCCAAGAACGAGACAAAGCTCCGTGTTGAGGGTCAAGCAGTGAACAGACAGACCTGTGGGTTTATTATCTTATATACACATTCTTACACATTAGTACCACCCACAGGGTTTTACACAACAACCAATCATAAACGTACATTACAGAAACACTCCCAGCAATTACACACCAAAATCCTCCCCTCTGCCTGTGATATAATTATGTTGCACAATGGTTTAACATAATTAACATAGTCAGTAAAAATACAGTTTTTATCCATACACTGTAACTTTAAAACTATACACCCAATATTAATAAAACTTACATATTATTAATCAGCACACGAATAAACTAATTAAACATAACCAAAAATCAGACAAATCCATCCAGGGGTTAAAAAGTTAGCTGGAGGTCCCTTTATGACCGACCGCAAGCACATTTTCCTGCCCAAAACAGTTCCATAGATTTGGGCTGTGTGGCCGGTCTATTTCAGGCTGAAAAAACGACTAAGTCTCATCGCCGATTGGGACTTAGTCTCTGCAGCTAAAATCAGGCTAAAAAAAAACAGCTGAAAAAACAACTAAGTCCCATCGCCGAATGGGACTTAGTCTCTGCGGCTGTAAAATCAGTATGGGAGAAGGTAGGGCTCAGCGGTGTTCGCGGAAATGTGTAGCCGATTTTCGTTCCATGAATTTGGCTACACATACCGCTGACCTCGTTCGCATTAACAAAGATGGCCGCCGCCACATGTTCGGCAAACGAACAAAGGCCACCCAGCATTGTCAATTAAGCTGCGGTTAACCGCAGCTTCTGGGAGGTAAATTGCCTGCACACTTCCACTTCTGGGTGGTCCGCCTGTGTGGTACTTGGTTCAGTAAGCCCTATTTACTGAACCAAGTGGGAAATAGCCAGGCACAAAGAGTTTGAACCAGGTCTGGGGACACAGGGGACACCGTCTTAAAGGGGCAGTGTCCCAAACAAGTCTGGGGACACCGTCTTAAAGGGGCAGTGTCCCAATCTTCCTGATGTCCCAAAATAGTGTTTAAAGGGCCAGCACCAGTCCCATAAAGAGTCCATAAGCTACAATATGCCCACTGACTGTCTTAAAGGGCCATACACACCAAATAAAAGTGCATACGTTTTCACCATCTCCCAGGGGCCATAGTCATGTGGAAGGAGGCTGGCAAATCGGCTTCTCTAATGCAATGTGGCGAGATTGGTCTCGTCACACTCCTCATATAATGCTACCCTCACCTCTGCCCTGGACAACATGCACTTCAAATAAGACGTCTCCAACCGTTGCACACTAAGTAGACCTACCACCTGCAGAGATGCTCCTGTTCAGCTGAACGCTGCTGGAGTAAGTGCCGCACCTTGTCAGACTTCCTCCATTATAAATTCATATTGTGTTCATATAGCACAGATTTCACCCTCGCTAAACAATCCTACCAATCCTACTTTTCAGCTCTCATTAGTTTATTCTCACGCAATCCCAGGTGTCTCTTTAACCCATTAGTGACTAGGGATACACCGAAATTTTTGGCTGAAAAAGTTTGCCGAAATCTAAAAAAAAACTACAAACTTTAAAATTTTTATTTTTGTAATGCATAGTTTAACATACATGCTTGCATTAAAAATTCAGAGGATTATATATCACAATGAAAGATAGTAATGATAACATGAAAAGTCAAGAATACTGCACTTGTTTGGGACAGGGGGAGAACACTGCAGGACAGGGGAGGTGGGGGGGAGAACACTATGGGACAGGAGAGGGAGGTAAAGTACATTATGGGACAGAGGAGGGGGAGAATGGAACACTATGGGACGGGGGGAACACTATGGGACTGGGAAGAAGGGAGGAAAGAACACTAAAAAGAGGGAGGGAAGAGGAACAATATAGGGGGGAGAGAGGAACATTAAGGGGGGGGACTAAAAGTGAATGGAGAAGGGAAGTTTTTCATATTAGAGTAACTCAATTAATTAAAAAGTCTAATATTAATAAAATCATAGGAAAAAACCTTTTATTAAATCATTAAGGGGCATCCTGAATTTTCGGTTTCAGCCCAGACTTTTCATTTTGGCCCATCCCTATTAGTAACGAATGATGGACCTGGTCCGTCATGCCGGGGAAGCAGTTAACACCGGGTGACGGACCAGGTCAGTAATGCTATTTTCCACCCCTCACCATAAACATTGACATAAATTGGTGAAAAAATGGTGACAAGTTAAGGCACAATATACACCATATAAGATACCCTGGGGTGTCTGCTTTATCAAATGAAAGCCCTTTGTGGGGTTATTTGAACAGTCACATTGCTATAAATGCCCTAAAATGAGACATAGGCCCATCAAATCCATCTACGAAAATTCTAACTATAGAAACTGAAATAGCCTTGTCTCTTCTATGGCATTGTAACTTTACAGAAAGTGCCAAAGGCATACAATGGCGGTATCGTTATACTCAGCAGATGTAGCTGAACACAATATGGGGTTCTGTGCAGGAATAGCACATAACAGCTTTATGAAATACACATTACAAAAACCTTATATGTGTATACGCCAAAATAAAGAAAAAAAATTTTACTCCAATATTTTGCAGAGATTTGCGATGAAATGGCTACGTAAAAAGTGTCAAACTAACCTTAGGTAAATAGCCTGTGATGTCTTCTTTATATAAATATATACTTTTGTGTGGCATTTTTTTCTGTGATGGCTACTAAACCTACAAGACAAAAATACCAGCTTCTAAAATTGTTGCAAATTTAAATTTTATTTTAGTCCTTATATTTTGTGACCTGTAACTTTCAAAATAAGCTGAAATCATATACATATGATGTACTCTATAAATCAAGACACATAAATGAATTTATTTTGAATAACTTTTTCTAAGCTGGACATATTATGCACAAGCTATTGCCAAAACTGTGGAAAAAAAAGTTGTTGTTTTTTTGTTATTTTGTTTTCCTTTTTTTGGCATTTTTTTTATAATTAACCCCTTAAAACCGGAGGACGCACAATTACGCCCTCTAATAGGCGGCTCTAAACGCCGCCGGGCGTAATTGTACGCCCTCCAGTTTTTGTTAACTTACCCGGTCGCCGGCGGTCCCACGCCGGCGATCGCGGTTGGGGGGACTCCCAGGGAGCCCCCCGCGGCACATCCGTCCTCGTTGAAGCCCCCCGGCCATGTGAGAGTGGGGTCCTAGCGAGGACCCCACAATCACATGGCCGGGTATAGCTGGCTTCTGTATTGCCGGCAGGGGGGCTGTCTGTAATGACAGGTGGTCCCCCTGCTGGCTGAAAATAAAAGTAAAATAAGTTAATGGTGTAAAAAAAAATAATTATATATACTTAGATCATATATATATATTATATATATATGATCTAAGTATATTTATACACATATACATACACACACATACACCGTCTAGGTGTATTTTACTATTAATATATATATAATTATATATATATATTAATATCAAATTACACGTAGACTGATACTGATTAAATATATATATAATTATTGTTATATATATATTTATATATATATAAAAAAAATAAAAATGTAAATACGTTAAAAAATAAAATTAAAAAAATAATTAAAAATAAATAATTAAAAAATATATAGATGTGTGTTATTTAGTTCTAACTGTTTTGTGAAATTAATATATATATATATATATATATCAAAATACACGTAGAACGAAATAATATATATATCTATATACATAAATATATACGTATATATCACTATATATATACCTATATATAAATAAAAATATTTTTTAAAAATTATATAGATATATACATATATATACACATACGTATATATATACATATATTAATTCTACATATATATTTATGTAATATTTTTACATAATTAGGTATCTTAATTAATTACAATTAGCGGGACCTGCCTGACAACCCATGCCGAAAGTAAAGGGAATTTAATTTGCTAGCACTATATTTAACCCTATAACTTTCCAAGACACCATAAAACCTGTACATGGGGGGTACTGTTCTACTCGGGAGACTTCGCTGAACACAAATATTAGTGTTTCAAAACAGTAAAATGTATTACAACGATGATATCGCCAGTAAAAGTGACGTTTTTTGCATTTTTCACGCACAAACAGCATTACACGGACAATATTATTGCTGTGATACTTTTTACTGTTTTGAAACACAAATATTTGTGTTCAGCGAAGTCTCCCGAGTACAACAGTACCCCTCATGTACAGGTTTTATGGTGTTTTCAAAAGTTACAGCGTCAAATATAAGGCTTGCGTTACAGTTTTTTCACATTAAAATTCGCCAGATTGGTTACGTTGCCTTTGAGACCCTATGGTAGCCCAAGAATGAAAATTACCCCTATGATGGCATACCATTTGCAATAGTAGACAACCCAAGGTATTGCAAACAGGGTATGTCCAGTCTTTTTTAGTAGCCACTTAGTCACAAACACTGGCCAAAATTGGCGTTTTTTGCATTTTTCACACACAAACAAATACTAACGCTAACTTTGGCCAGTGTTTGTGACCAAATGGCTACTAAAAAAGACTGGACATACCCCATTTGCAATACCTTGGGTTGTCTACTATTGCAAATGGTATGCCATTATGGGTGTAAATTTCATTCCTGGGCTACTATACAGTCTCAAAGGCAACGTAACCAATCTGGCGAATTTCAATTTCAAATGTAACGTGCTATATTTGACCCTGTAACTTCCCAAAACGCCATAAAACCTGTACATAGGGGGTACTGTCTTACACGTGAGACTTTACTAAATACAAATGTGTATTTTATTGCAGTAAAATCAAACAGTATTATGACACTGACCTTTAAAATGCAATTTAGAACTAAAAAAATCAAAAAAATCGTATTTTCTCCCATTTTTTTCATATTAAATTATGTTTCATAGCTAAATATTTGATATTAAATGAAAGCCCTGTTTCCCCTGAATAAAATGATATATAATAAGGGTGGGTGCATTTACTATGAAAGAGGTGTATTACGGTTGGACAGACATGTAGCGCAAATGCCAGGTTTTGTTTACATTTTGTTTTGTTCACAATGTGTACATTTGGCTCCGTCCTTAAGGGGTTAACGAGAAAGTATCTATGTACATGTGACATCAAATTAAAGACCTGTTTGCCCTCTAAAAAGGTATATAATATGTGTTGGTGCAATAAATGACAGAGATGCAAATTGCGTTTGAACACAAACAGCACAAAATGCAAAAATGGCTTGTGTCCTTAAGGATTGGACAAGCTTCTGAAACTGTGTCCTTTACGGGTTAATACCTTCAACTCTCTCCTTCACCCACCTCAAACCCCCAAACTAACCTTTCAACCGATAGCCTTGCGTGCTACTTTACCGACAAGATTAAACATCTAAGGAAAGAATTCCCCCTTTACTCCTCCCTCTCGCAAGCACACCAGGACCGTACCTTTCCTACTCTACAGGCTTTCTCCCCAGCTACAGTACAGGAAGTGGATGCGTTTCTTCTCTCGTCCCACGACCTGTCTGCTTGATCCAGTACCTTCCCATCTCATCAGAGCTCTCTCCCATTGTCTTGTACCATCCTTAACACACATCCTAAACTGCTCTTCAACTGGTGTTGTCCCTGCTGTCCTTAAGAATGCTACTGTTGTACATATCCTAAAAAAGCCATCCCTAGAGCAGTCTTCTCCTTCTAACTATCGTCCCATATCCCTGCTTCCTTTTTCCTTGAAGCTTCTAGAAAGACTCGTCTTTACTGATATAACTCACTTTCTAAACTCCCTCCTCAATCATCTTCAATCTGGCTTTCCCCCCCTCCACTCTACTGAGACTGATCTTATTAAAATTACAAAAGACCTAATCACAGCTAAATCCAAAGGCCACTACTCCATACTAATTCTTCTTGACCTCTCTGTTGCCTTTGACACGGTTGATCATGGCCTCCTTCTCCTAACTCTTCAATCTCTTGGTCTCTGTGAAATAACCCTCTCATGGTTCTCCTATCTCTCCCAACTTTTGTTCAGTGTCTCCTTTTGCAGTGACACTTCCTCCTCTCGACCGGTCTCAGTTGGAGTCCCTCAAGGATCTGTTCTGTTCTCTCTATATACTGCCTCTCTTGGAAAACTCATTAACTCCTTTGGATTCCGCTACCATCTGTATAGTTATAAGAGCCTACAAAGCACACATAGAAGAGAAAATAGCACAGTCTGTAAAAAAGGGGGATAAAACATTTTTTACATACATAAATGAGAAAAGAAACAAGGATTAGTTAGATTAAAAACAAAAAAAGGAAGGTATATAGAAGAGAATAAAGGTTTAGCTGACTGCCTCAATTAATATTTTTGTTCAGTATTTACAGATGAAAATGAAGGAAAGGGGCTTGTTAGGAAAAAGGACAAATTAGTCATTTGTTACATGTGAGTTTACAGAGGAAGAGGTTCTATTTCAACTGTCAAAAGTAAAGACAAATAAGTCAATGGGACCTGATGGAATACACCCAAAGTTATTAAAAAGAACTTAGTGGTGTACTGGCAAAACCACTAACGGATTTATTTAACCAATCATTGTTAACAGGAGTAGTCCCAAAAGATTGGAAATCAGCAAATGTTGTACCCATTCACAAGAAAGGTAGTAGGGAGGAGTCGGGCAACTATAGGCCAGTAAGCCTTACTTCAAGATCAGAGACAACATGGGTTTACTTCAAGGATATCATGCCAAACTAATCTTATTGATTTTTTTGATTGGGTAACTAAAATTATAGATCAGGGTGGTGCAGTAGACATTGCTTACCTAGATTTCAGTAAGGCTCATCAATAAATTGCAATCTTTAAGTTTGGATTCCAATATTGTTGAATTGGTTAGGCAGTGGCTAAATGACAGGCAACAGAGGGTTGTAGTCAACGGAGTATATTCGAAGCAAGGTCTAGTTACCAGAGGGGTACCTCAGGGATCTGTACTTGGACCCATTCTCTTTAATATTTGTACTAGTGATATTGCAGAAGGTCTTGATGGTAAGGTATGTCTTTTTGCTGATGATACTAAAATTTTCAACAGGGTTGATGTTCCAGGAGGGAAACGTCAAATGGCAAATGATTTACAAAAATTGAAAAAAATTGTCAGAGCTGTGGCAACTGACATTTAATGTGGATAAGTGCAAGATAATGCACCTTGGACATAAAAACCCAAGGGCAGGGTATATGATATTTGATTCCCTACTAACCTCAACATCTGCGGAAAGGGATTTAGCAGTAATTATTTCAGAAGACTTAAAGGTAGCAATACAATGTAATAGAGCAGCTGGAAATGCTAGCAGAATGCTTGGTTGGATAGGGAGAGGTATTAGCAGTAGAACAAGAGAAGTGCTCATGCAGACCTCATTTGGGAGTATTGTACGCAGTACTGGAGACCATATCTCTGGAAGGATATTGATACTTTAGTGAAAGTTCAGAGAAGGGCTAGTAAGCTGGTTCATGGATTGCAGGATAAAACTTATAAGGAAAGGTTAAATGAACTTAACCTGTATAGCTTGGAGGAAAGATGAGATGGGGGGATATGATAGAAACATTTAAATACATAAAGGGAATTTAGTAAAGGAGGAGACTATATTTAAAAGAAGCAGAACTACCACAACAAGAGGACATAGTCTTAAATTAGATGGGCAAAGGTTTAAAAATAATATCAGGAAGTATTACTTTACTGAGAGGATAGTGGATGCATGGAATAGCCTTCCAGCTGAAGTGGTAGAGGTTAACACAGTGGGAATTTAAGCATGCGTGGGATAGGCATAAGGCTATCCTAGACTTAAGATAAAGCCAGGGACTAATTAAAAGTATTTTGAAATATTGGGCAGACTAGATAAGTAGACGTGTCACTACGACTTGTCACTGCTTGCCTTTCTTCAATCTCTGATTAGATGTTCTCCCGCTTTCTGAAACTCAATCTCTCTAAAACTGAGCTATTTATTTTTCCCCACTCATAATGCTGATCCTCCTCCTTTACTTTCCCTGCAAGTTGATGGTAATTGCATCAGTGCGTCCTTGCAAGCTCATTGTCTTGGTGTTATCTTTAATACTGGCCTCACCTTTGCACCTCATATCCAGAATGTAGCTAAAACCTGTCGATTCCACCTTAAAAACATTGCACGCATCCGCCCCTTTCTCACATAAGATGCTGCCGAGGAGCTTGTTCATGCTCTAGCAACCTCTTGCATTGATTACTGTAATTCTCTCCTAGTTGGTCTCCCCAAAAGCCGAACTGCTCCGCTACAATAGGTAATGATCTTGCTCACCAGTCGCTCCTCCCATAACTCACCCCTCTGTCAATCCTTAAACTGGCTTCCTATATCTTATGGGTGTCAATTCAAAATACTAACCCTTACCCATAAAGCTCTAACCATCTCTAGTCCCTCTTACATTTATTTACTGATTCATAGATATGCCCCTTCTTGGTCTCTCTGCTCTTCCGGTGACCTTCTCCCTAAGGGATAGCTGCTCGCACCCTTACTGCTAACTAGTGCTTGCAGGACTTCTCGTGGGCAGTTCCCTTCCTTTGGAACAGCTTGCCAACCCCATCAGACTCTCACCTAGTCTTCAATTGTTTAAAAAGTCCCTTAAAACACATCTGTTCATAAGTGCTTATGGACTCCCAGTAACTTATCTATACCTATCCATATCTGTCTCTTGTTCTCCTAAAGAGCCACACTCCAATCTCTCACCTTCAGTTACGCTACTTTTCCACCTTGTTTGCTGGCTGTCACCCTTGTTGCCGTATTGTGTTTTTTGTACCTCCACTAGACTGTAAGCTCGTATGAGTAGGGCCCTCATCTACCTATTGTTCCTGTGTCACTGTGTAATTGTCTAATTTATTGTAAATATACCCCTTTCGTAATATTGTAAAGTGCTGCGGAGTTAGTTGGCGCTATACAAATACCAATAATAATAATAAAAATAATAACTTGGGGAATCTGCATGACTATCCAGACAGTCCCCTGTAGGCAGTCATTTAAACTGCCGATCTGGTAATGTGATAGGGATAGCTGCAGAGGGTATCTGGGCTCCCTGAAGGCCACGATTGTTAAGGCGTACATTGACGCACTTATACCTTTACAGTCCTGCTTTGCAGAGCGGCATAGTAGGCCTTAATGGCGTTACGGGGTTAAAGTGGCTCTGTCACCTCAAAGATACCTTTCTCCTATTGTTTCTTCTTCTCTTCCTCTTTCCCAATCTGTTATTCTTTTCTTAATTTCTGATCTATTTCTCTTTAAAACATAGTACAATGTAGGGACTATTTTGTCTTAAGTATTTTTCCTACACTTGACCATTGTGACAAAAGGGTGGAGCTTGAGGCACGCTCCACTTCCATTTTCAAGGTAACTTTCCCAACATGCTCACCTCTATCCTGTCCTTTCTCCATTGCCTCAAGAGAGTGCAGTCCATGCTCAGATCCATTTGCATCACACTCAGCTTAATAGGCATGCACGGCCTTCTCCAAAGTGCACCACCAATGTCGCTTACGGTGGGCAAAAGAAGTCAGTGACCTTATGTCACTGCCAGCAATTTTATAACATGACAGGAGGCTTCGTATTTGCATTAACTTTCTTTACTAGCTCCATAGCAGCAAAGAAAAAAATCATTAAAGAAAGAACCAATCAGAGTAGAACAGAGGATATATAAGTCCCAGCGTAGCCAATCATTTCCTCTTTCTTTGCTGCTCCATCACAAGTCAGGTCAGAGTACTGATTTCTTTAAGATTCCTGTCAGGTTTCTTTAAGATGTTTTGACTGTATGTTTTGGCTTAACTGTACTTTATCTTATTGTTTTATTTACCTATATTCTGTAGTGGATTGGGGGCCAGGGGGAACCTGAGTGGGACTACCCTTTCCTGTCAGGGGAGCTGTGCTCCCTTTTGGGGCAGGGTACTGGGCTGAGGCTCTCCTCTCCCTGCTCGTACAGACTGTTTGTCCGACTACCCCTTTCCCCCCCCCCCCTCCCTTCCTTTTCACCTATTCCAGGGTGGCTACGCTCGCCACCCCCCCCCTTTTTCTGCTGTCTCGCTCTGCTCGCGCTCTTGTAGAGCGAACAGGCGAGACCCTCGTCTCTCAGGGCGCCGGGCTTTCGCGGCCCGATCCGTTCGCGCCGTCAGCTTCAAAGGCGCGAACGGGCGGACCGTTAATGCTCGCGCCCCCCTCCCAAGCCGTTCGCGGGGTTTTGCCGCGAACGCATTTAATTTGCGAACGGACAGTTTCCCGAATTACTCAAGGGAATTCAGTCCGTTCGCGGGTTTTCTTATGCGCACAGCGTTCGGCGGTTTCAGCCAGGCGAACGGCCGTTCGCGGCTAATCTGCCGAACGCTGGAAGGGCTCCATTTTCGCGGGCTTTGTGCCTGATAGTCTCGCGAGACCCGTGCGGCCATTTTGTGGGTTACCGGTTTCGTGGAGTGTAACACCTATCAAGAGAAGGCTCTAGCTCTATCAAGCTTATTACTAATTCTGCTGTGGTGGAATTCGTTTGGGACCTACACAGGTTGGTGTCATTGCCCCTGGGGAGTGGGACTGCCAGTAGGGTTTAGCCCAATATCCTGGCTAGGGGTGAGCCCCCATTGAGTGCTGCATAGCGGGAACTGTTGAAGCAGTTCCCTGTGAACCTGGGTGAGCCCCAGCGACTCGGAGTCCAGTACCACGCCACTGCGCGTTTTTTACCTTGAGTCCCTCCCGTACGGTCCCTCACCTCTCGTAGCTATACCTGTGCCTGTTAGTGCCCACGCCATGGAGGACACAATTAATACCAGTGACCTTCAAGCAATGATCAACGCGGCGGTAGCTGCGTCTTTGGAAAAAGCGTTAGCAAAAGCGGCTCCTGCCCCCGCTGAATCTCATGCGCTGTCTAACAAGCCACACCAGGCTCACGAAGACTCAGATGAGTCGGATGACTCCACTAGAGAAAAGAAGCGCCCGGCGAAACGCCACTGGAAGGGCGAAGCTTCCAAGCGAGCTGCCTTCAAAGGCAAGGCCCCTATGAAGCGCGATAAACGCACTAATCAGATACCTCCCGTGTACGCTGGGGAGGCCTCCTCAGATGAGGAGCAGGACGTGCCCCACTCTCTCTCCATTCTGGATGAGTGGCAGGCTGAAACCTCCGACTCTGACGAAGGCGATTGGGGCCCCAACGCCTATGTCACCGAGACATTTCTGGGTGAGCCCCAGCAAAAAGGAGATGCGGAACCCCCCGCCACGGCCACGCAGGAGCAGGAAGTATTCCTGGATTCCACGGGCCAGAGAATGTTTGATCCTAGGAAGATCCGCCACCCCCGCTCGGGTGAGTGGGCCCCTCCTGATCATCTCATCCGCTTCATGCATTTTTGGATCAGAAAACCTTTGGAAAAACATATCCGTAAGAGGATGCGGGCAGAGTGCCCGAGACCTACCCTGCCCGATAAGGTGGCCTATACGCCGGAATTTGATCAGCTTATGCTGACCTTTATGGAACAAGGGGGCCGCGACCCACGGAGGGGGATTGAGAAGAGTTTTAAGGGAGCTCAGGATAAACTCCTAGACACAATGGGCCCGTTGGCCCGAGTTATGTACCTGGCGGACGAAGCATACGCCAGAGCGGACTCCTTCACGGCAGACATGGTACGAGAATGGGCACATAATATCCGAGAGTGGGCCCAGAGGGGCTTTTGTTTCCTCGGTAATACAAATGCGGCCCTCTCTACGGAGCGGCGCCGGGCAGCACTTTTTCGTATCGACCCCAAATTAGCTGACCTCGGGGTCAAAGAATTGGGCCCACAGGCACAGGGCAAGCTCTTTGGTGAAGCTTTTATGAAGGAACTGAATAAGCACGTAAACGTCTTTACCTCCTTGAATAGAGCCCGCACGTCCATGCGTAAGGTCTTCCGAGGTTCCTCCGCAAAGGGTGTTTTTTCAAGGGCTGGTCGGCAGCGGGGCCGTGCCGCCAGCCGGTTCTGGCCTTCAGGCCCCCGTATGGGCTTCCAGCACCAATTCTTCCCTCAACAAGGCTACCAGGGCAACGGAGCCAAACAACCATTCCCCTATTACCAAAGGGGTTCTGACAGAGGACGGGGCGGTCGAGGACGAGGCCGTGCACGCTTCCCTACAGGTAAGAGACCACCTTTGTTTGGTACCTCATATAACTATGATTGCAGGCCGTGTTTCCCTGTTTTCCCAGAATTGGGCGCAACTGTCCACGGACGCTTGGGTGCTACAGACCGTCCAAGGATATCGAATAGAACTCCGATCACAGCCCATTCAAAGATTTCCCCCTTATCCTTTACGCCTTTCGGCTGTGGACAATCGCCTCATAAACGGGGAACTCCGCGAGCTTCGCATAAAGGGCGCTATCGAACCGGCGCACACAAGGGGAGGATTCTTCAGCAACATGTTCCTCGTCCGCAAGAAGACCGGGGACTTCCGGCCAGTGATCAATTTGAGAGGACTAAACACGTTTGTGACCTACCGCCATTTCAAAATGGAGGGCATCCATTTACTGCGGGATCTCCTCCAAGAAAGGGATTGGTTTACGCGGCTAGACCTCAAGGACGCTTATCTGACAATTCCAATCCACATGGACAGCCGTCCATTTCTCCGCTTCCTCTGGAATGGCACGCCATGGCAGTTCACGTGCCTTCCGTTCGGACTGAGCTCGGCACCGTGGTGCTTCACAAAAATGCTCAAACCGGTGGTATCCCACCTCCGAACACGGGATCAGATGCATAATTTATCTGGACGACATTCTCCTGTTCTGCAGAACAAGGGAACTGGCCATCCGGCACACTATGTATACAGTACAACTGTTAGAATCCTTGGGCTTCGTGGTCAACAAGGCCAAATCCGCAATGGTGCCTGCCCAACGAATCCAATTCCTGGGCTTCGAGATCGACTCCAGGTCTTGCACCCTACATCTCCCCTCAGCCAAAGTGACGGCTATCAAAAAGGAGATCCGCAGGGTTCTCAAATTGGATTCCATTCCGCTCCGTCAACTGGCACGGATTGTGGGACTCTTATCTTCAATACAAGCCATATTTCCGGGACCCCTTCACTATCGAGCGATGCAACGGCTGAAGGCCAGCCTCCTCCGCCAAAATCCCACATACAACCAACCAGTACCGCTGTCGGAAGAAGTATACCAAGAACTCCAGTGGTGGCTCCACTGCATGCAGGCCTGGAATGGTCGGGCCATCTTCGGCAGTCAACCGGACTTCGTCCTAGAGTCGGACGCGAGTCGCCTAGGATGGGGCGCCACGGACGGAGAAACGTCCACAGGGGGCACGTGGACACCACAGGAATTATCGATGCATATCAATTGCCTCGAACTCCTAGCGGGTTCCTTTGCTATCCGCAGCCTCACAAAAGGGCAGTCCAATTGCTGTATACTGTTGAGAATGGACAATGTATCCGCGGTACGATACATCAACCGCTTGGGGGGCACCCGGTCGAGAACCCTGGTGCATCTGACGAAGGAAATCTTCGACTACTGCCTCCCGCGCAATATCACACTACGGGCAGAACACCTGCCGGGGGAGACGAACCTCACGGCGGATTGGTATTCCCGTCATTGGAGGGATGCCAGCGACTGGCAACTGGACCCGCGGATATTCGCACACCTACAAGACCAGAAGGGACCCTTTCGACTGGACCTCTTTGCCTCACGAAACAACCGGCAGGTCCCACAATTCTACAGCTGGCTACCGGACCCGGATTGCTTAGCGGTAGATGCCTTCATTCAGCACTGGCCACATCAAGGGGCATATGCCTTTCCCCCTTTCGCCATGATTGCCAGAGTTCTCAATCACCTTCGCAGACGGAGGGTCCGACTGACCCTGCTGACGCCACTTTGGCCGAGTCAGCCCTGGTTCCCGGACCTTCTCGAATTGTCTTATCAGGACCCGATCCTCCTACCGAACAACGACATGTTACTCAGGGACCCGACGGGGAACGCACATCCGATGGTGTCAGACGGCCGTCTGACCTTAGTGGCCTGGACTCTTTCAGGGGAACCTGGCGTACCGACGAATTATCGTCAACGGCTAAAGACCTCCTTTGGGATTCCTGGGCCCTGGGAACACGGAGAAGCTATCTATCCGCATGGAGAGCTTGGACCAGTTGGTGCGTGGGACGGGACTTGGATCCCTTTACAGCCCCTGTTTCCGATATCATGAATTTTCTCTCAACCCTATTCGAGGACGGGAAGTCGTACCGCACCATAAATGTCACGAGATCAGCTATCTCGGCAGCGCACGTGCCGTTTCAAGGAAGGGCAGTTGGACAGGATCCACTAATATGCCGCCTGCTACGGGGCATCAAACTAAGGAGACCGCCAGCACCTAAATATCAACACCTCTGGGACGTGGAGATAGTCCTTCGTTTTCTCAGGGACTGGCCTCCCAACGAACAGCTGTCATTGAAACAACTGACGGCGAAGTTCACCTTCCTGTTGTGCATGGTGTCCTTCCGGAGAGTGGCTGACGTTCGGACTTTCGATAAGGACGCTTTCTCCATTGGACCCGAAGGAGTCACGTTTCACATATCTCAGCGTAACAAATCCAATACAACATCAGTGTTCTATCCGTTTTTCAATTCGGATCCCCAGCTATGCGTGGTCCGGACCCTCCGAGCCTACGTGTCGGCAACGGAAGGCTTACGCTCACCGTCCGCACGACAACTCTTGGTATCATATGTGACTCCGCACGGCCCGGTCTCGGTCATCACATTGGCCAGATGGGTCAGGTGGATCCTGGCTCTAGCTGGGGTGGAGGCCTCATTTGGCGCACACTCCGTTCGAGGGGCAGCGGCATCATCGGCATTTTTAGCAGGCGCCTCTCTGGCGGATATCCTACACACGGCAGATTGGTCCCGGGAATCTACCTTTCGGACCTTCTATTTTCGCCCGTCATCCAATGCCGCTTTCGCTCTTCTACCTAAGCGTTAAAACTGCAAATACGAAGCCTCCTGTCATGTTATAAAATTGAAGATTATGCTAGCGCAGTGTACTAATAATCTTAATTTTAATAATGACAGGAGGCGAGTATTTCCCACCCTTTCTTTCTCATGGAAGTTCCCGCCCAGATGGAGGTAAGTAGTTGGTGGGAGTAGTTTGGTTGTATATCGGGACTTACTTACTTGAATTAGCTTGTTATGCTGTTATATTTATTATAAGCTATTAGACTAGTTGGTATGGTGAATTTTAAGATGTCTTATTGACTAGTTGATTCGTTACAGATAATTGGTTTTCTTTGGTCAGTCCCGTATCATTGATGCTACTCTCCCTCTCTTTTCAGTTTGACAAACCACAAGGATGATGGGAAGGCTGAAGAGGCCATTGTTATGACCATGCTGGATTTCGTTATGACGGTTGGAATAAAGTTACTAAGGACTTATTACTACGTTTGGATCTTGTGATGTCGCAGTAGTCAAGAGGAAATGATTGGCTACGCTGGGACTTATATATCCTCTGTTCTACTCTGATTGGTTCTTTCATTAATGATTTTTTTCTTTGCTGCTATGGAGCTAGTAAAGAAAGTTAATGCAAATACTCGCCTCCTGTCATTATTAAAATTAAGATTATTAGTACACTGCGCTAGCATAATCTTCAATTATAAGATGGAGGAGCATGAGAACCCGGTGCTGCAAAGAGGAGTGCAATTTAAGGTGAATGGAGGGCTGATTTATTAAGAAAAAATATACTGTAAGGGAAAGGTCAGAGGATAACCCTTGAGGAGGGGAGATTAAAAAAAAAAAAATTCCTGTGTAACAGAGCAGCTTTGAACAAACAGTGGATGCCTGCTGGTAATAGAGATTACAATTTCATATCTACTTTTAGTTGTAAAGGAAAAGAAACAAAGATAAAACGTGCACACAACAGGAAGGATAATAATTACATAATGTTTTTCATTTTATCAGTTGTCTATGTAACCCGGGGGTTGTAATGCCGGTGAGGCCAAACAGAGTCCATTCACGCAGAAATCTGTGGTTGTGATTGCTGCTTAAATTCACACGTCTTATTTCACATAGATTACAGTTGGCATAAAAGTGTATAAATATATTTTAATATATCACCTTTCATGACTGTTTTCCCAAGTAATAATATCTAATAAGGAATATAACTTACATGCTTACTACTGTATATGCAAACAGTTTATTTACATATACATATTTACATATACCGGGACATACTTGAAAACGAGAGAAGTCTCAAAGTATCTTTCCTGGTAAAATATTTTATAAATAAATATAATTTATGAAGTTTCTAAAGCTTTTGATATAGACATTGTATTGCAACAAATGTTTTGGTAATGTGATCTAGATAATTGGTAAATAAAAGATTTTAAAAAGCATTGAAATTTGTGCAATTTGCTCTACTTGCAACGCAAGGAGCCATTTGGTTAAATAATGTTTGCTAAATGAACACTTTCACTTCATAACAACTAAATCTCCATGAAGTATGCGTGGGTGCCATCTTACCTTCACTGGATAAAACCAATTTCAAAAGTTTTAACATTGAATTTGTGTCTCCAGGCAAACCTCAGTACTGCCTCCCACAGGAAGGTTTTGCCTTGGTGACCAGCGATAGGCTGAGAGCATCAGCTGACAAAAGGCAGATAAACAATTATGTATTACTTGATTTGGTCTCCGCTCAAAACAAATGGAAATGAAAAATATAACTTGTTTTAACTGTTATTCTCCCCCGTCTTGCTAACCATGCTAATTTGGATTTGTTAGTCAACATTGTCTTACCTATAAAAAAAAATAAAAAAATAACACTTTACATGTTCAGTTACTTGGAGCTGCAAACATGTGGAGTTTGGTTTACTTTATCCAGGACGAAGCATAATACAGGATGGAACCATCCAGCAGCCTTTCTACAGCCTGATAAAACAAACACCTCATGTGCCTCACATAGAGGATACACGTGTGTAGGCTATCCTTAAAGTAACACTATAATGTTAGGAATACAAAACTGCATTCATAACACTATAGTATCACTCTGCCCCTGTTCGCTCTCAACCCTTGCCAAGAAAGGGTTAAAAAACATTATTATACATACTTCTGCTCCTCCATCAGCAATGGGGCGGCATAATGCGCATACTCGCCTATTAGGTCTTCCCCATGTTAAAGCATTGAACCAATGCTTTCCTAAGGGGATTTTCAAGGTGCTAGAGGTCCTAATACAAAGTGTGAGGTCATCCAGCGTTGTTTCACAGACTTAAAGGCCAGGAAGCGCCTCTAGTGCCTGTCTGGGAGACAGGCACTAGAGGCAGTCTTAACCCTGCAAAATAAACATTGCAGATTCTCTGAAACAAAGTCTTCATGTGCAGGGTTAAAGGGACACTGCACCCAGACCACTTCAATGAGATGTAGCTGTCTCGTGCCTGTACTGTCAGTTTAAGTTAGCTAAAGAGAAGAAGAATTAAAGCAGAAAGGCTACTTTTCACCTGTACAAAAACAATTATTATGCGCCATCAAATTCCGCAGCACTTTACAATGGGTGGACAAACAGACATGTAGTTGTAACCAGACAAGTTGGACACACCGGAACAGAGGGGTTGAGGGCCCTGCTCAATGAGCTACATGCTAAAGGGAGTGGGGTAAAATGACAGAAAAGGTAAGGATAGTATTAGACTAGTGACAGTTGCAGAAGAGGAATCAGTCAAGAGCTATTAACAGTTTAATTGATACGCTTTTATGAAGAAGTGGGTTTTAAACAATTTTTTTAAAGAGTGGAGACTGGGTGAGCATCTAACGGAGGAGGGAAGCGAGTTCCACAGGAACGGTGCAGCCCTCGAGAAATCTTGAAGGACGTAAGTCCTGGGTGGGAGTACGGACAGAAGATAGATGTAAGTCTTCAGCAAATCGTAAGGGCCTAGACAGGACATACTTGTGTATAAGGGAGGATAGATAGGTGGGAGCAGCATTATGTTGAGATTTGAAAGCAAGAATCTGAATTTTAAATTTAGCTCTATATCTTATATGAAGCCAATGTAGGAACTGACTGAAGGGTGAGGCGTGGGCGGTGCGGGCGGACAGGAAGATGAGCCTCGCCCCCGCATTCATTATGGACTGTAACGGCGCAAGTTGGGAGCACGTAAGACCACTGAGAAGCGGATTACAGTAGTCAAGGCGAGAAATTACAGTGGAATGGACCAACACCTTAGCGGCATCTGGCGTTAAGTAGGGGCGGATGCGCGTAATGTTTTTGAGATGGAAATGCAGAGTTAGAAGTTGTAAATAGCATTCTGGCCAAAAGTGAAATATCAAAACCAATCTTCCCAAAAGCAGTTTTTGAATATTGGCGTGGCTTCCAGTTGAGAACATGCAATTTAAAATAAAAAACAACAATTTTTATCGGATGTTATGGACTAATGCTCTGCCTGGATTAGTTCTGATCTTGAATTAACACAACACAGAGAGCTTTCTCGATTCTGAAATTGTGTTTGAACCTCTGGTTCACTGAGAATATTCGCAAAATCTTTATTTAAAGGAAGTTAATTTTGCAAATAAGGGGAAATAATTTGAAACACTAAATGCAGAGAGAGCCTGGGCTCCCAGATTCTATCAAACTGCAGAATTTGTATTGGAATAAGCACTCCATGACAACATTTTAGATAGATGTTCAAGGAGACTTCTGTAGATAAATCATTTAAAAAGTTTTTCAGTTTGTGATCATTTGTATAGGCTATCAGAAAGAATTAAATTGAGGCCAGAAAGATGGATGTAAATATAGAGTAAATCCAAAACAACATGTGCTTCCTGTGAGGATCAGAGAGAGAGTCAGGTGACTATTTGCCAGATTGATTTATTCTATCATTTTGAGGGAATCTGGGTAAATCCTAGAGTACAGGATGCAAACTTGTGGTATCCAAATTTAAACTAGACACTGTATTTTACGAAAATCAGATGTGTTCATTAAATCCGATATCGCTAAATTTCTCCCAGGTTTGCCTTTGGTAGAAATTTCAAATCACAAAACTAAGTTACTAACACTTAACTCTGCTAATCCAGCCAATATTTCTAATTTAGCAAATAATAGTGTGTTTAAACGTCATTCATTTTTCTGCTCTACCTTTGTATCATTGCCTTTGTAACCTTTGTTCATGGAAAACATTTCCAAAACAAACACGATACTGAGGTTTGATAACTATATGTGAGGGGGGAGATTTTGGTCAGGGACATAGTCTGGGACTAAAGACTAAAAGTTTCTCACTGGTCAAGGGGATAACACCAGGTATGGACTAAGACAATGATATGTTCAGAGCATTTAAAGGCAGAGAATCCCAATAGGAGGGTTGGGGCCAGAGAGAGGGCATGTTATGTCAAAATCAATGACAAGAATACACCCCACAAACACAGTATGCTAATATGTGAATTCAGGGCATGCCATGCATAGAGCCATTCACAATAACACTCAAATGGGGAAGGGTTTAGATTTGCAGAACTGCATAGAACAAATACATGCTTGCCACAGAGGCAGCTCTAGACTTTATGAGGCCTTAGGCGAAACTCAAACATGAGGCCCCACTAATAAAAAAGTGTCACATTGATGTATGTGTATGTGCCTGAGAGTGTGTCTGACAGAGTGTATCCTTGTGTGTAAATGTATGTCTCTGTGAGCATGTTTGCGTTTTTGTCTGAGACCCTATGTGTATGGGGTAGCTGCTTGAAGTGTGTATGGGGGGGAGTGATGGTGTGAGGGAGAGGGAGGTGATGGGGAGAGGGAGGTGATGGGGAGAGGGAGGTGATGGTGAGGTGATGGTAATGTGAGAATGAGAGGGGGGATAAAGAGGAGGAGGGATAATGTGAGAGGGAGGGGGTGTAAATGAGAGGAGGGGTGAATGTGAGAGGGGGGGTGATGTGAGAGGGAAGGGGGGTGAGGGTGAAGGGGGTAGTGAGGCTGAGGGTGGTGGTGAGGAAGGGGTGGTGAGGCTGAAGGGTGAAAAGGGGGGGTGAGAGAGCTTACCTTTTCTTCTCTGGTGGTCCGGTGGCCATTGCTTCTGGTCTGAGCTGCAGACCATGTAATCTCGCAGGATGTCAGAGCGTTGCCGTGGAAACCCGCGGCAACGCTCTGATTGGCCAATTCTCGCGTGACACATGGTCTGCAGCTCTGCACACTGTGGAGCTGCAGACCTGTGTCTGCGATAGTGGCCGGGCAGCCAGGAGGGGCCTTGCACCCGGCGGCATATCTAGCAAACCGCCGGGCCCCCTCCTTGTGTCATTAGTGCCTAATTAGAGAGCTGCCTCTGGCTTGCAATGCTTTTGCAGGTAACTTGTCTCTGATGTCCCAAATAGTGAGATGCCGGAGAACAAAAGTGGGACAGTGCTGGTAGAGGGTGTTGTGAATTTGTGTGGATACTACCTAGTGTTGCATGCCTTTGGCAGCTGCATGTGGTATTGAGTTTGTGTCGCGAAGGCTGTGGTGCTTGTTGTCACGTATTCATCCGCTTATAGAAATGTGGTTAATGAGATTTACTGTCCACACAGGAAAAGTTGTGCCGAGCAGCAACCTAATCCACAGAAGGGTTAATGCTGAGCAGCAATTATGCAAATGAAACCTGGTAACTGACTTTGGGGTCAAAGGCCGGTTACAGCCTATCAGAACTAAAGGAGGGGTATTTAGGCCCAGTTCTCAGCCTGCTCAGTGCCCTGTCGTGGTTTCCCTTGTGGTTGTCTGAGAGCGCGTTCCTGTTTATAGTTTTCTACCTGGTTTTTGACTTTGGCTTTGTTTATTGACTTCTCTATATTCTGGTATCCTGACTCCTGGCTTTCCTCATCGCTGTGTCCCTTTCTGTGTTCCCTGACCTCGGCTAGTATTTTTGACTATTCTATGAACGTTAAATCCGGCTATTCTAAGGACCGGTAATACGTTACTTATTTGTCATCCGTGCTATACAGTTCTACGTGCTGGATCAAACAGTAATCCTGACACTTGTACAGTGTAGTGTCTGTATAAAAGGGTCTATGGTGCACTGTATGACTAGGGGCTGTAGTGTGTGTATATGAGTTGTAGAAATTGTGTGTGTCAAGGGGCTCTAGAGAGTGGGTACAATTTATGTATTTGTCAGTAAATGCTAGAGTGTGTGTATCTAGAGGCTACAATGTGTATATATCTAGAGATTGCATTGTGTGAATGTGTGTACAGGGGTTGCATTGTTGTTGCATTGTGTGTGTAACTAAAAGCTGTAGTGTCTGTTTGCACATAGAGAGTAGTGTATGTATGTGTATAAGGGGTGTAGTGTGTATGTATAGTACAGTAAGTAAATAGGGTATAGTGTGTGTAAGGGTATATTGAGAGTGTGTATAGAGCGTTAGTGGGGAAGTGACTTTAATAATTAATTCCTCCTCCCTGTTGCCTTGCTGGGACGTGGTACATCCCAAACCCTGGTGTTAAGTGAGCTTGATATCTGATTTGCACCACCACTGGGTGCAGACCATATCTATCTCTGGTGAGCTCTGGTAGTTCAAAGTGCTGCCGCGGGTTACCATGAAGCTTATAAGATATTAATTGCAGAGAACCTAATCTTCCCTCTGGCCCATTAAGGGATGGAAAGTCCCCTTTGGGCCAGTGGTACACTGCATGGGTCAGCAAGGGAGATGGCTATTGCAGCCATCTCCCCCCCGGCCATTCACCCTGTTTGCCCAATGGCAAGTCTGGGCCAGGACACTGCAATACGTTGGCAAGGGGGATCCTTTCATCTCCATTCAGGGACCCTACAGCCCATGGCTATTGTAGCCCACTGGCTATTCGCCATCCTCTACCATCTGTTTATACAGAATTGTGAAAGATCCACCTGTACTAACAGATGCTGTATGTGGTTTAAAAATCAACTAGTGCTTTTATTTTAAGTGACTAGTGCCAAATATATCAATGTCAAAGGATATCTTAAATATTATTTTATAATCAGGGACCTCATTTCCTCAAAATCATTTAATTAAGATGACGCACGTTTGGTGCTTAAACTGACCATTTAAGTCAACGATCAACCCATCAAAGGTAAAATGACTGGTCTGTGAATTCTAGTACCATTCAATGCAAACATATACATAAATATCACAACATAAGTACATTCATAGACTCACAATGGAGAAGCACTATATTCTTCACTCCTTATAATAATAATAATAATAATAATAATCTTTCTCTGTCACTCCCCCTGCATGTTGATGGTAGGTGCATCAAGCCATCCTTGTAAGCTCACTGCATGGTGTCATCTTTGATTCTGGCCTCACCTTTACAAGTCATATCCAGTCAGTTCCCAAATACTCCTAATTCCATTTAAATAACAAATACTGAAATCCACTGCTTTCTTATGCAAGATGCCACTAAGGATCTAGTTTGTGCCCTTCTGGCACTAATGACTAATTCTTTCCCAATTGGTTTCTCCAGGAACCATACTGCTTTACTAAAGTCCATAATGAATGCTACGGCCAGACTGATTTTTCTCACCCATCACTCCTCCCACACCTCACCCCTCTGTCAATTGGTACACTGACTGCTTATACCCTATAGGATTCAATTCAAAATACTAACCCTTACTTATAAAGCTTTAAACAGCTCTACCTTCACTACATTTCTTCACTACTTCGCAGGTACACCCCTCCTAAGTCACTCTGACGCTCTTCAAGTGACCTTCTCCTTTCATACACGTACTGCTAACTCACAGGACCTCTCTTGAATGGCTTCATTGCTATGGAACAGTCTACCTCCTCCCATTGGACTTTCACCTAATCCTAAATCCCTCAAAACCACTTCTTTAGAATAGCAAATTGCCTCCAAAGGTAACGGTCATTACTCTCTCAACTTAAATAGTGGGTCCATTCTCCACTTCACTCCACCTTCCAACTGTGTTAATTTTTCATCCTGTTACCAGGGGTTTGCTATCCACCAACCTTCCTATTGTTTA
Source organism: Pelobates cultripes (assembly GCA_933207985.1). NCBI lineage: Eukaryota > Metazoa > Chordata > Amphibia > Anura > Pelobatidae > Pelobates > Pelobates cultripes. The sequence goes on from OW240916.1 coordinate 134,823,707, forward strand.
TAGCCCACCTTCTCTAGATTGTAAGCTCATTCTTGCAGGGTCCTCATTAACCTATTGTTCCTGTCAAAACATGTAATAGTTCATTTCTTGTTCCCTCCTTTAAAACATTGTAAAATGCTGCAAAATAAGTTGAAGTTATATAAATTCTAATAACAATAATACATTTACCGTATTCTATATTTGGCATGCACTCTATTTGTGCATAGCAGGCTTCCATTGCTGTTGGCCAAATAAAATAAAAAAATCAACGAAATGCCAAATATTCTAGCCGTTGCAATTTTGTTTAAAATATGTAAGTTTTTGATTATGTGAGAAAACAATCAATACCTACACATGACAAATGGCCAGGCTGTGTTGTGTACACAAGTGTAATATAATCTACTTTATACCAACTCTGTACTACAGCATTCTCTGTATGAGTAACATAAACGTCAGAAACTTGATTTTTGGAAGCAAATTGAATGGTGATCAATAGAGTTGAGCAGACACCTGGATGTTCGGGTTCGGCGGGATCGGCCGAACTATGAAAAAAAAGTCCTGGTTCAGGCTCAAACTTGACCCTGAACCCGAACTCCATTGAAGTCAATGGGGATCCGAACTTTTGGGCACAAAAATGCAAGTACATGGAAGTAAAATGGGGGTAAGAGTAGGACAAGTGCCCTGCAAACAAATGTGGATAGGGAAATCACTTAAAATAACATAAAATACATAAAATAAGCAGCCGCTTAGTAGATAACTCCCGAATTCCCACGGTATTAGGGAGCCATCTACCAAAAGGCTGAAAGACCTAAATTGGTCTTTCAGCCACATTTACTAATACTAAGTAAAGATTACTTAGTATTCGTAAATTCATCCCCTACTCGCTATACTGCGAGTAGGGGCGTGTCTAGTAAACAGTGAGCATGCCCCTACTAGCTAGGTCACATGCTGCACTGGCCAATCACTGCCATGGCTTCTAAGGACACACAAGTCAAACACTTGTTGATTGGCTGCCCTGCAGCCTTTCAATATGAGTCATTAAATCGCCGAACACTGAACTCCAACCCAAACATACAGTGATATGTCCATGTTCGGGTCAGGGGGTCCCAAAAACTTAATGTTCGATACGAACCCGAAGTTTTCAGTTCGGGTTCGCTCAACTCTAATGATCAATCTATATTTACCAAAACAGTGACGAATGAGTGACAAACTTATACTCTTGATAAGTCATTGGTGACGGTTGTATGTAAAATGAGATTCCGAGGCAAAGGTCTTAAAAGTATAGCATGCTAAAGGAGCATACCATTGGTTTCCATGGTAACTGCTCCACTTTTAGAGTTTTTCCCCCACAATTAATCTTTATATAAAGCTTCAAATAGCTGCACGCAAACATGGGGCTTTTTATTTTACAATGAGCAAGAACAACATATAGAGATTGCTACCATTAACAGTAAAATGCAATCAGTTTTCTTAATGATCTAAAATCATGCAGGTTAACATGCAAGTCACAAAACAATTAAACAATGTAATTTTTTTTTTTTTTAAAACCTCAAGTGACACAACAGGGCAAGTTCTTAGCATAGGACCTTTCCACCTCAGCTTTAGTAACAGCAGCTAAATATCAAAAAAAGTAGCTTAACAGAGCAATAATGAAGCCCTACTAAAGGCCCTCGATTGATTTGAGAATTAAATAAGGCTAAATGCAAACTTTTTTGAAAAACAAAAAAAACAAAAACATTCTTACCTTCTGGTTTTACAGTGATTGGACCCTTGGCTAAACATACGATTATGACAGGACTCAAGAGCTGCTTTAGAACTCAAACAGGAGAATCAATGTGCTCCGTGCACGAGTTAATCTAGTAAATGACTGACCAGCACCTGCCTGTAGGAATGTCAGTGCAGGCTGCTCTCAAGGTCACTTCACATTAGTTACCAAGGCATTTTTCTTTTCTAGAAAACAAAACACAAAAGAGACTGCTGAAGGCTCTGCTTATTGTAAACCCCATGTAAAAACCTACATTTTAAATAGCCATCTCTAGCAATGTCAGCCAATTGGTGCTACAGGTTGAACGGATTGGAAGTATCAATTCCACATTATCTGTGCAACTGAAGGGGGCAGTCTCTGAGTGCAATAGACAGCCCTGTATTTCTTTTTTTTTTTTTCTATTTTTGACAAACCGCCCCAAAATAATTGATAGAAAACAAAGGGAGAGCATGGGCAAAGGCTAGAGATTATAGCAAATACAAAACATCTACAGTTAGACTGGAATACCCAAAGTAGGCTCTGCTATTACTTGTATTTACACTTCTTACAATAATTGCAAAGAGGAAGCAAATTAGATTCTTAGGTGTGGGGGGAGGAGGGAGGAATAGAGAACACCTTAATTTAGGAAAGACTGTAAAGTGGAAATACAGGGATTAATCACTAAATAGTAAATTATAGTGAATTAAAATCTAAACTGAAAGGTTTAAGATAAAACAGCCACGCTGAGAATAAAGTGAACAGTTTTCTTAGATTTGTTTTTGTTTTTTTGCCTAAACATTCCCAATTTGATATTATTTCACTGCGATCTGGAGTTTTTAGTATATAAGCCTGTATATCAGATCACCTCATATCTGCTATGTGAGCAATAATTAGCAGCAAGAGATGTTGAAGCTCATATCTTGGATGGTTAGAGCAGTGGTAATATCTCTAAAAACCCTATGTCCCACAAGGTGGTGAAGAATTAAGGGCCCCAGAAGGTGTATACCAGCATCTTTCTGTCAGTCACCTGAAAAACACTGATAAGAGTAGAAGTGTATCCAAGCTGCTATAAAATTTTAAGAGTTACTGAAGAGGTCCCAAGGAACCCTTTTTTCCATGTGTTGTTTTGTTAAATCTAATATATGGTCTGTGTTGTTACGGTTAACCTATGGTCTAGGAATCTTGTACGGGGTACCCTCAGTACATCATAATTGATGCTGAAGAGCCCTGATTATCTTACACATTTGGTACTTCAGAAATACGGTCATACTGGCGTAAGTACCAAGGCATCTTGCTGGCATTGGGGCCATTTGGTATAATTAGCTGCAAAACCTATATTTAACAGTCAGCAACGATTACCCAGGTGTGCTATTCTACATTACACAGGTGTATCACAGTACATACTTGTCCCTTAAGTTTCTAATCCAGTTTTCGTTTAGAATGCTGTGCATTGAACCCTGTTTCTGATGTTGCTACCACTCTGCTTACAACATGTATTGTCTTTCCAGGAACACCTTCCATGTCTCTCTTATTTATATCCACACCACTAAAGCGGATTATAGAAACTCTCCTTTGGTATGCAGAGGTCGAGACACCACATTCCAGTGTTCCAAAAGAAAGAGAAAGAGACAATCTATATAGTGCAGACACCAGGCAGTGTGTAGTGCTAGATACAGTCACAGCTAGCTTCTTACAAATCATTATTCTGACAAGGTAACATACTGCAAAGAATGTGCAACCAGGAGCTTTAAACTTGACAAGTAAAGTGTGACCTGATCTCTTTTGGATCATTTGTGTTCTGTATTTGAAACAAAAGGTAAAAGGTGTTTAGGCAAAAAAAAATAAACATTTATAAATAGAGAATTATTATTAACATTTATATATCACCAATTTACTCCACAGTACTTTACAATTATAGAATGGGGATTTTTAGAGGTGAAGAAAACCCATCACCAATTTATTCCACAGTACTTTACTATTATAGAATGGGGATTTGTGATGTTTAGACAGACTCAATGTCTCAGAGTTTTCCCAGGTTGGGAGTGGCATTATGCCCCTTCACTTTTTTCCTGCTGCAGTGCATGCTGGGAGAAGGAGGATGTACCGGTCATCAGAAAGCAGCAGCAATCTTGTTGGTTAACTCAATTCAGCCAACTTGGGAAGGCATGGAGACAACGGTAATAGGTTAAGAAGCTGTATAATGTGTATAGTAAGAAAGCCTTGTGTTGACTCATCCTGTATACATTAAAGGACCACTATAGTGCCAGGAAAACATACTCGTTTTCCTGGCACTATAGTGCCCTGAGGGTGCCCCCACCCTCAGGGTCCCCCTCCCGCCCGGCTCTGGAAGGGGAAAGGGGTAAAAACTTACCTTTTTCCAGCGCTGGGCGGAGAGCTCTCCTCCTTCTCTCCTCCTCCATTCCTCCTCCTGGGCTGAATGCGCACGCGCGGCAAGAGCTGCGCGCGCATTCAGCCCGTCGCATAGGAAAGCATTTACAATGCTTTCCTATGGACGCTTGCGTGCTCTCACTGTGAAAATCACAGTGAGAAGCACGCAAGCGCCTCTAGTGGCTGTCAATGAGACAGCCACTAGAGGATTAGGGGGAAAGCTTAACCCATTCATAAACATAGCAGTTTCTCTGAAACTGCTATGTTTATAAAAAAATGGGTTAACCCTAGAAGGACCTGGCACCCAGACCACTTCATTAAGCTGAAGTGGTCTGGGTGCCTAGAGTGGTCCTTTAAGTAATACACTGCCTCTGGATTTGAGACCTCATGCCTGTGTGTATAATTTATTGAGAAGACACTCACAGCATTACATTCACTATTTAAGCACAAGCCCACACTTTGGGACATAACAGGATTTTTAGAGGTGAAGACGAGGGAGGGGAACATTGTTACAATTTTGGTGGGAATGATCAGAGATCCGACCGTACTGGTCAAAATACGAGAGGTAACGGGGGAGACACTCCCTTCCACCCCTGTTGAGGCTTTGCTGGGCCGTATCACTTATTCTCCTGTACCAAGTAAAGAAAGCATGCCTCCCATATCTCTAACCAGGGATTTCGCTGTCACTAGGTAAAAATCCATAACTTTGCCAACAGTAGTGGAATGGAGTAGAGGAGTTATGAAAATTGGAAGCGTTGGCCTCTATAATAGATCATAACACAGACACTCATAGATGCTGATGGGCTCAGTGGCTGAATTTTTTACTTTGTTACTTAGTTTGCCAGCTACCCTTGGTGTAGCATATGGTTCAATGTGCTTGTAACATAACCAACCATTTTATCACATCTGTTGCATTGCTTACTGGGCAGTGAGGTTTTGTTTGTTGTTTTTTTCTTATTCATTTTTATCACGTTTTGTATTTTATGTTTTCCTACTATGTTTTTCATAAGGCACATTGATGACTTCGGTTTAATACACATTTAAGGTTTTACTGTAAAGTGGGTGAATATGGAATATCCCTGTATTACTCAGTCCGCATTGTAGAAAATCATATTTATAGATGATTGATTTAACAATGCATAATTATTGCCACTACTGCAAAAATTACTACTAAAAAAAAAATGTAGAAAAATAAAATGACAATTCACAAACTTAGCCAACTACTGTGTTTTTCATAAATATCAGTAATGATAATGTTATAATCAAAAATCTGCCTTTTGTGAATAGCTAAATTTCACAAACCGGTATTATTTGGCTATCGGTCATGTTTTGTAAAACTTTGTATTCTTACTCATTATGTGTACCCGATTTTTATTATTTTATTTTTTTTAAGTAACTGTGACTGTTGTATCCTATTTTACCTTAGTTTTTGTTATTAAGTATTGATTGTCTAACTGTTAAAATAAGCCATTTAATTCCAAAACGAAAACGTATGACTAACATTTGAATTGCTGCTTCCATTCTAAAAACAAACAGATTACCTTTGTTAAGCAATTAATTGAATGTTAATTTCTATGGTAGCTGCACTATATCACCGACTGATAAACAGCCATCTTTTCCCCCCTATTGTGTCATTCATATTCACTTTTAGGGTTTGATGCCAGGAATCTCTGACATTCGCAATAATATCCGGTTGACAAGACTGACAGGCACCAACTGCTTCTATTTTCATTGGAATCCCTTCCAGCAGAGAGAAATGACAAGGGGTTATATAAGCAGCACTTATCTGCATGTAGCATAGTGTCCGATGCTGGAGAGAGACACGGGAAACGGAGGCATTAAATGTATACTACTCTTGTGGTGAACACAAGAAAAGTGTTTTTATAATAACATGGATTAGGAAAACTTTTTATAACGAAAATCAGAGTAATAGATGGTACAGAGGCAATCTGTCAACATGCAGCGCATTGGAGCATGCAGAATCAAAATAAAAGGGGGAAATGTGGGACGAGGAAAACAGAATGCATTATTACTTCAATAGCAATAAGGGTGATTAATACAGTGTGAGGAGGCTCATTTAGGATTCCGTGATCTAAAATTAGGGATTATTCTAGTTTAGTGACCGAATAATCTAAAATGTATTTGCTTATCTTTCTTTACTGAAACCTCCAGCAGCAAAGAAACAGTTAACAATAAATATATAAAATTCAACCAGAGAGCATGACTGTAGTATGTATTGTAATCATGCTCCTTCCAACTCCTCTTTCTTGATGCTTCAAAAATCGCAGTAGAGTCAATCATGAAACGATAACAGGAAACAACAGGTAAATGCAGTCGATTGGTCAACCAGGTAAACTATGAACCAAAGAGGGATCCATGTAATTAAGTGGATGGATTTTCACACTGGAAAGAAGAGACATTGTGAAAGTATGGTTTATTGGTACAAGAAAAAAACAATACAATGTCTTAGTTCGTAGGTTAGATATAAAATCCTGATAGAGCTAACGCCTATGCTAGTATAACATAGCTAATGTACTAATATACAAAGAAATCAAAATAGATTTAAATAGGTAAGACTAATATGTTAGTACTCTAATTAAACCAAATAGAGTTAAAACAGGCAACGTTGGCTATAGCCAACAATATAAGGTCTTGTGTCATAAATGGCTTAAAATGCAACAGGACAAATAGAAATCTGTAAACAAATGTGTTAAAGTAGTTCACAAACAACAAATGCCTCCTGTTTTTAATGAAATTTAGATTATTCAGTCACTAAACTAGAATAATCCCTAAATTTTATGGCAGGCTTCATGTTTGCTGTTTTAAAGCTGAAAAATCATAGATAGAGACGCATGGGACACAGGTTTGAAATAGAAGATCCGGAAAGTAGCTTTCCTAGACCAATCTGCCGAGGATAAGATGTCGGTCAAAGAACCTCCTGCGCCCAAGGCAGAAGATGCAGCCGCACCTCTGACTGAATGAGCACCAAAAGAGGGGTCCAATTCCTGCTAGAGTGAGTAGCCACCTAATCCAATGGGCAATAGTCGGGCAGGAGACTGGTTTATGAGGTCGGACATATGACATGAATAGAGGACCCGAAGGTGCTCTAAGTGGAGCTGTAAGAGATGTATTGGCGAACGCATCGAGCCACGCAGAGGGAAGGTCTATCCGAAAAATTTGGATAGAAAACCTATGACGTACTAACTTTAGTACGTCAAGCGCAAAAGTAACAGAGTGGAAATAGAAAGCTTGAATGTAATAAACTTGACAAAAGGACACTAAGCAGGGAGGAAGTGCCACCTTAGCGGACATCTGGCGCAAGGAAAGTGCATTACTGGGGGCCAAGTTTCCAAAAAGGAAAAAACCTGGGCCACATCCCAAAACTTGGAATATCTAGGAACAGGGGGTCTGGCCAGATGAAAGCCTCGTAAAAGTCTGCAAATAGATGGGTGTTTGCCCACAGGTGAATTATCAATTGGGGCATGAGCAGCTGAAATGGCAGATCTTAAGACATTGATAGAGCGATAGGATTTGCCTTGATCATATGGGAGGACATTCAAAATGTGTGTGAGAGATGCTGAAACTGGATAAGTGTTCCTTCCCACACACCAGCAGACCCAAATCTGCCAAGCGGAGATGTAGGCTTGTCGAGTCCCATAAGAGTGATTGAGCAGTGTTCGAAAGTCCTGCGACATGCCAGGATCCCCTGAAACAGTGCAGGCTATGAGCCGTAGATGACCCTGAAGAGCAGTGGATGAAATTCGCCTGCTGGATTCCGAAGTAGATCCTGATAAAGAGGTAACAGCCGAGGGAAGGCTACTGACATCTCCAGGAGGGTTGGGAACCATGACTGTGCTTGCCATTATGGCGTTATTAGAAATATCTGGACACCCTGAACTCTTAGAAGGTGGAGAATACGTGCGATCATGGAGAAGGGGGGAAAGCATACGCCCTGTCATTGGGCAGATTTGGAGAAATGCATCTACCGCCAGGGAGAGTGGATCTGGTAGCCAACTGAATTAGGCGACCATCTGATGATTCAGACGAGATGCAAAGAGATCCATGTTGAGTGGTCCACGTAATAGATAAATGCCGTGGAAGATCTGTGGATTCAATTGCCAGTCGCTTTCATCCCTCCAATGTCGGGAGAACCAGCGACTAGATTGTCGGGACCTGGAGGGTATTCTGCATGAATGGACAGATTCCTTGATAGGCAGAACTGATATAGTGATTTCGGAGAAGAGTTTGGAATGGGAACCCCCGAGGTGGTTCACATAACGGACCGCAGATGTGTTGTCCATTCTTAGTACTAAGGAGAAATTGCACAGGTCTTTTGGGAAGCTGCGCTATCGCAAAGGAGCCTGCGATAAGCTCCAAACAGTTGATATGGAGTGCTTGTTCCGCAGGGGACCAAAGGCCTCCAGTTGAAATTTCGAAGCATGTTGCTCCCCATCCCAGAAGACTGGCACCTGACTCCAGAATAAAATCTGGTTGAGAGCCAAATATGGCTTTTCCGTTCCAGGCGTCCATGTTGTGGAGCCACCAGTGAAGTTCCAGCCGTACTTTGTTAATGAAATTAGTTGGTCATATGGCTCTGATCTTGGATGAAGGTAGTTGAAGAATAGCTTGTATGGAGTCTAACTGAAATCCAAGAAATTGCGCTGTTTGTGGGGGTCCTTGAGCAGAGTTTTGAAAATTTATGATAAATCCTAGCTTTTGGAGTAGTTCGGAGGTCATGTCCGCTTGGTGACGCAGATTCTACCGATCTTGGGCCACGATTAGAATGTCGCCAAGTAAATGATGGACCGAATTCCTTGCGAGCGGTGTAGAGCCATAAGTAGTTTCATCAACTTGGTGAAATCCCAAGGGGTGGAACAAAGGCCGAAGGGGAGGCAGGTGAACTGCCAAATGTCTTGTAGCCAATGAAATTGGAGAAATGGACAATGTTTTTAAACGACCAGCGGTGAGGTATGCGTCCCTGAGATCGAATCGGGAAAACCAGTCTCCCACGCAGAGGAGGTCGCATAGAAGATAGATACCTTCCATCTTAAAGCGCCGATACATGATGTGTTGGTTCAATTCCCTCAGATGACTGGACGGAAAACTCCCGGCTTCTTGCGGACCAAAAACATATTGCTGATGAATGTGCGTGGGGGGGGGGATGATCGTTTGACAACTCTTTTTTTTTTTTACAAGTTTGTCTATTTCTACATGCAAAGCAGTTTAGTTTGTCGTGGACATCCACTGTGGGGTCGTTGGATTGGCTAGGTAGTGAAATCTATTACGAAACCTCTGTGTTTAATATCCATGGGTCTCGAGAGAGCATTGTCCACAGTTGATAAAAATGGGTTAAGGGGCTACAATAGGTACATTTGAATAATGTAACTTCATTACCTGAAGCAGTGCGACCGCACAGGGAAGCAGATCCATATCTTCGGAAGGACCTTCTATTTGGGAACAGCTTTTGGTTATAAGGGCAGGTAAAGCCCATGTTCCAGTTGTTGTTTGGTCGAGGCCTGTAGCCTGTGAAGGCAGCTCTGCAGGTGGCACGGCCTCAAAAGCGACCAGCTCTCCCAGAAAAACGATTATGTGAGCAGAATACCCGGCATAGGGATGATTGTGCTCTATTCAAGGAGGTGAACACTCAGATGTGCTTGTTCAGGTCTCTCATGAAACTATCACCAGAGAGCAGACCATTTGCATCTGGACCTAATTCTATATTGCTAAGGTTGACCATTTTGGTGTCTATTTAGGACAACGCAGCTTTACGTCGCTCTGTAGAGATAGCCACATTGACGTTACCTAGGAGGCATAGCGCCCTTTGAGCCCACTTGCGCGATGTGTGGGTCTAATTCACCACTCGTAAGAGTTTCTTTAGCCAATATAAAAATTTGGAACAATGGTCCGGCAACATCCAAGAGTTTATCTTGTGCCTATTTGAAACCTTGTTCAATAGCTTTGCGCGGTCTTTCCCCGATTTAGTTAGGAATGTGACCAATAGAGGATCGAATTCAGGAGTTAAGACCACTTTACACGGTATGGTGTGCCGGGGACATTCAGCTCGTAATTTGGTTTCAATTTCTTTTTCTAATGGCTTGTGGAGAAACATCTTGCAGAAATTGCTGATATGTTCTGGTGGCGCTCACTCGGCAGAGCGTGGGTGCCGAATAATACATGGGTCAAAAAAGGCTGTCATGAGGGGGTTAGGTCGGGAATGAGTGTAAAAATGCTGCCACTGACTAGCACAGCGGCAGTGGAGCTCCAGAGGGTGAGCAGGCACAATATGTAGAGCTAATATAAAACAAAACCGACTATCTCAAAGAGATAGAAAGTGTTACTTAACAGTGCCTAAAAGATAGAAGCTGCTCAACACTAAAAGTGGAATACCCCTTACCCACAATAAAAAAACAAATACAAAAATAAGGTATAAAAGTTATACCAGACAAGTGGAGCGCTGTAAACAATGAAGGGGTTTACTCACCCCTTTTAAGTGCAGTGACAATCTTGAGAAACTTACATAGACATAAAAAGGGAACAAGAAAAACAAGAAAATATAGTGCAGACGGTTTATCCAGATAGGCAATTGATGGTAATAAATGGCTTAAACCACTCACATGGACAGGAGCCTATATAGTATTGGCTCCGTAAAGAAGGTCCTTTATGCTCTTTGGGCAGCAAACACCCCTTTGTCCCAGGCAAACAGCTACTGAGGAAGCTCATAGAGTGAAACGCGTTTAGCTGAATATTTTGGACTTTTAATTGGACTTCAACTTGATCTTTGATTTTTTATTTTCTAGTATGTATTTATTTTTACTGCTAATAAATATATATTATTTTATACTTTAGTCCAAAGTACTTTCTAGCCATCAAGAACTCCATTGGGGAGAGTGCTATTCCCCCCCCAAAAATAGCACATTGCTTTCTAACCTCAGAGCCGGGATTTCAGGGTTCTGGAAAACATTAGCACTACTATTTATACCTTTTATACCAATATAGTATGTGCTTTTCTACACAGCTGCTTTTCTGTTTTCCTTCTCGTTGTATACTCCTGGAGTGATACTGCCTGGGACAAAGGGGTGTTTGCTGCCCAAAGAGCATAAAGGACCTTCTTTACGGAGCCAATACTATATAAGCTCCTGTCCATGTGAGTGGTTTAAGCCATTTATTACCATCAATTGCCTATCTGGATAAACCGTCTGCACTATATTTTCTTGTTTTTCTTGTTCCCTTTTTATGTCTATGTGTTTCTCAAGATTGTAGTAAACCCCTTCATTGTTTAGCGCTCCACCTGTCTGGTATAACTTTTTTACCTTATTTTTGTACAATATGTAGAGTGCACACATCAGAGGATAGGGGAGCACTATAAAACTGCCAAACAGTAAACATGGATGGACAATAATTTAACAAGTACTCCTAGGTAGTTAGTTGAAGGTGTATAAGGAAAAACAAATATAATATAATAAAATATAAGATCACAAATATATCATATATGAATAAAAGTCACAATGTAGGAGACTATAATTAGAATAGACTCACCTGGGAGGCAAGCAGCAAGGAAAGAGGAGTTTGGGAGGAGCCTGATTACTGGTCGATTTTTATTTATCTATTGCTAACGGTTTCTTTGTTGCTGGAAGTTTCAGTAAAGAAAGATAAGCAAATATGAAGCCTCCTGTCTTGCCATAAAATTTAGCAGTATCCTAACTAGGCTGGCAAGATTTCAGATAAACAGGGTTGGGGTGTGCTATTTTTGCAGACATTTTTAAAAACTTAGAAATGGAAACAATATTTTTATGATTTTCTTCTGCACAGTGAAAAGAATAAAATAAATCACAACATTAAAGGCAATGCCTTCCTATCTCTGTGCTCCATACCCATAGCAGACAAAGTTCTATTATGCTCCCTTTGTTCATTACCCCAACCTTCAGATAAAAGAACACCATACATCCACTACTCAACATTCACAATCATCGAACTTACAAAACACACAGGGATGTGGGGTAGGAACTACAGTAAAGATGATATATGGTGTTCTAATTTTATCCCATCTGCTGTGAACCAAAAAACTGTAATGGAATCTAATAAACAGTGGCACCGTTTTGTGTTGAATTGTTCTTTTACAGTCCGGTGCCAGAGCTAATGTGCAGTGTTAGGAGATGAGATCATCTTTCTGCACAGACTTGGTCTCTCTCCGATGGACTGTAAAATCATCTGCCCCATTCCAGGTCCGGAAAAGAAAGCCATGTAGTTTCGGAATTATTTTCTCAATAAAAAAAAATCTAGAAGTCAGTTTGGTAAGTTGGTAGTGGAGATATCAAGTGGTTAGGGTGTTTAAAATGTCCCTTTAGGTTAGAAAGAACTGGGGAGAGTGTAAAAACAGGAGACTAGGGAGTATAAAACATACGCACACATGTCGCATAATCAATTTGTTATTTCAGCAGGCAGATCAGGTTTTCACATCCCATGCTGCATGGTGGGTAATACCATCTGTGGATTTTTCTCTGTAATTCATGGGTTGAGTGCCAACATGTGGTTAGAGAATTAATAGGGGAATATTTTCTCACGTCTTGCCTGCTCGAGATTAGTGGGAGTTGCACTCCTGGGCAAAAGTTGCTTTTTGCTGCTTCTGCTGCCATTTTAATGCAGCCCTTTCCCATTAATGATAATGCAGAACAGGAGCAGAGAAGAAAACTAATGGAATTCTGTCCCCATAGCTCCTCTTCTGCATTATAACAGGACATATATCAGGAGAGAGGCTGAATTAATGGTGCTACTTGGAAATAGCAGCTCTTGCTCAGGAATGTATCTCTCACCAATTTCAAATTGTCCTGAGATTAAAAATATCCTCATACTAAAACAGTGGTTCCGAACCGGATTTGGGCCAACGTACACTATAAAGAGGAAACCATTTCCAAGGCACATCTATTTTGTTTTCTTTTAACTTTTATCAGCAAATGGTAAAAACTTGCAGTATGCAGGAAGAGGTTAGAAAGAGGCTAACAAAAACAGAGCATAGAAGAAAGGGCTAAAGCTTAAAAGAAACTTTTTGGTTAATCCCCTGTCAAGTCTCAAAAATACATCGCTCACGAGGCCCAAAGAGGGCTGAAACAATTATCCGGGCTTGCAGCATCTCCTGTGCAGAGGGAACTTGCTGGCCTTTCGGATCTGGTCTGTCCTTATTGGCAGAATCAGAATGATATACAAATGGTACAGGTTCTCTTTGCAATGGCACACGTAACCAAAAACATTTTTGTGACCTAAGCGGGGATGCTACTATGGTTTTGCCCTGTTCTCAGAGGTCTCATATTCTCTGTTTTTGTCGTAATATGTGTTATGGAAAATAATGCCTATCTGGCTCCCGGTGTGTCTTCTGGTAGCGTGGTCGAGCGGAGCAGTGCGCAGATTCAGTCTCCTGTACCCGGCCGTACTGACAGTAAGTGCATTTACTTTCAGTATGGCTGGGTACAGGAAACATAAGTTCCTGTACCGCGGTGCGCACTGCTCTGCTCGGCCATGCTATACAGAGTGCCTGGCCACCTCCTGCCGGTCACTCCGATCTAGTGCCCTCCGGGCCGGTGCGCCCTAAGGCGGCTGCTTTAGGTCAGCCCACTCTTTCATTATCGGTATTGCCGGTGATTATTGGCTGATTCCAAAACTTACAAATAAAAATTTTTAAAAAAATGAATTTCGCCCGAGAATATCGACAAAACCAATAATCGGTCAATCCTTAGTCGTCTTATACACGGAATGTCACTGCAGGGGTTTAAAGACAAAAAAAATGTGCATGGGGCCTGAGAGCCAACCGAGCCAGTCACATGTGGCTGGAGCTCCTTTAAAAATCTAAATATTAGGTTAAGTACTTACAGTACTTACTCAGGGTGATTTGGGCACAAAACTTGGCTACTCACTGACAGAGCACTCCGCTTACTCTTGGGTTCACTACTGCCAGGTTCCTCCGGGCATTGGCTGTGTTGTACACCTCTGTGACCTGCTGACATACTTAAAGCAGAGGAGGTGCTTCTCTGTGAATTTGATTGATTGTGTGCACGTGTCTGGCAGATCTTGCACAACCGCATGCTTTCTCGTATCACTCTAGATTACACCAAGATCTCACGGCTCCAGACTACAGATAGATGCTGCAAGGTGAGGACTTGCCCAGACCTTCTGCCATAGTGTACAGTGGGCATCATTGCTGCCAACAGCAGGACAGCAGTCCAGGGAATCAGTGTCCAGACGTGGCCGGATGTGGGGAGCGGCCTACCGAAGTGTGAGGGGGCGAGGGACCAGTGGGGACTTCAGTGCTATAGATGTTTAAAATATGTATTTGCATAATTTGGGGCTCAAAAAATAGGGGTCGTCTTATACAGAGAAACATTTCTTCTTTCTCTCCCTCTATAAAACAATACATACAACATTTTAATTTTACGCTTAGAGAGATTTATACAACAGAATTTTAAATCTGCCAACAGACATCGTGTAATTCTCAATAGGACCAAAGCACCCAGTGGTGATCAATGGGTTAAAACAAAGTATGTACTACAATGTACACTGACTCCCTAAAATCATACAGAATGCATTACTGAAGGCAGCCTATTTTCACTGTAGAGAAGGTTGGAATGAATGAGAATCCCCTACTTTACTAAATTTATATTTATACTTAAAATGCCCATTAGGGCATGGCTCCCCATTTTCTATGAAATGAGTATGCTGTATTTGGTTCTCTACTCATTGACAGAGTCCACTTAGATAAAACCCAGAACAGTAATATATATATATATAAAAATAAAAAAAAGGATATACACACACACACACACGACATTCACACCTGAATACCATCCCACTTCTCCTTCCAAAGCATTCACCAATCCCACATTTTTGCTTTTCAATGATAATACTAAGCTTTTGAAGAAAAATATATTGATGAATATTCAGAAGTGAACTGACAAATAAATAGTGCATTTATTCAAAACAATTTTCCAAAGGACAGGTGTACAAGATAATGTGTTATTACATACCTGGGAGGAGGGATTTTGTTTACTAAATTGCTTTTGGAGGAAGGAGGAGCTCTTTAAACATGATGTTTTATTTAAGATACATTATAGCCTAAAGACTATGCAGCATGAAATATGGTTTAGTTATGTTGGATTAGGCTTTAATGTTCAAGCAATACAGTGGGACCTCGGTTTACGAATTTTGTGTGTTCTCCGGGACATTTCTTATTGCAAAAAATTTGTAAACCGAAACGCAGTGTCCCATAGGAATGCATTGAACACCAATTAATCCGTTCTGGAGGTCAGGAAAAAGTCAAAATGAGCTGGCATAGAAATCAACCCACAATGCAGAACAATGAAAGGCATGCAAATGACGAAGCTCAGCTCCCTACCTTTCCACAGCTTGAGAAATGCACCAAAAAGTCCCAAAACAACTGCAAACAATTTCCAGAATGGCTCCAAAACTCGACGCAAAAGCCGCTCAAACACCTCCACAATCAACGCCACGTGCTACCCACAGGCTCCAGCATGCAGGGGGCGGTGCTATAAACCTCCCAGGTGCAATGCATCCTGGGGAAACTTGCTTTATATTGCAAAAAAAATAAATTGTAAACCAAGGCATTATTTTCAATGGATTTTTATATGTAAACCAAAAATTATGTTAACCGAGGCATTTGTAAACAGGTCCCACTTTATATACATTTTTGGTAAATTAATTCAATTAATCAAAATTAATTTTTATATATATACAGGGAGTGCAGAATTATTAGGCAAATTAGTATTTTGACCACATCATCCTCTTTATGCATGTTGTCTTACTCCAAGCTGTATAGGCTCGAAAGCCTACTACCAATTAAGCATATTAGGTGATGTGCATCTCTGTAATGAGAAGGGGTGTGGTCTAATGACATCAACACCCTATATCAGGTGTGCATAATTATTAGGCAACTTCCTTTCCTTTGGCAAAATGGGTCAAAAGAAGGACTTGACAGGCTCAGAAAAGTCAAAAATAGTGAGATATCTTGCAGAGGGATGCAGCACTCTTAAAATTGCAAAGCTTCTGAAGCGTGATCATCGAACAATCAAGCATTTCATTCAAAATAGTCAACAGGGTCGCAAGAAGCGTGTGGAAAAACCAAGGCGCAAAATAACTGCCCATGAACTGAGAAAAGTCAAGCGTGCAGCTGCCACGATGCCACTTGCCACCAGTTTGGCCATATTTCACAGCTGCAACATCACTGGAGTGCCCAAAAGCACAAGGTGTGCAATACTCAGAGACATGGCCAAGGTAAGAAAGGCTGAAAGACGACCACCACTGAACAAGACACACAAGCTGAAACGTCAAGACTGGGCCAAGAAATATCTCAAGACTGATTTTTCTAAGGTTTTATGGACTGATGAAATGAGAGTGAGTCTTGATGGGCCAGATGGATGGGCCCGTGGCTGGATTGGTAAAGGGCAGAGAGCTCCAGTCCCACTCAGACGCCAGCAAGGTGGAGGTGGAGTACTGGTTTGGGCTGGTATCATCAAAGATGAGCTTGTGGGGCCTTTTCGGGTTGAGGATGGAGTCAAGCTCAACTCCCAGTCCTACTGCCAGTTCCTGGAAGACACCTTCTTCAAGCAGTGGTACAGGAAGAAGTCTGCATCCTTCAAGAAAAACATGATTTTCATGCAGGACAATGCTCCATCACACGCGTCCAAGTACTCCACAGCGTGGCTGGCAAGAAAGGGTATAAAAGAAGAAAATCTAATGACATGGCCTCCTTGTTCACCTGATCTGAACCCCATTGAGAACCTGTGGTCCATCATCAAATGTGAGATTTACAAGGAGGGAAAACAGTACACCTCTCTGAACAGTGTCTGGGAGGCTGTGGTTGCTGCTGCACGCAATGTTGATGGTGAACAGATCAAAACACTGACAGAATCCATGGATGGCAGGCTTTTGAGTGTCCTTGCAAAGAAAGGTGGCTATATTGGTCACTGATTTGTTTTTGTTTTGTTTTTGAATGTCAGAAATGTATATTTGTGAATGTTGAGATGTTATATTGGTTTCACTGGTAATAATAAATAATTGAAATGGGTATATATTTGTTTTTTGTTAAGTTGCCTAATAATTATGCACAGTAATAGTCACCTGCACACACAGATATCCCCCTAACATAGCTAAAACTAAAAACAAACTAAAAACTACTTCCAAAAATATTCAGCTTTGATATTAATGAGTTTTTTGGGTTCATTGAGAACATGGTTGTTGTTCAATAATAAAATTAATCCTCAAAAATACAACTTGCCTAATAATTCTGCACTCCCTGTATATATATATATATATATATATATATATATATATATATATATATATATATATATATATATATATATATATATATATATATATATATATATTACATATGGAAACTAGAGAATCATCAAGGGGAACAGAACTTTCGTGGATTGCCTGACTATATAATAATTAAAGTTGCTTGGTCACCTTAACCCCTTAAGGACCAAACTTCTGGAATAAAAGGGAATCATGACATGTCACACATGTCATGTGTCCTTAAGGGGTTAAACATACCTTTCTCATATTGTTTCCTCTTCTCTTCCTCTTACAGAATCTGTTCTTTTCTTAATTTCTGATTTATTTTTCATCAAAACATAAGACAAACTAGGGACTACTTTGTCTTTTATATTTTCCCTACACTTGGCAAACTCGACAAAGGGTGGAGCTTAACATAAGCGTCACCCTTTGTTGGCTTAACAGAGGAAGTGAAGCTTGCCTTAAAGGAGATAAACACTTTTAACCCCTTAAGACCGGAGGGCGTAGTATTACGCCCTATTTTAGGCGGCTCTAAACGCCGCCGGGCGTAATAGTACCAGGAGTGTCTCACCGATGAGAGAAGTGACGGCGATCATGACCAGGGCACAACTTCATGTGGAAGGCCTGCGTGCAGTCTATCTCCCTGGAAAGGAGAATGTTTTAGCAGACTTCCTCAGCAGACACCGTAGACCAAAGTTACGGAGAATGTGAAGAAGCTGTTGATGATCAACAGTGTCAAAGGCGGCAGAAAGATCAAGGAGGATTAGGATAGAGTATTGGCCGCGAGATTTAGCAGCAATTAAATCGTTGGACACTTTGGTCACAGCAGTTTCGACCGAGTGACCAGCGCGGAATCCAGACTGAAGGGGGTCAAGCAGAGAGTTGGATTCAAGAAAGTCTGTTAATCTGGCATAGACAACTCTCTCGAGGATCTTGGAGGCAAATGGCAGTAGCGAGATAGGGCGGTAGTTGGATGGGGAGTTGGGATCAAGGTTGGGCTTTTTCAGAATTGGGGTTACGGTTGCATGTTTGAAGGCAGAGGGAAATGTGCCAGAGGAAAGGGATTGAAAATGTAAGCAAGAGGAAGAGCAAGAGAGGGAGACAAAGTGCGGATGAGATGCGAGGGAATAGGATCGAGGGAGCAGGTGGTGGGGCGGGAGGACAGGAGCAGAGCAGAAACCTCTTGTGCTGTAGCAGGTGCAAATGAGCTTAGGATGGCAGGGGGAGTGGGGTTGGGTGATGTATTGATACTGGTTGGAGAAAGATTAGAGATCTCTTTCCTGATTGTAGAGATCTTCTCAGTGAAATGAGATGCAAAGTTTGTGGCGGACAAGGTGGTGGAAGGAGGGGGAGTCACAGGGCGAAGAAGTGCATCAAAAGTGTGAAACAGGTGTTTGGGTTGGTGGGTGTCACGGTTCTCGCCGCAGCAAACAGACGGCCAGACTTGGTCACCCATGGAGTTCCCAACAAGGGACTTGAACCGGGGAACTTCGCAGTCCTGGTCCTGCTTCCTTCCTCTGAGCCACAGCAGCTTTTGTATTTCTATGTCATTCTGGTCCTGTTCATCCTGGCATATCTATTACACTGGGGGCTGTACTTTGACTTTGGCTGTGCTTCACCTGACCCTGATCAGACATTAGCAGGGTATTTAAACTCAGCCTAGCCCTGTGATTAGGATCAAGTCTTTGATCCTGTTGTGTGCTTTGTACCAGTGTTCCTGTCGTTTGAGCTGCTACTTGTTATTGACCCCGGCTTCTGACTACGTTTACTCTGACCTCTGGCATCCCTTGACTTCGGCTACTCCTTGTTGTTCCTGTCTTCTGGCATCCTTTGACGATCCTGCTGTTTGAGTCCTTGCCTGTCCTGCGACTTGGTACTTCATCCTGCACAGCCCCCGTGCACAGGCCCACAGGCCGGGTGAATTCTTACCTGACCACCTTGGCCTGTGGCTATCTGCAAGGGTGAGCAACATATCTGCGCTACAGACTCCCAACCCAGGTAAGACCCTGACAGTGGGACAGTGTGCTTATGAGGGTGTTGAAGTAGCTTACTTTTGCAGAGGAAAGAGCCATGCTGTAGGAGCGCAGCATAAATTTATAGTGGACAAAGTCAGATGCAAAGTGAGACTTTCTCCAGCAGCGTTCAGCAGTTCTGGAACATTTTTGGAGGTACCGGGTCAGCTTGGTGTGCCAGGGTTGTAGTTGGGGGAGCTTGCTGCGTTTAACTGTAGGAGGTGCCATGATGTCAAGTTGAGAGGAGAGAGTGGAGTTGTAGAGTGAGGTTGCAGAGTTAGGGCAGTTGTGATTTGAGATGGGTAAAAGGAGTGTTTGGAGTTTAGTGGAGAAGTGCTGGAGATCGAGAGAGTTGAGGTTTCTGCGAGGTTGGAGAGTGGATGGTGGTGAGATTTTGGTATGGGGTATGCAAATGTTAAATGTTAGCAGATGGTGGTCAGACAAAGGAAATGGAGCAGTGGCGAGATCAGAGGTGGTACAGAGATTGGTGATATTGGTGACATACTTAGATCATATATATATATATTTACATATATTTATATATAATATAAAAAATTAAATATGTAAATATGTTAAAAAATAAAATTAAAAATTAAATATATAGATGTGTGTTATTTCGTTCTAACTGTATTGTGATATTAATATAAATATATATACACATATATAAATAAAAATATTTTAAAAAAATTATATATAAATATATTCACATATATATATATATATCTATGTGAATATATTTATATAATATATATATATATATATATATATATATATATATTTATGTAATATTTTTACATAATTAGGTATCTTAATTAATTACAATTAGCGGGACCTGCCTGACAACCCATGCCGAAAGTAAAGGGAATTTAATTGGCTAGCACTATATTTAACCCTATAACTTTCCAAGACACCATAAAACCTGTACATGGGGGGTACTGTTCTACTCGGGGGACTTTGCTGAACACAAATATTAGTGTTTCAAAACAGTAAAATTAATTACAACGTTGATATCGCCAGTAAAAGTGAAGTTTTTTGCATTTTTCACGCACAAACAGCACTTACACGGACAATATTATTCCTGCGATACTTTTTACTGTTTTGAAACACAAATATTTGTGTTCAGCGAAGTCTCCCGAGTACAACAGTACCCCTCATGTACAGGTTTTATGGTGTTTTCAAAAGTTACAGCGCCAAATATAAGGCTTGCGTTTCATTTTTTCACATTAAAATTCGCCAGATTGGTTACGTTGCCTTTGAGACCCTATGGTAGCCCAAGAATGAAAATTACCTCTATGATGGCATACCATTTGCAATAGTAGACAACCCAAGGTATTGCAAACAGGGTATGTCCAGTCTTTTTTAGTAGCCACTTAGTCACAAACACTGGCCAAAATTGGCGTTTTTTGCATTTTTCACACACAAACAAATACTAACGCTAACTTTGGCCAGTGTTTGTGAACAAATGGCTACTAAAAAAGACTGGACATACCCCATTTACAATACCTTGGGTTGTCTACTATTGCAAATGGTATGCCATTATGGGT
This sequence comes from Pelobates cultripes, assembly GCA_933207985.1. Lineage (NCBI taxonomy): Eukaryota > Metazoa > Chordata > Amphibia > Anura > Pelobatidae > Pelobates > Pelobates cultripes. Next base: position 134,844,679 of record OW240916.1, read on the forward strand.
GTAAATTTCATTCCTGGGCTACTATACAGTCTCAAAGGCAACGTAACCAATCTGGCTAATTTCAATTTCAAATGTAACGTGCTATATTTGACCCTGTAACTTCCCAAAACGCCATAAAACCTGTACATAGGGGTACTGTTTTACACGTGAGACTTTGCTGAATACAAATATGTGTATTTTATTGCAGTAAAAGCAAACAGTATTATGACACTGACCGTTAAAATGTCATGTAGAACTAAAAAAATAAAAAAAATCTTATTTTCTCCCATTTTTTCATATTAAATTATGTTTCATAGCTAAATATTTGATATCAAATGAAAGCCCTGTTTCCCCTGAATAAAATGATATATAATAAGGGTGGGTGCATTTAATATGAAAGAGGTGAATTACGGTTGGACAGACATGTAGCACAAATGCCAGGTTTTGTTTACATTTTGTTTCGTTCACAACGTGTACATTTGGCTCCGTCCTTAAGGGGTTAAAGTAAGTTAACATCTGATTGAAAATTAAACCAAATTGTTTTCATGAATGCTGTGTCAGTCACAGCCAGGGGAGGTGTGGCTAGGACTGCATTAACAGAAACAAAAGTGATGTAACTCCTAAATGACAGGGAATTGGGCAGTGAGACTTCAGAGGCATAATCTATATACAAAAACCACTTCATAAAGCTAAAGTTATTTTGCTAAATATAGTGTCCCTTTTAAGCTTCACCCTTTTGTCACATTTGTCAGGCGTAGGAAAAAATACATTAGGCAAAATAGTCCCTACTTAGTCTTATGTTTTTAAGAGAACTAGATCAGAAATGAAGAAAAGAATAATGGATTCTGAAAAAGTAGACAATAGAAGAAAGTTAAGTGCAAGTGTCATGTTCAGGTAAGTAAAAGCTATCTATTTCCCATGGCCTGGAATGCGGGCCAGTCACTAAAATAAGCGAAGACTCCAGAAGGTAATAGAGCCCACTTTAATGAAACAGTTTTGGTGTATAGATCATGCGATCTCACTGCTCAGTTCTCTGACATTTAGGAACTAAATCATTTTTGTTTCTGTTTGTGCCACACTTGATTCACACAGCCTACATGAAAACAAGGTTTAATTTTCAATCAGATGTGGCAGCAAAGTGTGTTTACTTTAAATTAAACGGACTGTGCAATAAAAGTTTAAACATTAGATCAAATTTTACAGGAAATGGGTAGGGAGACTGTATAGATCACATGCAGCAGAAGAGGTGTGTCTAGGTCTGCATAAACAAAGTGACTTAAAGGGACAGTTTAGGCAGCATATGGCACCATAACAATTTCATCAACATGACGGTTTAACCCCTGAAGGTAAGTGTGCTCCCAGAACCTCCTGGCACCATATCAATGGCATTTAGATAATGTTTTTGGGGGCCTGGAGAGCCCCTTTAACTCCTAAATTGCAGATAGTTGAGCAGTTAGACTGCAGGGGCATGGTCCATACATCAAAACCTTGATTTAAATCAAATCCACCTTGTCTGACATACTAGTGGTTTAAATTTAGGAGAAATCTCAATGTATCCTTCCTGATAAAATATTTTATAAATAAATAAATAAATAATAGTGATTTAAATCTACTTGATCCCATTGTACAGCACTGTGGAATTTGTTGGTGCTCTATAAATAATAGTAGTAATAATAATAATAATAATAATAATAATAATAATAATTTAAATCAAATGTAGCTTGGGTGAGAGCTACACCCAAATCCCCTTTTCTTTTTTCTAGGTGCTATACTTTTTAGGTATTTATGTGTTAACATTAGATCTAATGTGACAAAAAAAAAAGTGTGTGCATAAAAAAAAAAAAAATTTTAAAAAAAAATCCACTTCATTCTTGTTGTAAATTACATTCTTTAGTAACATAAATTGTTATTAGTAGGACATGACACCTTCTAAATAGCCATATCCCATAAAACAGAAGTGTCCCTCTCTTTGGCTGTTTGTAAGCTGCAGGTAAACAAGATGACACACCCATCATTTCAAACAGTTTTAAATAAATGAACAATTTGTTATTTAACAATTCACTTTAGTAGTAGCAAGTGCTTCTTTGTTTTTATGTATTTAATGTTAACTGTGGGGAGTAGTGGCATTTGTGCATCCAGTCACATAGGCGTGCGCACGGGGGGGTGTCGGGTACACCCTAATCCCCGCGGCACGCCTGTGAGTCCTGCAGGAACTCGTGGTAACGGAGTTCCCGCTGTTCCTGCAGGCACTCTGCCGCCCTTCCCCCATGTTCACCCTGTCATTGAGGGGGTGCCAAGAGGTGGTACACACACACCCCTCCCTCCCACCGTCAGGCGCCTGTCTCCATCTCAGCCGCGGCGAGGGAGCTGTGTGCTCTCTGCTCCCTCTCGCCGCGCACCGTTTGCTGATGCTGGGAGACGGAATATGATGTCATATTCCAGCTCCCAGCTACAGCAGACAGCCCGCGCGGCGAGAGGGAGCAGAGAACACACAGCTCCCTCGCCGCGGCTGAGATGGAGACAGGCGCCCGACCCACTGGACCCCAGGGACAAATCCACGCCAGTACTCCAGGTAGGGAGGCTGGGTGGACAATTTTGAATTTAAATTTTTTTATTTGTGAGTATGTGTGTGTGTCTGTAAGTGTGTGTGTGCGCATCTGTGTCTGTGAATGTATGTATGTGTGTCTGAGTATGTGTGTATGTATTATATATATATATATATATATATATATATATATATATATATATATATATACACACATAGACACACACACACACACATATATATGTACACGTGTATATATACACGAGTGTATACAATTATTTTGGGGGAGTGGGAATCTTGGGAGAGTTCCCACCCTTTATTCCCCAGGACTTGACCCCTGCCGGCAGGGGAAATCTCCGGATCTCCCCTGTCGGCTCATGCAGAGCCGGCGCTATCTGAGTGCCGGCTCTGCTCTAAGCCTCCATGGGCCGGCTGGGAGATCAAAGATCTACCTCACCGGCCCACAGCAGCATGGAGACAGAAGCTCCGCCAGGTTCCTCTCGCGAGATCTGAGCGTTGCCACGGCAGGCTAGAGTTCACTCTCCACTGGACCACCAGGGATGGCAGCAAGGATCCCCCCTACCTACATAAGGTAAGAAGGGAGGGGGGATATTTACTAATCTGCTCCCACCTTCACAATCCCTCCAAACATACAGCACCCACACACACACACACACACAGCACCCTCACAAACACACACAGCACACTAAAAGCACCCTCACCCACATAGCACACTACCAGCACCCTTACACACACACACACACACACACACACAATCACACTAACAGCACCCACACAAACAACAGTGTGTGTTTATATTATATATACATATATATATACACACACACACACACACACACACACACACGGCGTGTGTTTGTGCTTTAGGGTGCACACCCTAATGCAATAGGCTGCGCACGCCAATGTCCAGTCATTATTTAGCACCAAAAACAGAGCCCCTTAACAATTTCTAAAACTCAGTCACACTGCTGTGGTGAACACATGACAAAATTTCCAATGCATCTTGTGTTTGTAAAATAAAAGGCTGTCTGCAAATATAAGATTTACTGTGTTTGACTTTATGGTTTATTGAACAGCATTGTCTCTGAACACAACACTACACACATTTGTCAGTTACATCAAGCATGTTACTTAGATAGCTTCTAGACATCATGGGAACTATAGAAATGAACAGCTACAGCATAAAGGTTAGTGATCACCCATCACTTCCCTGAACCAGGAGACTTAAAGGACCACTATAGTGCCAGGAAAACACACTCGTTTTCCTGGCACTATAGTGCCCTGAGGGTGCCCCCACCCTCAGGGAGCCCCTCCCGCCCGGCTCTGGAAGGGGGAAAGGGGTAATAACTTACCTTTTTCCAGCGCTGGGCGGAGAGCTCTCCTCCTCCTCTCCGCCTCCGATCCTCCCCGCCGGCAGAATGCGCACGCGCGGCAAGAGCTGCGCACGCATTCAGCCCGTCGCATAGGAAAGCATTTACAATGCTTTCCTATGGACGCTTGCGTGCTCTCACTGTGAAAATCACAGTGAGAAGCACGCAAGGGCCTCTTGTGGCTGTCAATGAGACAGCCACTAGAGGATTAGGGGGAAGGCTTAACCCATTCCTAATTATAGCAGTTTCTCTGAAACTTCTATAATTATGAAAAAATGGGTTAACCCTAGCTGGACCAGGCACCCAGACCACTTCATTAAGATGAAGTGGTCTGGATGCCTAGAGTGGTCCTTTAAATAACCAATTGAGATGCCTTTGGCAGGCATGTTTGGATTTATTTCAATCATTGTACATATATTACACCTACTCCCCACAGGCAATATTTGTCAGCATTTGAACTATACAGCCCGCCTCTAGTGTCACCTTGAACTCTAGAGCACTGAATTCCAAGAAATCTGGCAACACATTACCAAAACTCCACTTTAACAAATAAAGTGACATAAATCTGAGCTGTGTTGTTTTAGATTTGAGATTTAGCGAAGACTAAGTTCATTTTAAAATAAACTATTGATGATCCTAACTCTGAAACATAATCACACATTTGCCAATGCATTTGATTTAGCAGTTTAAATACACTGGTTATTTCACAGTCTACATGAAATTTTAGGATTAACCTTTTTCTGTACCAGTGGATTGTTAATACTGGGCAATTGTCCACTGGCTAACAAGAGTTTAGCTCGGTCACATTATTTTCTTGTCTATTACCCGATGTTATGGTGCCCGGAGTGGTCTTTTAAACCCTGTGTCATGTTCAGATTCTATTCAAATAACACAAACACCAAAAGTCTTTTTGTACGGATACAAATTTATTCATACCACATAATTTCCAACTTATCATATTCCTTTCAAATAGCATTGATCAGAGCAATATTCAACAGCTGTGACAATACAAGAGAAAATAACATGGGAAAAAAACATCTAGAATTACTAATAATGTTTCAAATTGTATGAACAAGAAAAATAAATGATGGTTTGATTTAAGGTTGAGTTCGTTTGTTGGCAAACCTGTAGAACAAAAGGCAGGGGAGGAAATGATAAGAGAGTCAAAATATAGAATGAAATGACATGTTCCAAATGGAAACAAAGAACAAGGGAAACCTATTACGGTACAGCAACCACCTGTTATGCAGAGTACATCTAATAGTAGTTTGAAACCATTTATCAATAATGCACGACTGCGCAGAGACAATTGTCTTTCACTAAGCAGATATTGCCCTGCACTGGGTAAGTGCACTAAATATATTAGAGCTGTCCACCCACAATTCAACTAAACTCTTCTATCAATGTAGTGCAAGCATAATTTAGAGATTTATTGTTGTAACACAGTTTTCCAATGCAGTTGAAGAAGCAAATTGATAATACATTTTAAAAATTGAAAAACTGTAATACATTTTGTAAAGTGCAACAAGTTAACCCAAGTTGTTTACGATGATAACAGCCAAAAGTGGACAGCGCTTGAAATGAAGAGAAAAAAAAACATGCATAAAGGTATCCAGCTGAAATTGTGTTTACAAGTAACCCAGCCGCAACCACCCAAAAAGGGACATGTAATACAAATAAACTAAAAAGAAGTGTTGTGCTTAAGGTAATACAATAATACCTCCAAAGAAACCTCTGAAAAAGAATATAAAACTTAAAATCTGGGTAAAAGAAGCTCCTTTTTCACTCTCAAATGATTACATTGCAGGACTAAGACAGTGAATTTAACCGGCCGAGGAGGAGAGGAAGGTGGATGCAGCGAGTGAGCTCAGGCTTCCTGCTCCTCACTGCTCCCTCGCGCGCGCCGTCTGTAGTAATGCCGGGTGCCGGAATGTGATGCCATATTCCGGCACCACTAAACAGCGCACAAAGGAGCAATGAAGAGCAGGAAGGAGATCTCCAGATAGAAGAGGGCCCACACCAGCTCCCAAAGGTAGGGAGCAATAAATAAAATGATGTGAGTGCAAGAATGTGTAAATGTGTGTGTCTGTCAGTGTGTGTCTGTCAGTGAGTGAGTGAGTGTCTGTCAGTGAGTGAGTGAGTGTCTGTCAGTAAGTGTGTGTGTGTCTGTCAGTAAGTGTGTGTGTGTCAGTAAGTGTGTGTGTGTCAGTGTTGCATTGGCTGCAACTGGACAGTGGAGTACCTGGAGGTGCATGGAGAGACGCAACGCCACGTAACATTCCGACAGGACATCGACGTGCTCCACCTTCACAGGTGGTCAAGAAGTAGCGGGAGAATCAGATTTGGCACAGGGTTCGGACAGCGCCATTTGGGGTATACCAGAGGCCGGTCTTCGGAGTCACATACTGGCAGCGGCAATGTGAGTGGAGTCTGCTTGTTGGCTAGACTTTGAGTTTGACATGCTTGTTCTAGAGGCTGTCAGACAGCCACTAGATGACACTTCCTGGATCCTAACAGACCTTTGGTCGCCTAAATGACGCTGATGTCCTCACACTCTGCATGAAGACATATAGAGTCAGAGAAATCCCCATATAAAAGCATTGAAGCAATGCTTTTCTATGGGAAAGGCCTAATGGGTCTCCCCCATCCGAGGAGGCGGAGCTTGGAGAGATATTGGCGGTGGTATCGCGTGAGTAAACAAAGGTGTGTTTTTGTAACCCTTATCTACAGGGGGCAAGCAAGGGTGGAACCAGAGAACACATTATTGTAAGGAATACAACTTTTTATCCCTTAAACTATAGAATCCCTTTAATCAGATGGTCTGCAGTAGATTTTTCATGTTATTTTTCACAGGTTTTATTTAAGATATTATTGATAAGTATTACGCTAAGTGCAACGCTTCTTTCTGATTTACAAATTTGAGAGATACATGGATAAAGAGGAAAAAATGCAAAGGTGCACATGTTGTCATAGTTGTGCACAGTATAATACATGTATACAGATAGGCAAAACATTGAATGCACACATTGACAAGAGACGATGGAGCAACATATACAGAATAGCACAATGACCGAGAGAAAGCTCAACAGAAATATGGTACAGCTATAAACGTTCCTGGTCGGTGACAGTTTATAGTGACAGCCATTTTAATAACGGAGATGGCATAGTACACAGAATCATAACCTCTAGACTTTACAGCAATGCTACAGTGTTAGGAAAACACTTGTATTCTAAACACTATACAGATGCTCCTCACTTACTGACCGGTTCCTTTTTTTTTTTTTGGTTGTTAAGCAAGGCGCTTGCACATCTGTGCAAGTCTATGTTCGGGGAAATTTCCCCAAACATAAACAAGCGCAGCAGAGCAGGTAATCCCTCAACATAGAACAACATTCCCCAAACATAGATTAGATGGATTCCCTGCTCTGGTGTATTTTTCCCTGAACGTAGACATACGCACCAGAGCAGGGAATCCCTCTAATCTATTTTCGGGGAAATTTCCCCGAACATAGACATGCTCTCTAACGTGGGGAATTTCTTGAATCTTCACCTAGAGGGCTCATCATAAGTGCAAGCCGTCGCGAAGCAGGAAGGTCGCAAAGTGGGGACCATCTGTAAAACCAAATTAATGGTTTAGGTACTTAGTCATCCTCCAACTGAAAGACAAAATTTAATTTTACTTGCCTTTTCTATCACGCAGTGCCAGGTCTGCGCTCCTGTCCTGCCTAATTGGCTGAGATCATCGAAAGTAAAGATCTCAGCCAATCCAATGCTTTCCATAGGAATTTCTGCAGGTATGCCTTTAGCGGCTGGCAGATTGACACCCAGTAGAGGCATTTAAACCTGCAATGTAAACACTGCCATTCCAACAGAAGGATAATATTTTACACTGCAGGGTTAAGACTACTGGGTCAATAAAATAGCACAAATATTTTTTTATATTTCAAGGAACAAGAATTCTAAGCAACATTTTCAAATACATTTAATAGTTTTAAGATTCTCAAAACCAAACAAGCCGTAACATTTTCTTTTAGACTTCTAACATACCTTTCTGGAATTCTCCTATTGTCACAGGTCTAGTCACTAAAACCTTGCAGTTGGGATAATTGGATGTATACCTGCACCAGCAACTACATACATTATCTTTCTTACACATATAGTAAACTAAATATATTGGAAAATGCTCTCAAATCTATATTTTATTTGGGAACAACATTTATTTGCTTGGGGAATATCTGAGTGGATATGGACATGTGTTAGTAAAAGCCATCCATTCCTGTTGAAATATACATACACATTTAAACAATTACACTCTGAATCATACAACATCAAGATGTGCAAAACAAAAACAAACATAAATCACACACACACACACACACAAAAAAACAATAAACACTTACCAGGTAATAAAAAAAAACTTTTTCTTAGCTTCACACCATGGTCACCAATTTATTCAATCTTTAGAGTGAACAGAAAGTAAAACAATTATTAGAAGAAAAAGCATACTTAGGGAATGCTAAACTACAATACATAACACTCTATTATAGGAAAACACATGAGTTATTAGTGATATACTTTGAGACATAATGGAATTGTTCTGCGCATGCTTAGCAATTAAAACAAATTTACATCTTAATAATCGTTGTTATCCACTTTCATCTTGATCATCAACACTCAAGTTCAGCAATGCTTAACCTGGCAATACACCTAGCTCATCAAGATAAACTAGCATCTACTGTGCCATAGACAATCCTAGCTGCATGCTTTAGAGCGTGCTTCACTTAAAAAGAAAATCAAATATTATCTCTGTGAAAACAATATACACAATAAATAGTAATTGCATGATTGTAAAAGTTTGGGGGGTATTGGAAGGTCCGCAAGTACTTGTAAAAATGAATGCCATGTACGAAGAATGGGTTTCATGAGGGTATCAAGATGGTAATAACTGATGTGAAAAAATGTCAGAAAATGACAACAGTGAAAACGATGGCGTATCTATGTAAATAACTGTATAGTGAGAATTAAAGAGTCTTGCTTCTTTGCGCTGTTCGTTTCCTCTCTTTCTTTTCTCCTTTTATTCTACTTGGTTTCTCTCAGATTCTAGACAGGTTTTTTTGTTAGTTTTTCCCCCTTTTATTGCGATACCCACTATGGGATATCACAGTTTTGGGAACCGAACAATGTATATCAATAAAAACACGTTATTGAATACTTTTTCATTTAATCCATCACGTATTGTATTTTCTGACATTTTTAGAAACCCCTTGTATTGTATATTTTAGCTTATTGGTGTCTTGGTGTCATTTTTGATTCTGGCCTCACCTTTGCAACTCATGTCCAGTCTTTAAGCTGGAATCGACAGGTTTTAGCAACAAACATTGCCTGAATACGGCCCCTTTCATACGCAAAATGCTACCAAGGAGCTTGTTCATGCTCTAGTAATCTCTTGCACCGATTACTGTAATTCTCTTGTAATTAGTCTCCCCAGAAACCATACTGCCCCCCTACAATCTGTGATGAATGCCGCTGTCAGGCTGATCTTTCTCTCCTGTCGCTCCTCTCACACCTCACCCCTCTGTCAATCCTTACACTGGATTCCTGTACCCTACAGGTGTCAATTTAAAATACTAACCTTTATCTATAAAGCCCTAACCAACTCTAGTCCCTCTTACATTTCTTCACTGATTCATAGGTATTCCCCCTCTCGGTCTCTCTGCTCTACTGGTGACCTTCTCTTGTCTGCTGCTCACACCCTTACTGCACCCTTCTCACGGGCGTCTCCTTTCCTTTGAAACAGCCTGCCTACACCTGACAGACTCTTCCCTAGTCTTCAATCCTTTAAGAAGTCACTCAAAACCCATCTTTTCAGGATTGCTTATGGCCTCCAAGAGTAATTTCTATCTCTCAATTCTCCCTCTTGCTCTATCCTAAAGGGCCATACTCCACTTTCACCTCCAGTTCTGCTACTTTCCCACTATGTCTATTTGCGGTCCCCCTCAATACCCTTCCTATTGTATTTTTATACCCCACCTCCTCTAGACTGTAAGCTCACTTGAGCAGGGTCCTCAACTACCGATTGTTCAGTTTACATTTTGTTATGGTCTCATTCAGTAAATTTCCCTCTTATCGTAAATCGCTGCCGTATAAGCTGACGCTATGTAAATACCAATAATAATTTAAATACATTTATAGATTTGTTTATATCTGTGAAAATCCAATGAAATTGAGTGGAAAAAAAACATTTCAAGATGGTTCTAAGAATCATATAAATTGCTGTAAACAGACTTGTTATCCACAAAAAAATAACTTCTTCCTTTTCTTGGACATTTTTACGACATTCCTTGAAGAACCAGATTCATACTAAATCGATAAGCCATTGGTACAACATGCCACCTGTGGTAGTGCACTTTAAGTCTGGTTTTCATAGTTACCTCTTTATCCACTCATGACAGCCTCCTTTCACTTATGCTTTCTATTTATTCAAGGAAGTGAGTGAGAGAGTAATTGTTCTAACCTGTGATAAAGATTGGTGCCCTGGATGCTGTAAATAAAAAATTTTGGAAAGGATATTTGGCTGTTTGCCAGGTACTCTACTACAATGAGATGCCACAGCAACCCTCTTGGCAATTAATGAATCCACATATTGAGTGTCTTTGTTTATGTGGCCATCTATGAAAAAAAGAAGGCACACAGAGGATACTATAAATCACAGACCACATAGAAGAAATATGCAGTTTCAATTTCCTGGGACTTGAACTGAAAGCTTAATTCTTGGCATTGTGTATAACCTTGTTCTTTTATAGTCTACTTCAAAAGCTTGGACAGGGAATGAATGGCAAAGTGGGCGGCTTAGCAACATTCCAAATTCTTGATTTTTTTTGTTGTTGATTTTACTAGAATATTTATAGTTGTTTAACTTGGGCTTAACTCGGTCTCTCCGCATGTTGACACAACCTTAGGCTGCAGTGGGAGATTGATTTTAATTAATTTGCTCATCAAATACAACTGTTTATTTGGCAATAATCTAACATACTCATAAAGTAATGTCACGGTCTGAAATGAAAGTATAATGCACATTGTGTAATGGGTGAACTATGCAAAATAATAAGTTTTTTTCATATAAGGATATATAGTTTGCATTTAGCTATAAAATAATATTATGTGACAAATAAGGAAGGATAGAGAAGTTCTTTGGACTCCTTGGTCATGCTTAAAGGGACACTATAAACAGAACAGCTACAGTTTAATGTAGTAGTCAGTCCCTGCAGGCATTTTCATGTAAACACTGCCTTTTCAGAGACAACCTTGAGACACCTGTAGGTTGCTACCTAGAGACACCTCCAATGGCAGTCACTCAGACAGCCACTATAGGCGGACATTGAACGGACATTCAGCGTCTCGACACTCAATGTATCTCTATGAGGAGATACACCCCCACCTCGCCTCTTTGGCTGAGAACACTAGAATTTACAGTCTCAGCCAATCCAATGCTTTCCCATAGGTGATAGTCAATTCTGATGGCCGCAGGGAGGGAGACGGATTGGTGATGGATCCAGTGCACCCGTGCAGCGCTGGAATTATTTAGGGGAGCAACGGAGGGCTGGCAGCCTAACTTTTTTTTTTATATACTTTAGGGTCAAGGAATACACGTGTGTATTCCTGACCCTATAGTGTTCCTTTAACTAAATGGCAGAGAACTGAACAGTGAGACTGCATGGTCATGGTCTATATACAAAAAACGCTGCATTAAAGGGACACTATAGTCACCAGAACAATTACAGCTTATTGAATTTGTTCTGGTGAGTAGAATCACTACCTTCAGGCTTTTTGTTGTAAACACTGTCTTTTCAGAGAAAATGCAGTGTTTACATTACAGCCTAGTGATAACTTCACTGGCCACTCCTCAGATGACTGTTAGAGATCCTTCCTGGGTCATGGCTGCCTAAAATGCATCCAAACATTCAGTACCTCCTCCCTCTGCATGCAGATACTGAACTTTCCTCAGAGATTCCTTGATTCAATTCATCTCTATGAGGAGATGCTGATTGGCCAGGGCTGTGTTTGAATTGTGCTGAATCTGCCCCTGATCTGCCTCCTTGTCAGTCTCAGCCAATCCTATGGAGAAGCATTGTGATTGGATCAGGCCACCACTTCTGATAATGTCAGAGGAAGTTCACAGGCAGAGGCAGCAGCTTCAGACGTGAATACAAGTAAGATTGTACTATCTTTAGGGAGGCAAAGGGGGCTAGATAGTATTTTAACACTATAGGGTCAGGAATACATGTTCCTTTAAGCTAAAGTTGTTTTGGTGATTATAATGTCCCTTTAACCTAGACAGGCTCACAAAAAAGGTGGTAGAATGCAACCATAAGCATTAAGCACGCACCCCAGTGATTAACGCACTGCTGTATCCTATAGGTTAGCGTTACATTAGTAAAGTGTCAGCAATATAACTGTACAGTTCAAGGACTTTCAACATATAATACAGCTTAGGATCACACATGTAGGAAGTGAGTGCAATAGAATTGCTAAGGACACAATGCATAGTTTTATTACAGGATAAAAAGAGAACAATCTGCACAGGTTCATGAAGGAGCACAATAAACCATTTAACAGCTCAGATTTTTAAACAGTAGAGAATTTACGATGCATTTGTAGAATAAAAAATAAAATTAAAAAATTTTTAAAAAAACAGAAACATGGAATACTCCTTTTTACATTTCTTCCAAAAGGTTTTGAAAACTCTAGTAATCTGATACAAACTAGAGATGTGATATGGAGTTACTGGCGGCTGTAACCATGACAACCCGTGTTTCTTCAGAGAAAGGAAATACAATACAGGTGTTTACTCTGCTAAATTTATAACCACTCTGATTTAACACAGCTTGATGTCCTCGTTTAAATGAAAATTATATATAACACACATATATACTCATGGTGTACAAATATTGGAAACAATAAAATAAAGGAGTTTATCGTTGAAGTAATCAAATGAGAAAGGCAGCAGCAAAGGTGATCTATATTGGATATAGATTTACAATTAGTAATATACTCCAACTATGAAACAGAAGCAATACACATTATAAAATAAGATGTTGAAAACTGTTGCCTCAAGTATATTTTGATACCTCTGTTAATTGGGGTCACAATTCGCGAGCACTGCACATGGCCCCTTTGAATGATTGCGGCTGAGCCACCAGTATAATTGACACCCATAAGGTTTGAAAAGACACTCGTGAGGTCTCCCTGCATTCCCCTCTGCCCCGAGATCAGCGCTGGGCTTTGCCAGTACCGTTCACAGTTTTAGGAACTGCAGAATGAAAGATCTTTGTTTTTTTTAACTTCTAAAAATTAATTGCAATTCAACACACATTTGGCACTCTAATGATCAGGACTAATTAGCAAATCAATTTTATGTTTGTTTTCTTTAGTTGCACTTGTTATGTAGAAGTTATGAAATGTAAAACAGAGCATCCACTTCTTCCAACAGTGAGACAGAAGTTCTTAGGAGCTTCAGTTAAAGGAATACAAACATGTATTCCTGACTCTATAGTGTTAAAATGACAATCTAATCTTCCACATTGCACCTCTCTTCTACAACCCTTCATTTCCTTCTGAATAACACAGCTTATAATGATACTAATGGCTCTGCAATAAAAAGACTCGGGTCAAAGACATTCATCTTGATTCTTTTATGTTTTAGTAACATATACTTCTCATGGTAAATATCGTATTTCTTGGAATAACTCTTCCATTAGCGCCAGCAACAACGTGTCTCCATAATGGCCAAGGTTAAAAACCACACTCCGTCAGATGATAAAATAGCGTGTATTTCTTTGTGACATGGCAATTTATCCTGTGAAGTGAGCCTCCATGGGTCAGTGTACAATCAGTCTGTCACTGGCTTTCAGGTCTACTCAATGTGAGCAAGTATGTTTTAAGGTAAAATTCCTTAGACAATGAGAGAGTGTCACTAGCACAGAGATAGATTTCCCCAGTCGACAGTCGTCAGTTTGATCATGTGGCTGGGGCACACGTACTGCTGCTGTTAATGTATATCTCCACACTGATCATCAGTCATGGTGGTTGGTGCAAAATTACATTCAATGGCAAGAGCTGCTGCTGGAGTAAAGTAAAAATGTAATGTCTATCCAAAACAAGTTTGATGTCATTTGATTAATTAATAACTGCAAATAATTTCAAAGAAACTCATAACTTTCTAGCTATACCAACTTTCGCTGATACACACACAGGTCTCGCGGACTTACGTTTGCAATGTTCCCACGTTGTAGATATAGTGTAAATAGTTAAAGTTAGCCCGTGCTGAGGAGAGAAGGGTTATCCCATGAAAAAACTAACCATAGATAGAGAGTTACCCCTACCCCCTTACTAACTGGAGATCAACATAAAAGAGAACTGCAGAGGGGGGGACCGACTGACCACCTATCGACAACCTTGACTTAAACCAGAGAAATAGGGGTAGATACATTAGAAAGATAACCTGGGCAGCTGCCCACCCTGTATACCACAACGTTCTACCACCATAGACCTCAATAGCAGAGGAGACACTCTGATCCACAAAGAAGGAAAATGGGTTGGTTACCAAATGACCCAGGGGAACTGCTTGAAACACAATGTACAAGGTAAACTGTTTACATATTAATGATTGGGATCATAAAGCTTACCATACAAATATATATGGACAGGAGAACCTGGCCTAATAGAGTATAGCATATATAACACTCTTAAAAAAAGTCAGATCACACATGCTGAATACAAAGTGTCCAGGAAAAGTGCTGCCCCTACTGAGAATTGGGGTACATTAACTAAATGGTGAAAAATAAAATTACAAAATATAAACAATGCAGGCAGAGAAATTGGGAAAGTAAAAATAACAGTTACTGGAATATCACATCCAGATTTGGCTCAAAGTCATGGAGTTCAAATATATAGAAATATTGTAAAGTTTAAAGCCAAATAATTCCAATAGTGAAAGCAGTTTTGAAGATGTGGCACATTGGCTGGGTGCCAGGCTGTGGTGGTAGATGGGGTTATGAGGCCCACAGCCACCAGGACAGTGTCCATCTCCGTGATTTCTGCCACGTTGTAGTCGATGCCCTGATGTTGTATGAGGAGTATGCTTGATGGTCCCCAGCGGTATTTTATCCACTTCGCTGTTGTTAGCGGTGAAAGGGACTTTTGAGCTGTAGTATAGTGCAAGATAGGTCAGAAAAAAATGGTAGGTCCATGTCTTCAAATCAGTAGGGGTTCTTCCCCTTGATGGCACCTATGAATGCATTTTTGTCTTGCCCGTTTTGAAATTTGACCAGGAGGTCACCCGTAGCAGTGCCTGTGAGCAGTGGTGGTTTGGCCAGGAGGAACATGCAGTCGAGCTGCATCCCTTTAGCTTGCTTAGGGGGTAGGAGGGCTGCAAATAGCGTGTGGAGAAAATAGGGCAGTTCGCCTGGGGATACAGTGTCAGACATGCCTCGAATTTTAACATGTTTCAACCTCCGCTTGCCCTCCATAGCTGCTAGTTGGTGGATGAGTGTATGAGTCAAGGTAATGTCATTGACCTGCTTCTTGAGCGGTCACCTGTGCTGTGTGCATTTGGGCGGTCTGCTCCATGGTTGTGAGATGAGCGGTGAACTCCTTTACATCCTCCCTCACCTGGGAGATCTCCGTGGAAAGCGTCTGGCGTAGCTCTGATAGAGTATCTCATTGGTGACCGGGAGTCCGGCTGTCGGCAATGTGGGCTTTGGAGGCCCTTTGTACCCTAGGGTCTCGGGACTGTGGAGAGGGACGTCGTCTGAGCTGTCTGAGTATTACTCGATGTCGGCCACCACATTAGGCCCAGTCGTGCCACGCAGCCTCCGCAGTAGGTCGCCTATATCTGCCGAGTACAGGGGCCAATCTGGACGCAGCTTCTTGGTTTTCCTCCCAATCGGTGCAGGGATGTCTACAGGCTGTCAGCAGTGTGGTTAGTTGCTTTGTGGGGCTAAATTTGATGCTGGTTAGGGCTTCAATCTCTGTTTTTGTTTAAACTGAGGTATGTATGTTGCCGTAATCTGCTTGTGTTATTTATACTGCAGTTGCTTTGTATTATTGTATTTGTACATATATGAGCTGTTATATTGTATGTTTGTGGTATTGTGTATGATACCTATGAAGGTCAGCAGTGTATGGGGGCTACTTATGAAATTGAGTGTGTTGATGGAGATGTCATACTGTGTGTCTGGTGGGTGGTGGGGTGTGTATGTGTGGGGCTGCTTGGGGTATTGCATGTGAGAGGCTACTTGTGGGGCTGTGTGCATGTATTTAGATTGTTAGTGGTGTTGTGTTTGTGCTTGTGTGTGAGCTGTTCATATTATTTGTATGAGGGGAGGGTTATTCTGCATCTCTGTGTAGATCTAGCAGTCTGGGTGGCTTTCCTGGGGTCCATGTACATGTATTCCTAACCCTATAGTGTTAAAACCACCATCTACCCTCCCTGGGCCTCTCATGCCTCCATAAATCTAGTAAATCTTACTTGTATTCAAGCCTGAAGCTGTAGCTCTGCATGTGTTTACCTAAAAAAAAACAAGCAGTCTGCTGACATCATCAGAAGTGGTAGCCTGATCCAATCATAGTGCTTCCCCAAAGGATTGGCTGAGACTGACAAAGAGGCAGATCAAGGGCAGAGCCAGCACAATTCAAACACAGCCCTGGTCAATCAGCATCTCCTGAATTGAATCAATGAATCTCTACTAACTCAGGAACAGTAAACGTAACCAAACAAAAAAACCCCAAAAATGTAAAAAATAACATTAAAATGGACCTGTGTGTGATAACGCTTTAAGCAGTCCCAAATGCAGAGTCCAGGCTGTCCAGGGCAATCGGGACAGTAAAAGACGGTGTCCTTTCTCTACCCCCTCTTGAAAAAGACTGCATCTTTTTTGAGGATTCTGCTTTGCTGCAGTAGGGTGGATTTTAAAAGTAAAGTTGGTAGCCCCAACTCTGTGGGTAGCTCAATCACTGCCCGGGGAGCTGATGCATCTTGGTACAAAATCCACGAAATGATCTGGAGCTGAAACTGTAAAAAAGTCAGTTTCATTCTAGGGTTGCCCCTCGAGGCACTCCGTAACACATGCAGAGCATTGGAAGCCTGCCAGATGGGCTTCAATGCTCTGCTACACTGCCAGGCGCCACGTGGGGCAACCCAGAAGTGATCGCTCCTGGGAAGCAATCACTTGTCGGCCCGGCAGTCAGGGGAGGTATTGCAGGATGCCTTACCCTGCAATACCCTTATAGCAGCTGGAAGCGATCATGATTGCTTCCAGTGCTCATATTTTCCACGGACGTACTAGGTCCTTAAGGACCATTTTTTACGTACCTAGTACATCCGCGGTCCTTAAGGGGCTAAAATATTTTTTTCTTCATCTTGGGATCAAAATAATAGGGGTCATCTTATACAAGGAAAAATACAGTATATATTTGGGTTAATCTATAGCCAACGCCACTAACCAAGAATAGTGGGAGACTGTGCTCAGGGACACGAAGCACTAAAACCACTGCATCTTAACCCCTTAAGGACGCAACTTCTGGAATAAAAGGGAATCATGACGGAATATTTCCGTCATGTGTCCTTAAGGGGTTAAAGTAAACATTGTAAAATTATTTTTTTTAAGGTTGTTGCTGTCAACTCTTGTTACATATGGTACAAGGTAAGGATGCCCACTAATACCCATGCTTTATGTCCCCCTAGCTCGTGCAAATTGATCTAATGCAAATATTACAGATATACCAGTACCAGCAGTTGGTCAGCAGAAGATTGGCCTTATTATTCATGACATTTTAACTTGACGTAATGTTTGTATTGTCTGTGTATGTGATAGTAGGTGTGATGACTGTGTGTGATATGCATGCTATGAGTTGGCTGTGTGTGATATTTGTGATGGGTTTATTGGCTGTGTGTGATGGTTATTTAATTCAGATAAAAACATGCATTTAAGCCTGTGTGTGAATGCAGGTGTATATTTTTGCAGAGTTATGTGCACACAGTTATACATATACACCGCCAAATCCACCATATGCACACAGTCGCAGGCAGATAGCCACACACACAGCCACACATACAGTCTTACACACACATATTTACATGCAGACAGCCAGACACACACACACACACACACAGGCAGACATACACACACACACACACACAGGCAGACAATCACCTGCATAGAGACCTAACATGGTTCGAAGCACAATGTGAAAAGGGCTCCTCTATAGAAAAAGCAATATCTACGCTTTACCAACATCTCCTGGTCAGACACCTCAAGGAAAATAATACCTTTCGCAGGCAATGGAAGACGAGGCTGGATACCACCTTTACACCCTCACAATGGGAAGGTGCTTTATTTTGGCAACACAAAAGTAACATCAGCTCATCTTACCAAGAAATAAACTATAAAATAATTTGCTCTGGTATCGGACCCCGACGCTGCTACACAAGATCTTCCCATCAACGGCCCAGACATGTTGGAGGTGCCAAGCGGAGAGAGGCACGATGATACACATCTGGAGGGAATGCAGCTCACTTGCTCCATATTGGGAAATGATAAGACAAAAAACATAACTGAAGTCCTGGGAGAACTCCCTGACTGGACAGCAGATGTCGATTGCAGGACTGCAGATTGCCACTTACTCAATGCAGCCAAAGCGCTGATACCTATATATTGGAAAAAGTCGGAGACACCTAGTGCGGAAGAATGGATCCGCACGGTGGAGGACATTCAGGGGGCGGAGGCGATGCAAGCATCCCTGCTTGGCAGATGGGACAAACATGTAAAGATGTGGAAACCATGGTTTGCATTTGTGTCTCGGGACCAGTGGGACGGGACGGGGGGGCCTACAGGGGGATGTCGGACCCACGGGGTGAGACCCACACTTTTCCTATGCTTTGACTTACTGACTCCTAAACACACTGGAGGGCTACCGTGCCTCGCCGCATATCACGCGGAAATGTAGACATGATAGAGCTCTTTTTCTCATCTTCTCCCTCCTTTTCCCCTCAGCTAACCTACCTACAGTTCACATTCTTTTCTCTTTGCACGCATGCACAGCCAGATCAAAATACAATCACACTAAAGCGACACACTCTCATCCTGGTCTAGCCTAATTGGGGCAAGGTGGAGAGAACACACCAAAAAGCTATTACTTCAACCGCACCTCATGGATACACCACTAGACGAGACAAGGGCGTACACAACCATATGGAACACAGGGTGTCAAGGTAGCTCAGACTGATGAAACCTTGAACCATACCACAGATATATATATGGAGGTATAAGGTTTCCTGACCTGTGGGTAATCGAAATAGCACTTATCCATCACCATTACTACACACCAACTGACAGACCACACAGGCAGTCATGCCTCTAACGATAAGCCACACACGAGATATGGAGAGCCTGTGATGAGACCCCTGTGATACATACATGAGCACTGAGATGAAACAGATCTGCGAAAGTTAGTTACTTTATAGTTGCTGAGTTCTGGTTGTTCATACCGCTTTGACATAGGAAGATTACTGATCACTATAGTTATTGATTGTTATACTTGATATAAACCTGACTACACTATAGTAGGTACAAACAGGTCGTGCCTGACCTTCATCTGCTTATGACTGCATTGAATTGAGCTGTTCTTTCTCTATATAACTCAATAAAAACAGATTTACAAAAAAAAAACAAAAAAAATACTTCATCAAAGAAGATCTACTTTGTGGCAAAAGTTTAAAAATCTCATGGTTGGGCAGGTGTGCCTTGCGTGGGTCGTGATTTAGTCGTGATTTAGTTGGGAAACTAAAATCGCATAGATTTGGAGGCACTTTATGCATGCAATATATGGTTACAATTTTTTCCGTTTTTTCATTTATTATTTTAAATGCCTTAACTGGTGATTAAACTACATGGGAGGTTAAATTATTTGGTTGTTCCTATTCTCTGTTTGGGCAGATATGCAGTCATTAAAATAATGCACTTTCCAAGCTTCTTGATTTATTTCAACAAATTTGTGGATGCGTACTTAAAAGCACCAGTAGCGGTATCTACTTTATTTACATCTACTAAGAAAGGTAAACTGGGATGCAAAATTAAGAGGTCTACTATCAGGGGTCCCCAAATGCCCAAACTATACTATATCATGCCCCCACATTGGAATGATCATGGATCAATTTAGACTGGATGCTTTGGTACATCTGCTTAAGATGTCTAGCATTATTTGGACAGGAATTTAATGCATGGATGATGATTACCTTGTCTTCTGAATTGGTTCACTCTGGAGAGGTCTGGCTTACAAAATTAAAAACCTATGTTTCTGGTAGGTCCTCTGCCGACACTAAAAGCCTTTCTGCTTGACTTGGATTTTATTCTTTAGCGTGTCAAGGGTATTAAGCTTACAATAAATCTTTAATATAAATCTATTTTGGCCTCTAGCTGTAGGAGTAGCACAAGCGAGCCTCTGTACCCTATAGAGAGATGTACCTATATTTTGACATTATATGCTACAGTAATTATCCGATGATACGTTACTTTAGAAATCATGAGAATTTAATCTGAACATACATATACCCGATAATAAATGTGAGACTATACTTCCATTAGCCATTGCAAGAACCACAACAAATTAATTTGTAAACTATTATTTTGCTGGTATTTCTCACCACAAACCTTATCATGTTTTTGCTGGCATAAGTTCTTTGTGATGAAGGAATGTACGACACTTGTGGGAAAACGGATTTAAATTTATTAAACATTTAACAGGATTGACCCTTCCATTAACAATGAAGATTGCTTTTCTTGGTATGCTCCCCGCAACAATATCTCATTACAATGGAATGCTTTCTAAACATGTCTTCAAGTCTATAAAAAACAAAACAAACAAAAAACCTTGTTGGGTCATCAGTGGAAAAGTTATTTGGTCCCAAACATAAGTTTAGAAGCCTGCGGGTGACTACTGGTTATACAGTGAGGGAAAAAAGTATTTGATCCTCTGCTGATTTTGAACGTTTGTCCACTGACAAAGAAATGATCAGTCAATAATTTTAATGGTAGGTGTATTTTAACAGTTAGAGACAGAATAACAAAACAAAACAAAAAAATCCAGAAAAAAAAACGCATGTCAAAAAAGTTATAAATAGATTTGCATGTAAATTAGTGAAATAAGTATTTGATCCCCTATCAATTAGCAAGATTTCTGGCTTCCAGGTGTCTTTTATACAGGTACGGAGCTGAGATTAGAAGCATTCTCTTAAAGGGAGTGCTCCTAATCTCAGCTCGTTACCTGTATAAAAGACACCTGTTCACAGAAGCAATCAGATTCCAAACTCTCCACCATGGCCAGGACCAAAGAGCTGTCCAAGAATGTCAGGGACAAGATTGTAGACCTACACAAGGCTGGAATGGGCTACAAGACCATCGCCAAGAAGCTTGATGAGAAGGTGATAACAGTTGGTGCGATTATTTGCAAATGGAACAAACACAAAATAAATGTCTGTCTCCCTTGGTCTGGTGCTCCACGCAAGATCTCACCTCGTGGAGTTTCAATGATCATGAGAACGGTGAGGAATCAGCCCAGAACTATACAGGAGGAGCTTGTTAATGATCTTAAGGCAGCTGGGACCCTAATCACCAAGACAACAACTGGTAACACACTACGCCGTGAAATCCTGCAGCGCCCGCAACTGGGTGAAAGTGTTGTGGTCAGATGATACCAAAATTGAGCTCTTTGGCATCAACTCAACTCACTGTGTTTGGAGGAGGAGGAATGCTGTCTATGATCCCAAGAACACCATCCCCCACCATCAAACATGGAGGTGGAAACATTAGGCTTTGGGGAGTTTTTTTGCTATGGGGACAAGATAAATGCACTGCATCAAAGGGACAATGGATGAGTCCATGTACCATCAAATCTTGGGTGAGAACCTCCTTCCCTCTGCTAAGGCATTGAAAATGGGTCGTGGATGAGTATTCCAGGATGACAATGACCCAAAACACACAGCCAAGGCAACAAAGGAGTGGCTCAAGAAGAAGCACATTAAGGTCTTGGAGTGGCCTAGCCAGTCTCCAGCTCTTAATCCCATAGAAAATCTGCCCTTAATCCCATAGAAAATCTGTGGAGGTAGCTGAAGGTTCGAGTTGCCAAACGTCAGCCTCGAAACCATAATGACTTGGAGAGGATCTGCAAAGAGGAGTGGGACAAAATCCCTCCTGAGATGTGTGCAAACCTGGTGGCCAACTACAAGAAACGCCTGACCTCTGTGATTGCCAACAAGGGTTTTGCCACCAAGTAATAAATCGAAGGGGTCAAATACTTTTCACTCATTGACATGCAAATCAATTTATAACGTTTTTCTGGATTTTTGTTTTTGTTATTCAGTCTCTCACTGTTAAAATATACCTATCATTAACATTATAGACTGATCATTTCTTTGTCATATTCTTTATCAAGAATATTAAAGTGCATACATGTCACTACGCACGCACGTACGTCACACGCAGCGGTGCAGAGTTCAGGACGGGATTGGGCTCGGGGGTTGCAATCACTCACCCTGGTTAAGTTATCAATTTAATATTTCTTATATATATGCACTTTAAGAGTGGGGTCAACATTTTTATTTGCTTCAATTTTTTGTTTCTTAATCTTTATCTGCTTTTATTTTTTGGAATGGGAAGCACCCAGGTTTGTTTTGTGAGTATACATATATTTGCATAGGGGAGAGTGTGAGTTCTTTGATTATATACATACATATACACACATACATACATACATATATATATATACACAAACACACACACACACATACACATACACACACACGTTTACGAATTTAAGGTGTTCTCCGGGACGTTTATTATTGCGAAAATTTTGTCAACCGAAATGCGGTTTCCCATAGGAATGCATTGAAAACCAATTAATCCGTTCTGGAGGTCAGAAAAAAAAAATTCAAACTGAGCTGGCATGGAAACCAACCCACAATGTAGAACACACAATAAAAGGCATGCAATCGACGAAGCTCAGCTCCCTACCTTTCCACAGCTTGAAAAATACACCCAAAAAGTTCCAAAACAACGGCACACTATTTCCAGAATGGCTCCAAAACTTGATGCAAAAGCCGCTCAAACACCTCCACACTCGACCCCACGTGCTACCCACAAGCTCCAGCATGCGGAGGGTGGTGCTATAAACCTCCCAAGTGCAATGCATCCTGGGGAAACTTGCTTTGTATTGGGAAAACAATTTGTAAACCAAGGCATTATTTTCAATGGATTTTCATTTGTAAACTGAAAATTATGTTAACCAAGGCGTTTGTAAACCGAAGTCCCACTGTGTGTGTGTATACACATATATATATATATATATACACACACACACACACACACACTTTTACATCGTACTGCATGATTTATTTATTTTTATAATTTTTTATTTTTGCAGTGCATAGTATAAGTACATGCGGGCTCGAGGTACCCCAACGGCAATCCTCTAGCAACATTTCAAGCTTTGCAAATGGGGAATAGATTTAACATGCACAATTTTGTATTATAGTAAATAACAAGATGATCCTGAGCAGATTATCAGAATATTATAATAATGTAATATTGTCGAAGGAGTGACACTGTGTCTCATGGGACATGTAACTCGCAATGCATGTAAGATCAACGTAATATATAATAGACTAGGCACAGGCTTATGTAAAGCTATGGATACTATGCAGACAGTAATCCTGACATGGTGATATCCAGTTAGGTGATGCCTGGGTATAGCAGGCCTGCAGAGCCACAATGTAGCTAGGGATCATTAAAGAAAAGTCATACATGTTATAACAGTGTTGTGGCCCTTCTTAAGCAGATCTGGATAAGACAATTGTAGGAGTTCCACAGGATACGAAAAACATTAAAATAGTCATCATAAAAGAAACGTTAGTCTGGTAGTGCAATAATAACCAAAGTAAAGATATGGATCATGCTTGCAGACATTTAACTACACGTGTGCTGATCAGGATATGCAATTAAAGACCACTGGCAAATGCTGCATGGCTGTGTTTAGCTAGTTGCATGAAAAGATATGTGCTTTAACTATTAACTTAAGTTGAACAAACAGGTATAAAAGTATAAAAAAAAACATATTTGTTATAGAGGCAAATTACTACAACAAAGACATTTGATAACAAATCAGTTTGATAGCAAACCCACTTGAAGACAACTTTGCTTGATATGACATTCTATGTTAAGCTATGAGTGGTTGATACCCTGGGTGTTGTGTGGAGAGACATTGTGTTGCCATTAGTAAGACAGCTGCAGCAGGAATAATCATAAACTCCCTGACTTGAGAGCTAGTTTCAGAGGAGTAGAGTGTGGTCTGTTCCAGGGTGTAACAGCAGTGTGTGTTCAATGCTAGCTAATGATGCCTAACAGGGCCCCCTGCCTCAACACCCCCACCATTCGTGTTCACCCTATCCCTCGTTTCACCAAAGCGTAGTCCTTGTTTGCACTGGAGCGAATCGGGTTTTGAGTCCCAGGTGAAAGGCTGTGCTTTTCGGTGGTCTGGAACAGGGTTCTCCATGGCTTGTCAGGTTTGGTGCAGGGCTGTGGTTTGCTTTTAGTCAGTTCCCGTCTCTGTCTTGCGGATAGTTTCGTCGGGCTCTGCTGCTTGGGCGCCGGCCATGTTTGAGCCTTCACCGTGGGTGCATGTTGCTGTGCTTTCCTGGGTATGTGGGTGTCATTATGTAGGTTGCGCCCCCATGAGAAGACTGCTCTCTCTAATGCTGTTGCTGATTTCGGAGGGTGTCTCTGAGGTGAGCTTTTACCCTCTGGTAGTTTACCCGTGTGGGTGTAAGCGCCTCTCTGCACGGCACGTTTCCCGCCTTGCCGCCATGTTAGAACTCGGCAGGGCCTCGCAACTGCGGCCTTCTGCTGTGTGGCCGGGGTTGGTTTGCGCTGCGAGTAGTCACCTGGCAGGCTCCGGACATGCTGGTGCTGCTTACTTTACAGCTTGCGCCAGAAGTTGTCGAAAATCCTGTCCAGCCTAGCCAGGAAATCAGGGTTGTCCTCCGCCTTGTCGGGAGCCCGATCTGTGTCCGCCATGTTGGCTGTGTTGCTGCAGGTTGTGGTAGCCGCTTTGGCCTTGTCTATATCTCCCGCTAGGTCTGCGAGGCCTCCCAGGGGTGGACTGGGATAACCCCCACCGGTTCAAGGGGGGGGGGGGTAACGGGGTTCTCGTGTGCTGTTGCGTACCATCAGACAACTCCAGGCAGGAGGATCGGCCGCATCCTCCCTCCGGTGTGCCCTAGGCCGCATGGTAGGAGCAGTGCAGCAGATGAGCTCTTTTGTAGATTATTAAACCCCACAGTGGGTCCCAGGAGGGTCAGGAGTTGTATACTTCTATAAAGTAGTTCCCTCTGAGGCTGAATGTGGGTGAGAACTGTGGTTCAAGCTTGCCTAGGAGAGGAGCTCCTGCAAAACACTTCTCTCCTCCATGACAGTCAGGCCCCGCCCCCGTACTGCATGATTTGTGTACTATAATTGCTAAAATCAAATTAAATTTTTGTGGATAAAAAGAAATTTCCACAATGACTGGGGAAATAAAATAGAATTACATAAAGAAATGTCCTTTTTCCTATTTCGCCCCTTGGTGGAATGAGGAATGATTCTCTCCAGTGATCAATATCGTCTGAGACTGTACCTAGGTTAAGATAGGTCAATCGCGGATAAATGTGAAATGAGCAAATGCAAATTTGCTATAAGTTTATTGCTGGACACCATGTCCAATGATCTATCATATATAATTCCATTCTCCCAGGAAAGGGAAGGGAGATAACTTGACTAATGTTTATCAGATCACAGCAACGTATAGCAAGTTGATATCAACATAAAGCACATTAAATACACATCATATATGGGCCTTAAAATACATTAAATATTTTCCATTTTGTACATCTCAATGGTGCACCCCAAAAGTTATTTTACACATTTCTACTTTTGTCATATCATATCCTGATTTGTTGTATGATAAGGGTGTGAAGAAAATAGCAGGTTATTCAAGACATTTTTGGTATTCGGGACTTATGTTTTATTGGTTCGGTAGCTGTAACTACCAAACACCGACCACCCCCTGGCTCATTATCTTCAAAGGAAAACAGTTGATTAAGCGCTCTCCCTGTGTGGCCGTCGTTTGTATAGCCGAACGCCACGTGCGAGAGAAAACGGAGGCCATCTCATTTGCACGAAAGGAGGCAGCGGGACTTGGTCGTCGAGTGTCTGGAACTAAACATCGGACACTCGACTTCCCGAACACCGGTCAAACCATACGAACACCTGCTTCCTTTTCCCGAACAGCCAGGAGAGCGCTGTTCGGTAGTTTGGTTCCCACGAACCAGGGGAACAATCGCTACTATGAGCCAGAGGGCTCCATGCGTGCATTTATTCATTTTTCAGACTTTTCGAAATAGACAGACCACACACAGCCTAAACTCATGGAACGGTTTCTGGGCAGGAGCCTTTTGTGCGGTCGGTCAAGTGGGACTTCCAAACAATTTGAAAACCCCTGAACTGATGTGGGTGATTTTTGGATATGTTGGTCACCCAGATCAGGGCTATGTGGGATGTGACTTTTATGGGGATACTATGTGTTTTATGGTACTTTCCAAGTTTGGGGGAAAATATGTTTTTACTGCCTGGAGATAATGGAGTTACTAAGTTAGCTGGCTCAATTATCTCACAGGCAGAGAGGAAGGGATTGTTGGTTTGCATTGGGAGTGTTCATCTTGGTCACTGTAATATTATTGGCTGTAACCTTTGTGTCCCTGTCCCCCACAAGGTTCATGTGGGAGTGCCCCTTGCATGGGGACTTGCATAAAAGACAGTGTGGCACCATTAAAATTCATTCCTGTTGTACCCTTCATGAAGTCTAGACTCCTGTTTGGGTAACTGTCTACTTGCTGGGGAGAACTACTTGGAAGCTGCATTCTTCTGAAACGATTTGTATCTACACTCGAACTGCAGCTATAATCACTCAGGCTCAGCAGTTCGGGAGGAATAGGAGAACAGGGTATCTACTATAGGTGACTTAAGTGAATTAGTATAATAGAGACTTGGTTTCTGTCAGATTTCATTACATCAAACACATTACAAATCTGAAATAAAATTAAAGAGACCCTATAGTCACCAAAACAACTTTAGCTGAATGAAGCAGTTTTGTGTATAGATCATGCCCCTGCAGTCTCACTGCTCAATTCTCTGCCAATTAGGAGTTACATCACTTTGTTTATGCAACCTAGTCACACCTCCCTGCATGTGATTACACTTAATTTTTTGCAAATTCTGTTTACTCAAGAATTTCTTATTTCCTGCTCAGTTAATAGCTTGCAGTACCCTGCAGGAGCCTCCTGCATGTGATTAAAGTAAAATTTACAGAGCAGGAGATAAAAACTTTTAAAGTAAGTTACATCTGATTGAAAATTAAACTATTTTGTTTTCATCCCAGCTGTGTCAGTTACAACCAGGGCAGGTGTGGCTAGAGCTGCATAAACAGACACAAAAGTGATTTAACTCCTAAATGGCAGATAATTAGGCAATGAGACTTCAGAAGCCTGATCTATACGCATAAACAGCTTCATTTCACCAACATAAAGAGCTTAATTTCACCAACATTAACAGCTTAATTTCACCAACATTTGATAAGAATTCAACATTTTCCATTTCAATCTCACAGAAAACATTATTTTGTTTTAACCAATATAGGTATTATTGTCCAATACTGAATGGCTTCCAACATTGAATTTGTTTACGTTTAGGACTCCCAGTATGTAGGGCGTTTTTGTGTATGGTGATCACTCATTAATAATATAGTAAATGTTTCCTCTGATGAGTTAAGCAGGGCAATAGCAGTGTTAGTGAAATGTTACATCAGAAGTGATGAAATGTAACTCTGTCCCCAGCCCCCACTTGCTGTTCACAGTGAATGGGGTCATTGAAGAGCTGTGTGTGAGACAGATCTCTGGGAATCCTATTAACCAGTTCTCTAAACAATGCCAGTCATGCAGCAGGCCTCTGAGAACTCAAGCTTGGCAGTGCTACCTACATTCAAAAACCAACCAGCTTTAGATGCAAGTAAACAATGCACAGCTCAGATGTTCTATATGGAACTTTGCCTATGTCTTTTTGTATGTAAAAGAAGGGCTTCATGTCCAGACTTGAAAATGTAAACACAGCACTAAACAACATCATAGTACAATCAATAAGTCCCTAACATACACTTAAACTAAAGAATTACAAACACAAAAAGGAAATGTATATCTGCTGGCACTAACAGAGCTGTTTAAATGTGGATTTTATAATAAATAACATTCTATAAGGAGATATAGATGGAATAGATATATTTTTATGTAGGGTGATACACAATATTACATTGTATTCAAAGCACATTGACTAATACATGATCGTCAAACTATGTTACTTATGTCATGTGTTATACCCCAATAAACAAGGAGGCTGCAGGGGGTGATGGGAGGGACTGGAGACATTTTCACCGAGCATGGTGATCTGAATGGAACGGAGAATTACACCCTAGTGCAAGGAATTAAACCTGTCTCAAATGGTGAAACATACCATTGGTCATACAGAACTTCATGATGCAATGAAAGCGAATAAGTGAAATTAAAAACAAAACAAAAACAAAAAAAACAAGCAATACCCATTTCAATAGTTTCCCCAACCACAGTCAGATCACCAGATTGGCCTCTTCTCCTCTAGGAACAAAATGGACTATGTTGTTCAGGTTCTATGTGTGGGTAGTAGAGCCTTGATGAAGGAAGGTAGATAAGAATTTGTGATCAGTCCCATAATAATGGATTAATACGAGGGACCTAGGTGCCACCCATCTATATTCCATTCCTCTGACCACAGCTGGCATGTTATAAAATTGAGAGACCGATGTTAGAAAGAAAAGGGAGGTTGGACTCTTCAAAGGAATGCAGCTTCTTGCCCTGTAATGCGGACAAGATATATCCTCTTATGTGATGAAGAACAGCAAACAATAGCATCTTGCACAGCAAAGTGAGGTGCCCAAAGAGATTTAGGCAAGTGGTATGCCCCATCAAAAGGGAGCTTCCTAGCTTGACTTGGAGCTAGGATGGATGCCACAAGGTGCCATACATAATGTGGGAGTTCCTCCATAGTGATAGTGTCCGGTTTGCCTCTTATTTTAAAGGAACACTTTACTGGAATACAAAACTGTATTCTTACCACTACAGTCTCCCTAAGTGTCTCTCTGCCCCCCCACAAAATATCTACTTGTCCTTCCTCATTGTGCTGGCAGTGTGTATGCACAGGCCGGCTGTCCTTAGTATGTATGTACCAGCTGTGCGTAATTGTATATGTCATGAATACTGGCTGTGTGTAATGTGAGTGTGCAGGGTTGGCTATGTCTAATGTTTGGAGAGTGTTGGCTATGTAGATCACTTCCATACATTACACATAGCAAACACCACCAGGTGATTCACAAGTTTTTATGACTCAATGGTGGTCGCAGTGGAGCCGGGTTCTTGAGCATTGGGGTGGGATGGGGGGAGGAAGGGAGAGGGGAAAGGGAGAGGGGAAAGGGAGAGGGGAAAGGGAGAGGGGAAAGGGAGAGGGAGGGAGAGGGGAAAGGGAGAGGGGAGAAGAGGAGAGGGGAGAAGAGGAGAGGGGAGAAGGGGAGAGGGGAAGAGGGAGAGGGGAAAGGGGAAAGGGGAGAGGGGAAAGGGAGAGGGAAAAGGGAGAGGGGAAAGGGAGACATTTAAAAAAAAATAAAAAATTCAGAGCAGTAAAAAAGCATAATGCCAACAATATCATCAGTGAAAGATAAGTTTTTGTGTGAAAAAAATTTAAAAAACAATTATGAACGCTAACTTTTGCCAGGACTTGTGACTAAGTGGCTACTAAAAAAAAAAAAAGACAGGACATACCCCATTTTGAATACCTTGGATGGTCTACTTTTGCAAATGGTATGCCATGATAGGGGTAATTTTCATTATTTTCGGTCATGGGCGTCGGGTGATAGAAATTCCACTATTGTGCTCGTTTCGTTACGTTACTTGCACCATTCTTTGTATTTACATTTGTTTTAGATACGCTGTCTCAGAAGTTTTTTTATATACATTTGTATACATACCCATATGGGTGAGTTGATCACATTTTGAGCGCTCCACTTGTACACCAGAGGTGGTTTTCTGCTAATTCCTCACTGAGTGTTCACTTGATTTTTTATGCTTATGTATAGGGTAGAGAGTCCCTATTTATAGTGGTAGCTGCTATACATATTTATTGCATTTTATAATAAGTGCCTTGCCAACACACTATTCTTTTGTATATTCAATTTTGTGCTATTGAAACCGGTTTAATATTTGTTCACAGACTGCTTCCTGTTCCACTACTGTAACAATCCTAGATTCTTCTAGATCTACTGCCCTGGGCACAGCAATGTCCCCCAACTAAGGCAAGCACAGGGTAATTAGACAGTCCGTCTCATGTAACCAAGAGCTTCTGTAGGTTTCGATATCTTGGCGCCTTCATCAAGTGCAGAGAGATGCACTCTGGCTGATGCTCTCAGCCCATCACCGACTGCCACCCTACTGCATTGCAGAGAGGAACAAATGTTGGGAGACAGAAGCCCCAACTTTGTGATTAAACCTTTTCCAAATAGTTTAACCACTAAAAATAAAATAGTACCAGACATTCCAGCCCAATAATAATTTGTTATTGGGTGGGAGTGGTCTTTATAAGGAGTCCTCAGTCTAAGAAAGGCAAGAAATGCTTTGTATTTTTTCATAGAAGTATATTTAAAACAGTTTGCCATGTACAGGTTATACTCGAAAAAATTGAATATCATGCAAAAGTTAATTTATTTCAGTAATGCAACGTAAAAGGGGAAACTAATATATGAGATAGACGTATTACATGCAAAGCAAGATAGTTCAAGCCGTGATTTGTCATAAGTACGATGATTATAGCTTACAGCTCATGAAAACCCCAAATCCACAATCTCAGTAAATTAGAGTATTAAATGCAATCAATAAAACAAGGAGTGTACATAGAACAATATCTATTGGACCTCTGAAAAGTATAAGCATGCATATGGACTCAGTACTTAGTTTGGGCCCCTTTTGCAGCAATTACTGCCTAAATGCGGCATGGCATGGAAGCCATCAGCCTGTGGCACTGCTGAGGTGTTATGGAAGACCAGGCTGCTCTTGGCAATGCCCCATAGAGTTTCAGGTCAGGCGAGTTTGCTGGCCAATCAAGCCAGGCTTTGGTGCTTTTGGCAGTGTGGGCAGGTGCCAAGTCCTGCTGGAAAATGAAGTCAGCATCCGCATAAAGTCCGTCTGTAGAAGGAAGCATGAAGTGCTCCAAAATCTCCTGGTAGAAAGCTGTGTTGACCCTGGACTTAATGAAGCACAGTGGACCAACACCAGCAGATGACATGGCTCCCCAAATCAACTACGACTGTGGAAACTTCACACTGGACCTCAAGCATCTTGCAGTGTGTGCCTCTCCATTCTTCCTCCAGACTCTGGGTCCTTGGTTTCCAAATGAAATGCAAAAGTTGCTATCATCAGAAAAGAGGAATTTGGACCACTGAGCAACAGACCAGGTCTGTTTTTTTTTTAGCCCAGGTAAGACACTTCTGACGCTGTTTGTTGTTCAGGATCGGCTTGACAAGAGGAATACGACATCTGAAGCCCATGTCCAGGATCCGTCTGTGTGTGGTGGCTCTTGGTGCACTGACTCCAGCCTCAATTCACTCCTTGTGAAAGTCCCCAACACTTTTGTATGGCCTTTTCCTGACAATCCTCTCCAGGCTGCGGTCATCCCTGCTGCTTGTGCACCTTTTTCTTCCACACTTTTCCCTTCCACATAACTTTCTATGAATGTGCTTTGATACAGCACTTAGGGAACATCCAACTTCCTTCGCAATTACCTTTTGAGGCTTTCCCTCCTTATGGAGGGTGTCGATGGTTTTCGGCACAACTGTCAGGTCAGCAGTTTTCCCCATGATTGTGATTCCTACTGAACCAGACAGAGACCATTTAAAGGCTCAGAAACCCTTTGCAGGTGTAATGGCTTACTTAGCTGATTAGAGTGGGACACTGAACCTAGAAAATTGCACCTTTTCACAATATTCTAATTTACGGAGATTGTGGATTTGGGGTTTTCATGAGCTGTAAGCCATAATCATCGCACTTATGACAAATCACGGCTTGAACTATCTTGCTTTGCATGTAATACGTCTATATCATATATTAGTTTTCCCTTTTAAGTTGCATTACTGAAATAAATGAACTTTTGCACAATATTCAAATTTTTCGAGTATCACCTGTATGTTTGCAATATGAATAAAATGTTAGAAAATACATAGTAATAGATGAATGGTAAACACCACGGCAGCGAATGTGATTTACAAAGACACATCTTCATGTATGTATGTGTTAGCAGAGAGTATGTTTTGATTGCTAGACAAACCCTCATGCAAACTGGCCCATCTAACTTCACACCAGATCTTACAAAACAGTGTGGCACATGTTTTCTGCTCTGCCAACTGCCTAAGCAAATATTTGCTGACAAATCTACAAGTGCCATTGTTTGTTGTTAGCTTTTCCAAGAACGCCTTCTCTGGCACATTACTCAGATGGCGTCAGGGCCAGGATAAAACATGTTGTGATTAATATTACAGATTAGTTAATACTATTTTAAGTTGCATATTTATCACCCACATACTTTGTTTTTATTATTTTAGAGAAATGTTTGTTATTTTTCTAGAAAATTCACATATACTGGGCAGAATTTCCAAATAACTTAAACCACACAGGGCCAAATGCTAGAAAGAGAGTAGAGCCTGTTCTCTGTTCAAGGTCCTGGCCGAGCTTGCGGCCCGCTTGGGTTACATTGATGTTTTGTAGACTGGCTGGTGAGGTATAAAAATCACCCACTAACAATACCTCGCTGTTGATCGATAATGTACTTGGTTCCTTACAGAGCTAAACTTAAAGACTCCATGCCCAAGTGGTAGCACTCGAAGGAAGTAATGTCATGTCACTTTCTCCCACTGTGGGAGAGGCCTGTGATTGAACAGATTGCTGACTCAGAGCGCATGTGTGCACTTCTAGCAGGCAAGGGGAGAGAGTGTTTTTATAAAGAAAAATAAAAAAAAAATAACAATGTCTATGTACGGTCAGTGTTTCAAGCAGAAACACTGCACATACATACTCCTCCCACCATGACCATTTCAAATCACTGAGGAAGTCAAGGTGGTTCGAGTAAGTCTTTATCACTAAATGGCCACACACAGCCCTGTCCCCCTGAAGGTATGGCTAAAGACGGAGATAACATTCTTTCATACCAACTGATACCAGCAATCAAGGATGTGATTGGTTAACCACTGTTAGCCTATCACCGGCACCCGTTATAGCTTAAGCTGATACTTCCTCATTAGTCCAAAAAGCACAGAGAGGATTGGCTGTTGTGGACTCAATGTTTTCACAAAGTATGTCAATGACTTCAATGAGATTAAGCAGTGGGAGAGAGAGTATGCGCAGGGAAAATTGTTATTTAAACTTTACTTAAATACTATTTAACAAAATACGAGAAATATATACACTTATACTCTAGAAGAGGGGCAGGCAACCTTCGGCACTCTAGGTGCTGTGGACAACATCTCCCATAATGCTTTGACATCCATAAAGTTGGCTAAGCATCAGGGGAAATGTTGTCTAGTGTGATGAAGGTTGTCTTTACCTGCTCTAGTGATTATATGTACAATATATAGAATGTGACGGCAGATAAGAACCATTCGGCCCATCTAGTCTGCCCAATTTTCTAAATACTTTCATTAGTCCCTAGTCTTATCTTATAGTTAGGATAGCCTTATGCCTATCCCACGCATGCTTAAACTCCTTTACTGTGTTAACCTCTACCACTTCAGCTGGAAGGCTATTCCATGCATCCACTACCCTCTCAGTAAAGTAATACTTCCTGATATTATTTTTAAACCTTTGTCCCTCTAATTTAAGACTATGTCCTCTTGTTGTGGTAGTTTTTCTTCTTTTAAATATAGTCTCCTCCTTACTGTGTTGATTCCCTTTATATATTTAAATGTTTCTATCATATCCCCCCTGTCTCGTCTTTCCTCCAAGCTATACATGTTAAGATCCTTTAACCTTTCCTGGTAAGTTTTATCCCGCAATCCATGAACCAGTTTAGTAGCCCTTCTCTGAACCCTCTAAGGTATCAATATCCTTCTGAAGATACGGTCTCCAGTACTATGTACAATACTCCAAGTGAGGTCTCACCAGTGTTCTGTACAATGGCATGAGCACTTTCCTCTTTCTACTGCTAATACCTCTCCCTATACAACCAAGCATTCTGCTAGCATTTCCTGCTGCTCTATTACATTGTCTGCCTACCTTTAAGTCATCAGAAATAATCACCCCTAAATCCCTTTCCTCATATGTTGAGGTTAGGACTCTATCAAATATTCTGTACTCTGCCCTTGGGTTTTTACGTCCAAGATGCATTATCTTGCACTTATCCACATTAAATGTCAGTTGCCACAATTATGACCATTTTTCTAGTTTACCTAAATCATTTGTCATTTGGCTTATCCCTCCTGGAACATCAACCCTGTTACATATCTTAGTATCATCAGCAAAAAGACATACCTTACCATCAAGACCTTCTGCAATATCACTAATAAAAATATTAAAGAGAATGGGTCCAAGTACAGATCCCTGAGGTACCCCACTGTTGACAAGTCCAAGCTTCAATATATTCCATTAACTACAACCCTCTGTTGCCTGTCACTCAGCCACTGCCTTACCCATTCAACAATATTGGAATCCAAACTTAAAGATTGCAGTTTATTGATAAGCCTTCTATGTGCAACAGTGTCAAAAGCCTTACTGAAATCTAGGTAAGCAATGTCTACTGCACCACCCTGATCTATAATTTTAGTTACCCAAT
The DNA here is from genome assembly GCA_933207985.1 of Pelobates cultripes. Taxonomy (NCBI): domain Eukaryota; kingdom Metazoa; phylum Chordata; class Amphibia; order Anura; family Pelobatidae; genus Pelobates; species Pelobates cultripes. The sequence continues at coordinate 134,879,628 of OW240916.1, forward strand.
CAAAAAAAAAAATCAGTAAGATTAGTTTAGCATGATCTCCCTGAATTAAATCCATGTTGTCTCTGATCTTGAAATCCATGTGTTTTAAGATTTTCAACAATCCTATCCTTTAGCATGGTTTCCATCACTTTCCCCACTACTGAAGTACGGCTTACTGGCCTATAGTTGCCCGACTCCTCCCTATTATCTTTCTTGTGAATGGGTACAACATTTGCTAATTTCCAATCTTCTGGGACTACTCCTGTTAAAAATGATTGGTTTAATAAATCTATCAAATGGTTTTGCTAGTACACCACTAAGCTCTTTTAACTGCTTTGGGTGTATTCCATCAGGTCCCATTGACTTATTTGTCTTTACTTTTGACAGTTGAAATAGAACCTCTTCCTCTGTAAACTCACGTGTAATAAATGACTCATTTATCCTTTTTCTCAACTGAGGTCCCTTTCCTTCATTTTCATCTGTAAATACAGAACAAAAATATTCATTGAGGCAGTCAGCTAGACCTTTATCCTCTTCTACATACCTTCCTTCTTTTGTTTTTAATCTAACTAATCCTTGTTTTACTTTTCTTTTCTCATTTATGTATCTAAAAAATGTTTTATCCCCCTTTTTTACTGACTGTGCTATTTTCTCTTCTGTGTGTGATTTGGAAGCTCTTATAACTTGCTTAGCCTCTTTCTGCCTAATCTTATAGATCATTTTGTCTCCCTCACTCTGTTTTTTTTTTATAATTCCTAAATGCTAACTTTTGTTTTTAACTATTTTGGCCACATCTGCGGAGTACCACAGTGGTTTCTTGAATTTTTTGCTTTTACTGACAAGCCTAATGCAATTTTCTGTTGCCTTCAATAGTGCAACTTTTAAATAATCCCATTTCTCTTGGACTCCATTTAAATTGCTCCAGTCTGATAATGACTCCTCT
>OW240916.1:134880649-134893877 GCA_933207985.1 Pelobates cultripes
GTCTCTGTGAGCAGTAGCTCCGGGAAGACACCTCACAAGACCACCATTGTCCATCTCCACACCACTTATAATGGAATCCCCCAACAACAACTGCTTTCTATTAGGCCTCACCATAGTCTCCAAGCCGGTCTCCACAACACCACTAGCCTCAGTGCCTCTCTCCACAACACCACTAGCCTCAGTGCCTCTCTCCACAACACCACTAGCCTCAGTGCTTCTCTCCACAACACCGCTAGCCTCAGTGACTCTCTCCACAACACCGCTAGCCTCAGTGCCTCTCTCCACAACACCGCTAGCCTCAGTGCCTCTCTCCACAACACCGCTAGCCTCAGTGCCTCTCTCCACAACACCGCTAGCCTCAGTGCCTCTCTCCACAACACCGCTAGCCTCAGTGCCTCTCTCCACAACACCGCTAGCCTCAGTGCCTCTCTCCACAACACCGCTAGCCTCAGTGCCTCTCTCCACAACACCACTAGCCTCAGTGCCTCTCTCCACAACACCACTAGCCTCAGTGCCTCTCTCTACAACACCACTAGTCTTTAGTGCCTCTCTCCACAACACCACTAGCCTCAGTGCCTCTCTCCACAACACCACTGGCCTCAGTGCCTCTCTCCACAACACCATTACACTCTGAAAGTGCAGAAAATGAATTATGAAGAGCAACAGACTGTGCAAAATGCCTTTTATCCACAACTCTAAGTCTACCAGATCCTACAGTAATCCATCTGCCTTTCCTAGCATGTCTCTGCGGCAGTGGCTTTGCAGCAGTTCCAGTCCGAGTTTCTTCACCAAATAATTTACAAATCTTAGACTTCAAAAATACAATCTCCTGCCGCAAGATAGAGAACTGTCTACAGATTAGACAACAACCAAACCTCCAAAAAGTGGAACGTGAAACAAATGCATAGCAATTGTTACACTGAACTAAGTCTGCCATTCCAATTATGAGAATAATTTAAATCTAACAAATCTTTAACTTTTTTCTTTATCCTCCTGAATACCTCAGATTACCTCCAGGTTATCTCCAGAATATCTCCAACTACACACTTAGAAACAGCACTTAGAAGTAGCACCAAGCTATATGTATGCCAGTGTATATGTATATTTGCAAACAATAGCTAATTAACCAGCAATCAACAGCAAGTAACTAGCTTAATCAAATCAAATGCCTTATAATTACCAACAGGAATTCAAACCTTGGGCAATCAGTAACCTTTTCCTACAGATGAATCTTACCTGTAACAGTAGAAAAGAAAGCTCTTAGCACAACTCTTAGACAGTTGAAGCTTCTGTAAAAAACTCTCCAGAATATCTCCAACTAGACACTTAGAAACAGCACTTGGAAGTAGCACCAAGCTATATTAGACAAGCTAATGAGACCAAGCCTTATATAACTCCTTAAATCACCGCCCACTAGGAATGTTTAACACCTGGGTAGGCCTCTGCTTATTTGCAAAGGTTTTATTCAAAAATGTCATAAACTAACTTATTTAAATGTGCCATATAGGCCTAAACAGGGGACAGGTAAGACAGCTTGGCCTTAAAGAGCAATATAGGGTCAGGAACACAAACATGTATTCCTGACCCTACAGTGTTAAAACCACCATCTAGCCCCCCTGGGCCCCTCATGCCTCCATAAATATAGTAAATTCAAATCTGCAGCTGCATGCATTGTGCCTGCAGACCTGCCCACTGCCTGCTGACAACAGCAGAAGTGGTAGCCTGATCCAATCGCAATACTTCCCCATAGGATTGGCTGAGACTGGCAAGGAGGCAAATCAGGGGCAGAGCCAGCACAATTCAAACACAGCCCTGGCCAATCAGCATCTCCTCATAGAGATGAATTGACTCAATGAATCTCTATGAAGAAAGTTCAGTGTCTGCATGCAGAGGGAGGAGACACTGAATGTTTGGATGCATTTTAGGCAGCCATGACCCAGGAAGGATCTCTAACAGCCATCTGAGGAGTGGCCAGTGAAGTTATGATTAGGCTGTAATGTAAATGCTGCATTTTCTCTGAAAAGACCGTGTTTACAGCAAAAAGCCTAAAGGTAATGATTCTACTAACCAGAACAAATTTAATAAGCTGTAGTTGTTCTGGTGACTTTAGTGTCCCTTTAAATTAGGGTATGCCTGAGCACACATGGCACACCTCCTACGCTCCACTATGTGTGGCAGTATGTATGTGGTAGATCTGCCAGTTTGTCTAGGCACAGGGTGGACACTGAATGCAGGAATGCAGTAAGTATGATTCGTTTGACACAAGTGGTGTGATAGAAGTCACCTATGTCGAGAATGTTTCATAAAAACTCAGAACCCAATGTAAACAGAGGCTGAACATAAAGAAGTTTAGTGTGAGGTTGGGTAGTGTTATGGGTACATTCAGGTTTTTCATTAGATGTGAAAAAGGCCAGACTGGCAAAGATATTCGGCCTGGGCATTTTTGAGTCACAGCAGCCCATTGAGAAGGGAGCGGGGCCAGAGATGGGGTGTTTTTGTCACCAATGACAAGCACTCCCCCTCTCAAAATGAGCATGTTGATTCAATGCTCTTGAAGGGTACAATGTGTGTGTGTGTGTGTGTGTGTGTGAAGGGTGAAGTGTGTGAGGAGTTCAATTGTGAAGGGTGTAGTTAGTGTGCAGTGGGGGGGAAGAGGAGTGCAGTGTGTGTGTGAAAGGTGCAGTGTGTGTGTGTCTGTGTAAAGAGCTCAGTGTGTGAGTGCAGTTTGTGTGTGAGTTAAGGGTGCAATGTGTGAGGAGTGCAGTGTGTGTATGTGTGTGAAAGGTGCAGTGTGTATGAAGGGTGCAGTGGGTATGTGTTGAAGGTGCAGTGTGTATGAAAGGTGCTGTGTGTATGTGTGTGTCTGTGTGAAGTGTGCAGTTTGTATGAAAGATGCTGTGTGTATGTGTGTGTCTGTGTGAAGGGTGCAGTATATATGAAAGGTCCTGTGTGTCTGTGTGAAGGGTGCAGTGTGTGAGAAAGGTGATGTGTATCTGTGTAAAGGGTGCAATGAAAAATAGGCAGTGATCTGTTGACAATAGTTTCTCCTTAAAAGGACACTATAGTCACCAGAACAACTACAGCTTATTGCATTTGTTCTGGTGAGTAGAATCATTCCATTCAGGCTTTTTGCAGTAAACACGGTCTTTTCAGAGAAAATGTAAAGTTTACATTACAGCCTATGGATACCTCCACTGGCCACGCCTTAGATGCTAGATGTAACATAGACACATAAAATGTGACGGCAGATAAGAACCATTCGGTCCATCTAGTCTGCTCAATTTTTTTAAATAGTTTCATTAGTCCCTGGCCTTATCTTATAGTTAGGATAGCCTTATGCCTATCCCACGCATGCTTAAACTCCTTTACTGTGTTAAACCTCTAACACTTCAGCTGGAAGGCTATTCCATGCATCCACTACCCTCTCAGTAAAGTAATACTTCCTGATATTATTTTTAAACCTTTGTCCCTCTAATTTAAGACTATGTCCTCTTGTTGTGGTAGTTTTTCTTCTTTTAAATATAGTCTCCTCCTTTACTGTGTTGATTCCCTTTATATATTTAAATGTTTCTATCATATCCCCCCTGTCTCGTCTTTCCTCCAAGCTATACACGTTAAGATCCTTTAACCTTTCCTGGTAAGTTTTATCCTGCAATCCATGAAGCAGTTTAGTAGCCCTTTCTCGGAACTCTCTCTAAAGTATCAATATCCTTCTGAAGATACAGTCTCCAGTACTGCTGTACAATACTCCAAGTGAGGTCTCACCAGTGTTCTGTACAATGGCATGAGCACTTTCCTCTTTCTACTGCTAATACCTCTCCCTATACAACCAAGCATTCTGCTAGCATTTCCTGCTGCTCTATTACATTGTCTGCCTACCTTTAAGTCATCAGAAATAATCACCCCTAAATCCCTTTCCTCATATGTTGAGGTTAGGACTCTATCAAATATTCTGTACTCTGCCCTTGGGTTTTTACGTCCAAGATGCATTATCTTGCACTTATCCACATTAAATGTCAGTTGCCACAACTCTGACCATCTTTCTAGTTTACCTAAATCATTTGCCATTTGACTTATCCCTCCTGGAAAATCAACCCTGTTACATATCTTAGTATCATCAGCAAAAAGACATACCTTACCATCAAGACCTTCTGCAATATCACTAATAAAAATATTAAAGAGAATGGGTCCAAGTACAGATCCCTGAGGTACCCCACTGGTGACAAGTCCAAGCTTCGAATATATTCCATTGACTACAACCCTCTGTTGCCTGTCACTCAGCCACTGCCTTACCCATTCAACAATATTGAATCCAAACTTAAAGATTGCAGTTTATTGATAAGCCTTCTATGTGCAACAGTGTCAAAAGCCTTACTGAAATCTAGGTAAGCAATGTCTACTGCACCACCCTGATCTATAATTTTAGTTACCCAATCAAAAAAAAAAATCAGTAAGATTAGTTTAGCATGATCTCCCTGAATTAAATCCATGTTGTCTCTGATCTTGAAATCCATGTGTTTTAAGATTTTCAACAATCCTATCCTTTAGCATGGTTTCCATCACTTTCCCCACTACTGAAGTACGGCTTACTGGCCTATAGTTGCCCGACTCCTCCCTATTATCTTTCTTGTGAATGGGTACAACATTTGCTAATTTCCAATCTTCTGGGACTACTTCTGTTAACAATGATTGGTTTAATAAATCTATCAAATGGTTTTGCTAGTATACCACTAAGCTCTTTTAACTGCTTTGGGTGTATTCCATCAGGTCCCATTGACTTATTTGTCTTTACTTTTGACAGTTGAAATAGAACCTCTTCCTCTGTAAACTCACGTGTAATAAATGACTCATTTATCCTTTTTCTTAACTGAGGTCCCTTTCCTTCATTTTCATCTGTAAATACCGAACAAAAATATTCATTGAGGCAGTCAGCTAGACCTTTACCCTATTCTACATATTTTCCTCCTTCTTTTGTTTTTAATCTAACTAATCCTTGTTTCTTTTCTCATTTATGTATCTAAAAAAATGTTTTGTCCCCCTTTTTTTTTTACTGACTGTGCTATTTTCTCTTCTGTGTGTGATCTGGAAGCTCTTCTAACTTGCTTAGCCTCTTTCTGCCTCATCTTATAGATCATTTTGTCTTCCTCACTCTGGGTTTTTTTATAATTACTAAATGCCAACTTTTAGTTTTTTACTATTTTGGCCACATCTACGGAGTACCACAGTGGTTTCTTGAATTTTTAGCTTTTACTGACAAGCCTAATGCAATTTTCTGTTGCCTTCAGTAGTACAACTTTTAATAATCCCATTTCTCTTGGACTCCATTTAAATTGCTCCAGTCTGATAATGACTCCTTTACACATATTGTCACCCCTCCCCCTTTCTTGCCTTCCCTGTCTTTTCGATATAAAGAGTACCCTGGTATTGCTATGTCCCAGTCATTTTTCTCATTATACCATGTCTCAGTAACAGCGACTAAATCTACACTATCAGTTGCCATTATTGCCACAAGTTCATGGATCTTATTCCCTAAACTTCGAGCATTTGTAGATATGACTAAGCTTATCATTTGTTCTTCCAGGGGAAGTGCTGCACAGTATGCAGTACTGCTATTCAGTGTCTCCACCCTCTGCAGACAATGAACTTTCCTCATAGAGATGCATTGATTCAATTCATCTCTAACAGGAGATGCTGATTGGTCAGGGCTGTGTTTGAATTGTGCTGGCTCTGCCCCTGATCTGCCTACTTGACATTCTCAGCCAATCCTATGGAGAAGTATTGTGATTGGCTCAGACACCACTTCTGATGATGTCAGCAGACAACAGTCAGGTCTGAGGCAAACAGGGGCAGAGCCAGGAGCTGCAGACCTGAATACAAGTAAGATGTTACTATATTTAGGGGTGCAAGAGGGGACCAGATGGTGGTTTTAACACTATAGGGTTAGGAATACAGGCTTGTGTTCCTGGCCCTATAGTGATCCTTTAAGAGTAATGTGCACACTACCTAGGAACCATATATATATATATATATATATATATATATATATATATATATATAAAATAATAAAATAATTAGAACAAAATCAGATGTAATTCACTGTAGGTTGGCAAGGAACAGAATGGCAAGCTCCATCCACTGCAGAAATATTTATCATCTTAAAAGAACACTATACGCTCCATAACCACTAGAGCATGTTTCAAGCCCTCAGTGGACCAGTAAGCCAAGTAACCAGTAATAAGTCAAACTGTACCCAAATAGTTTAATTTCTTACATTAGAAGGGACGGGCACTCGTGGCACCATAACCCCTACCTAAACACTTGGAGCGTTTGCTTTGATTTTTAAAAAAAAGAGAGCCTGTCACAGCCTCTAAGAGCCTCTAAATTGTATCTATGCATTGACATTTACATTTTCTAAAATGACAGCATTGACTGCATTGGATGGTACTAGATCCTTTGCACCAACCCAGAGTAATTTTCAAACTGTTTGACAATTTACCTAGACCCTTCAAGCGCATGTGCCCATTCTGTCTTCTCCTACGGGAGAAACTGGATGTCTTCAATGAGTTCAATGTGAACCACATAGCGTGGCTGGCGCCCAGTGATGGGGCTGGGCTGCAAGACAGGACTCCACAGAGCCGGAGAGGGACTAGATTATACAGTTGTAAATATGTAATTGTGACTGTGTGTTTGTATGTCTCTGTATGTATGTATGTAACTGTATGCCTTTATGTCTCTTTGTTTGCATGCATGTATTTATCTGTATGTATGCATTTATGTCTCTGTATGTGTCTATGTCTTTGTATGCATGTTTCTGTATGACGGTATGCCTCTGAATGTATGTATATTTACACCTGTACGTCTCTCTATGCCTGTATCTGTATGCCTTTTTTATGTCTCTGTATGCATGTGTCTGTATAACGGTATGCATGCATAAATGTATGCATGTCTCTGTATGCCTGCATGTCATGATACACTAATATGCCCAACACGCAAAACCACAGTAAAAATAAAGAAAACCTTAAGACGTATTACCGTGCCTTAGAACGGCCGAATTTAACTCATGAAAAGAAAAGCACAAGACAGGCTGAGGTTTTGAACACAGATATTACGTAAACGGTATGTAAGCCAAAAGGTCAAGGAATACAGAAGTCAGAATAGTCAGGAGCCAAGTTCACGGGATATAGAGATCATAATAGCGCTCTTTCAGTGTTTCTTTTTCTGGCTCGGCTTCTTCTCCCCAACTCCTCTCTGTTGGTGTCCCCCAAGGTTCAGTCCTTGGTCCCCTACTGTTCTCCATCTATACTGCCTCCCTTGGTAAACTCATTAGCTCCTTTGGCTTCCAATATCATTTCTAGGCAGATGACACGCAAATCTACCTGTCCTCTCCTGATCTATCCCCGTCCCTCTTGACTAGTGTCTCTGACTGCCTCTCTGCTGTTTCTAACTGGATGGCTGCCCACTTCCTTAAACTGAAATTCTGGTCTTTCCTCCCTCAAGTGTTGTTACTCCTGTGTCTGTCTCCCTCCAAGTCAACGGTGCTACCATCAGCTCCACCACGGAGATTCCGACCTCTCCTTCAAGCCTAATGTTCAATGTATCACCAAATCCTGTCATTTCCATCTCAATAACATTGCGCGCATCCGCCCCTAATTAACGCCAGATGCGACTAAGGTGTTGGTCCATTCCACTGTCCTTTCTCGCCTTGACTACTGTAATCCGCTTCTCAGTGGTCTTACGTGCTCCCAACTAGCGCCGTTACAGTCCATAATGAATGCAGCGGCAAGGCTCATCTTCCTGTCCGCCCGCACCTCCCATGCCTCACCCTTCTGTCAATCCCTACACTGGCTTCCTATAAAATATAGAGCTCAATTTAAAATTCTGGTTCTTGCTTTCAAATCGCTACATAATGCTGCTCCCACCTATCTATCCTCCCTTATACACAAGTATGTCCCGTCTAGGCCCTAACGATCTGCTGAAGACTTACGTCTATCTTCTGTCCGTACTCCCACCTCTGATGCTCGCCTTCAAGATTTCTCAAGGGCTGCACCGTTCCTGTGGAACTCGCTTTCCTCCTCTGTTAGATGCTCACCCAGTCTCCATTCCTTCAAAAAATAGTTATAAATCCACTTCTTCATAAAAGCGTATCACTTAAACTGTTAATAGCTCCTGACTGATTCCTCTTCTGCAACTGTCATTAGTCTAATACTATCCTTACCATTTATGTCACTTTACCCCACTCCCTCTAGCATGTAAGCTCATTGAGCAGGGCCCTCAACCCCTCTGTTCCTGTGTGTCCAACTTGTCTGGTTACAACTACGTCTGTTTGTCCACCCATTGTAAAGCGCTGCGGAATTTGACGGCGCTCTATAAATATCATAATAATAACAACAACAACAACAACAACAACAACAACAACAACAGTCAGCAAGAAAGCCAAGGTCAAATAACACAAGAAACAATACCAGAAACGCGCTCTCGGATAACCAGGGAAACCACGACAGGGCACAGAGAAATGAAGGAAACATTTTTAAATAGCCTAAGGTGCTCCTTGATTGGCTGCAGGGAAGCATGTGACAGTGAACGTGTGTATGTGTGACGTCACGCACACGTTTCCAAAGTTACGCACTCATAGGGTTAAGCAAGACCCTTAAAAAGGTTCCTACTTGCAGTGGCCGGCGTCTCTAATAATTAGAGACCCGGCCACTGTGTGAGGGGAGGAGTGCCTGTCAGTGGACAGCAGGCATCGCAGGACGTAGTAAGAGATTGGCGGCATTCTTATTACTACGTGGGAATACTGTCACAGCAAAATGCACCAGGTTCCAGTCCACTCCTGAGCGAACCTGGCGGGCGCCTAGACACAGTATCAGGCGGCATTCCCCTTGCGATGTGGGAACGCCGCTGCAACGAGACTCGTCCACTGGGACCCATACCGCTCTCTGGCAGGAGCAGACCCAGTTGGCGGCGTGACAGTGTGTATGTCTCTCACAAAACAGACTAAGTGGAGAAATAGCCACACAGAGGGACTGTGGTGGAGAAGGAGACAAAGAAAGGGCTTGGGGTAAGAAAGAGACAAAGAAAGGGGTTGGGGTAAGAAAGAGACAAAGAAAGAGGTTGGGGTAAGAAAGAGACAAAGAAAGAGGTTGGGGTAAGAAAGAGACAAAGAAAGGGGTTGGGGTAAGAAAGAGACAAAGAAAGGGGTTGGGGTAAGAAAGAGACAAAGAAAGGGGTTGGGGTAAGAAAGAGACAAAGAAAGGGGTTGGAGTAAGAAAGAGACAAAGAAAGGGGTTGGAGTAAGAAAGAGACAAAGAAAGGGGTTGGGGTAAGAAAGAGACAAAGAAAGGGGTTGGGGTAAGAAAGAGACAAAGAAAGGGGTTGGGATAAGAAAGAGACAAAGAAAGGGGTTGGGGTAAGAAAGAGACAAAGAAAGGGGTTGGGGTAAGAAAGAGACAAAGAAAGGGGTTGGGGTAAGAAAGAGACAAAGAAAGGGGTTGGAGTAAGAAAGAGACAAAGAAAGGGGTTGGAGTAAGAAAGAGACAAAGAAAGGGGTTGGGATAAGAAAGAGACAAAGAAAGGGGTTGGGGTAAGAAAGAGACAAAGAAAGGGGTTGGGATATGAAAGAGACAAAGAAAGGGGTTGGGATAAGAAAGAGACAAAGAAAGGGGTTGGGGTAAGAAAGACACACAAAGGGACTTGGGGGACGTAAGTAGGGATCGACCGATTATCGGTCTGGCTGATATTGGCCGATAATGCAGACCAGGGCCGCCATTTGGGTCCTGGGTGGCCCACGGCGGTCCTGCGAGGCCCAGCACACTATTACTTACCTTCCCAGCAGATCCCTTCAGCTCCACTCTCTAACTCTCGCGAGTCTCACGGCCGTCAGAGCGTTGCTACGGCACGCAGGACACAAGAGTTAGACAGGGGAGCTACAGGGAAGTAAGAGTTTGCTGGGCCCCCAGGACCGCCGCATCCCTCCTCCCTGGCCAGATAAGACGCAGGGAGGGGGAACTAAAACTAAATGTAAAAAAAATTGTAAAATAATTTTTTATAGTTACAAAAAATTTAAATGCCCACCCTCCATTTTACACACATTACATACCTACACAAAACACACTGCACAAACGCACACACTCTGCATTCATTATATACACACACACACTACACAAACACACACTGCACTGCACTATGCTCTCCCCGGCTGTTCTAACCTCCTATTACCTCTGATTCAGTACTAGCACGATATTTAGCATACCGCAATACAAAAAATAAAGTGTCTCGATCCTCCTTTTCCTACAGAGCACCTCAATTATGGAATAACCTCAGGGACACAGTCAAATATTCATTCAATCTAAAATCTTTTAAGAGATCTATGGCAATATACCATATATTTATTACCTGTATATAGTTTGTATATTGTATTTTTGTAATATTGTAACAATGCAATGTTTTGTGGACAAAGACCCAGGACATACTTGAAAATTAGAGAAATCTCAATGTATTTGTCCTGGTGAAATATTTTATAAATAAATTATATACACATTACACAAACATTGCATCCACTACAGCTTTCACCTATATAAACTCAGTAAGCCTGGATGTTTGGTCTTACCCGATTTTGATAAAGCCTTATTGCATGTTTTATTTACTTTGCATGTACAATAAAGGAACCTTTTTTGGACAATATACCAAGGTTTATGCCAAATTCCTTTAAACAATTTAATATTTTTACTGAATTTTATACACTCCTGTTTTTTCCAAAGGGCAAGAGGGAACCCTTTTGTTGTTGTTGCTGCCTATCCATTAATATATTAGCGCTGATCTATTTGCATGTATCTGTACACACTGCATTCACTATATACACACACACATTACACTAACACACACTGCATCCGCTATACACACACACACACACTACACAAACACACTGCATTAACTATAGTGAATATAGAATGAAGTGTGTTTGTGTAATGTGTATATAGTGAATACATTGTGTTTGTGTAGTGTGTATATAATGACACTACACAAACACTCACTACACAAACACTTACTGCATTCACTCTACACACACACACAGCATTCGTTATATACACACTACATCTACTACATAAACATACAATGCACCCACTACATTCACTAATCAAATACTCTCACTGCATCCACTACACACACACACACACACATATATTCTTGAAAACATGTATATTTTATGTATTTACCTTAATGAAAAAAAGATTTGCAAAAAAACAAACATGTTCAGTTAACAGTAGATTTGTGTAGAAATAGTTTATTTTAAAAAAATGGTAAATGTACAGAATATCGGTCAGTTATCGGCTATCGGCCTTAAAGTTCACAGATTATCGGTATAGGCTCTAAAAAAAAAAAAAAATCAATATCAGTCGATCCCTAGACGTAAGATACATACAAAGGGGGTTGTAAGACACACTAAACGGGAATAATTTTAAAAGAAGGGGGTTACAACAAGACACAAAGGTGAAGATGCTTTTTTTTTTTTTTTTTAATGGTGGGTGGAGGGGGGGGCGGCAAAATGCATCTTCGTCTGTGTAGCTAAAAATCCTTACAGTGGCTCTGACCATAACCTACAATCGTTGCAAATGCTTCAAATGATGAAGCCCTCTAAAGCAGGGGTTCCCAACAGGGGCGGACTGAGAACCCTCAGGGCCCCCGGGCAAAATAAATCAAGGGCCCCCTTACAGGCCCCACCCATACTCTGCAGCAAGCGCCACCCTTGTCCCGCCTCCAGCCACACCGTACACAATCTTTAGACACAAGGAACAAAAGGGCAATAAGCCCTTCGAGGCCCCAGTAGAGACTACAATTGAGGGCTAATGGGCCATGGAGGGGATTTCTAGCAGAGGCTATCTCTGTGTCCTTTAGAGAGTGTGTTAGAAAGAATCTCCTCCAGGCCCCATTAGAGACTACAATGGAGTCTAATGGGGCCTGGAGGGTGGTCTCTCCAACACTCTGGTTCCTATTCACAATATAGCAACACAACATAGCTCGCTGATACCTAAGCCAAGTTGGCTCCTCTTACCTTAATTACTGTTGCTGGCTGGCAGTCTGTGGACTTGCTGGCTGCGGCTGGCAGGCTGTGGGCTTGCTGGCTACTGCCGGCAGGCTGTGGGCTTGCTGACTGCGGCTGGCAGGCTATGGCTTGCTGGCTGTAAGCCTGTGGCTTGCTGTAGGCCTGTGGGCTGGCTACTGGCCTGTGGGCTGGCTACTGGCCTGTGGGCTGGCTACTGGCCTGTGGGCTGGCTACTGGCCTGTGGGCTGGCTACTGGCCAGCCTGTGGGTTGGCTGGCTGGCTACTGGGGCACTTGTAGATTATTTAAATAAATAATCCATGTGCAATAACCACTACTGCTCCAGAGTAAGTAGTCAAACCATTTAAGAACAGTTTGACAACTTACCTGGGATCTGCTGGGATATGGGGCTGTAGTAGGGAATAGGAGCAGTGGTGCAATGTGTGTGAAAGGTTCAGTGTGTGTGGGGGGTGTAGTGTGTGAATGTGTAGGGTGTGTGGGCTGTGTAAGTGTGTGGCAATGTTAATATGGGGGGTTGTCTATGGGGGTCTATGTGTATATGGGTGGGCAGTGTATGTGTGTGTGTGAGGCAATGTGTGTAAATGTGTATGGTGTGTATGGGGGCAGTGTGTGAATGTGTATGGTGTGTGTGTGGGGGCAGTGTGTTTATGGGGCTAGAGTTCACTCTCACCACTGCGACCACCAGGAATCCCTGGGGGTCACAGTGTTGAGAGTGAACACTAGACCGTAGCTAAAGGGCTAGAGTTGACTCTCGCAAGAGCGGTAACGTTGCCATGGTAATCGCGGCAACGCTCTGTGCTCGTGCAAGAAGGACCCAGAGGAGCTGCAGGGTGAGCTCCCAGGTCCTCTCTTCCTTTCTCCCCTGCCCGCACGGTGCCTGCGGACAGGGGAGGGGGGGCAATTGCCCTGTTGCCCCCCTGGATCCACCAGTGATATATACAGCCCTTCTGTGTGCCTTTTTGTCTCCCCCCGTCCCTCTGTATGTTTCTTTCTCCCCCCCTCCTTCCCAGTCTCTCTTACCCCTCTGCCTCTTTCTCCCTCTCTTCCACTGTTTTTCTCCCCCCTTTCCCTGTCTCTCTCTCCCCCACATCTCTCTTCCTCTCTGTCTCTTTCTCCCCCTCCCTATCCCCCCTCTTTCTCCCCGTGTCTCATTCTTCCCTCGTTGTCTC
>OW240916.1:134893977-135077680 GCA_933207985.1 Pelobates cultripes
CAGCCGCCGGACCGGGTGGCAGCCTCGCCGGTCCGGCGGCATTCCTCTGACTAACACTGAACGAGGAGGAGGAGGAGCATGTGTCTGTCATGCTCCTTTGCGGTTCCCACATCCTGTGCTGGGAATTGTGGGAACCGCAGGGAGCATGACAGACACATGCTCCTCCTCCTCCTCCTCGTTCAGTGTTAGTGAGAGGAATGCTGCCGGACCGGCGAGGCTGCCACCCGGTCCGGCGGCTGCAGCATGAAACGCGGCCGGCCCCCTCACAGTGTGCCACCGGACCGGCCACCCAGTGGCACCTGCAGTCCCCAAATGCCGCCCCCAACCCAGCCCTGCCGCCGGGCCCCCTGAAGGCGGCCCTGGCGGCGGGCCCCCCTCCCGGCCGGGCCCTCGGACCGTGTCCGAAGTGCCCGACCGGTCAGTCCGCCCCTGGTTCCCAATTAATCTTTCCCGTGGAACCCTTTGACATAGTGTATCAACACTAAAAATTACAATTGCGCCATTTATTTATTTTTTCAATGTGCCGTGTGTGTCAAGGTGTGTATACCTGTGCTTGTATGTGCCAGTTGTAGATCTAAAAAAAAAACACAGATACACACACACACACCGGCACAAAGATCTCTTAGAATTAATCTCCTACCACTCTCAGCCACCTATAACAATAGCACCAGCCGGGCTTGACCAAAGCTTATAAGCAGACATTTTTGTTCACCTGGGTGTTTACCCTTTGGCAAATCAGGATATATCTCCCGACAATAAAATTACCAAATGTCTAATAGCATGTACACACAAATATCAGAGGTCAGATAACTTGCCAGTCCTGTTGTAGCTTTTCAGAAAAGAATTTTAAAAATGTGCCAAGTCCAGGCACTGATTGGGACTGGTTTTAGTGTTTGCAACAGGAAGGGATTTGCTGCACAGATTAAAGTCTCAACACATAATCCACATTCTTGTGCAATGCAGCTAGAAGAGTCCATCGCAGGGGCTTTCCTGCCAGCAGAATACAAGCAGGCACAGAAGCAGGTGCTGAAAGAACAACAGCAAATGGCATTCCTTGCTTATCTCTGGCATGGCATCATTCACTTTACTATACATCCCCTAACTGTATGCCATGCTTATAAATCCCATTACCACCATCGCACGCCCAATTAATAACATTTATAAAACAAATACTGAAAGATTTGGCAAGTATTGGGGGTGGGGTGAACAAAGTTTTCTGTAAATATCGAGTATCAAGACAAGTAAACACAATAAAAACTGATTAATAGAATCAGGTATGTATAATCATTGAAAGGTAATTCTCGCTTCCCTGGATTTTACACCCTCGAATAAAATATTTTAAAGAATCACCTATAACACGCTTTAACCATTTTTGATATGTTCAGTTTTCTATAAATTTTATATTACAGGACCACTAGAGTCACTCTAAATGAAGTGGCCTGGGTTCAGTGTTGCAGTAATTTAACCCTGCAATGTAAAACATTGCAATTTTGTAGAAACTGTATTATTTACATTGCAAAGTTAAATCCACCTCTAGTGGCTGTCTTTCTGATGGCAGCACTTGATTCGAAGAGTGCGGTGTTTGGCCGCATGCCTTTTTCCAATCAAGTGCTTCTCTAGGAGAAGTAATGGATTAAAGGAGATCGCAGAAGACATCAGTAGACATAATGACGTCTTTAAAAACGGAGGAGGTGGCCACAGCAGATAAGTCCAGGTACTGGAAAGTAGAAAAGTAATCTTCAAACTTTTTTATTATTATTTATTTTTTTATTTTTTTAAATTGGAGGTTGACAAAGGAAGGTATAGTGCCGAAAATTTTGCAAAGACCTCCCCGATGATGACATCGCAGCTTGGGGAGTGGTGGTCCAGAGGTGCAGTGACCGCTGTGGAAAGTGACTAAATGTGATGGCGAAAAGGTAGCTCTGTTTTTTGGCCAGTTTTAGATCAACTTGACAATTCTTTTATGAAATAATCAAATATTTTTTTGTTAAAAGAACGTGTTATTGTTATTCACTAAAGATCAGATTTAGTCTGATAACAAAAATATGAAATACATCTCATTACCAGAGACTAACCGGAGATCCACATTTAAATCATATATGCTAATAGCGTAGCACTGTACAATAGCTTTGTAAACCACACTGCAAGAAAAAGTTATTCTGGACAAAGTGAAAAAGGGAAAGGGGAGGAGGGCATTCATCTTATTATCAAAGTTAACAAACAAAGAAGACCAAATACCTAAAGGCCCAGTCCAGATTGCAGCCAAATATTCATTCATCTTGGCAATGCTTTGATCTCCTGACTAATCACTTCCTCATACATGTCTGGACGCCACATGAGGACTTTGACCATTCGCCAGCTGTCACACTGCACAGTGGGTTTGCACTGGTGCTAATACAGTTTTTTGTTTGTTGTTGTTTTTTTTTTGCAGCTTTGTTTTCCCCTCTACAGCTTATGTCATGACTTGACACAGCATGGAGAAAGTAGCTAATGCATTTTTTCATCTTTCTAGAATCCTAGTTGTGGCCTTAATTGCAGCTATAGAAAAATTAGAATTTTCATTCTTTAGAGTTTGGAGAATATAGCACTGAGCGAAGCAACATTATTAAAAAAAAAAAAAAATACTCCCCATCTCCAACAAAGCATACAGGAAGCAATGCATCCCTCTTGGTGAAAATTAACCTGTTATGACAGAGGCACTTTATTGTAAATCGCACTAAAATGCACTGAATACACCATACATCACAGAGATGAAGTATGTATTCAATGTAAAATATTTAGGGATCTACTCACTTCCCCTCCAGTCTGGGGAGGTCATATCCTCAACTTCATGGGTGTTGCTCTTCTGGTCAGGGCCTGATTTACATGTCAGGTTCCTGTATTCACAAAATTCTAAGGCGCCACCTGCTCCCCATCCTCAAAATAAGGCAGATAAAGCAAGTAAACGTGTTTAACTGGACATTGCAGGGCTAAGACCATATTCATATTTGACAACTGCATATGTAAAGAAAATTATGTATGTGAATACTACTGCTCTGCTTGTAATGTATTGTGTTGGAATCTGTGAGTACAATAAGTGTATACTTACACTATAGTCACCAAAACAACTTTAGCTTAAAAAGGGACACTATAGTCACCAGAAAAAAACTACAGCGTCTCCTATAGGAAAGCATTGTGATTAGCTAAGATAATTCATTCTTAGGTCAAAGTACAAGGAGTGGTGCAGCGCCTAAAGTGTCCTTAAAAAATATATATGAAAGCAGGGAGAAAAAGAAAAAGAGGGAAAATATATAGTGTAGTATGTCACTGTCCAAATAAATAGAATAAAACAAAAGAAATATCCTCACAATTTCCTGGAGCTAAAATTGTAGCTACAACTTTAACGCCTGGGCGGAACAATTCCCACCTATGGATATAGTGTGGTTCTTGGTGGTTACAGTCACTCAAATTAGGGATCGACCTATTATCGGTTTTACCGATATAATCGGCCGATATTCTGTATTTTCGGCAATATCTGTATCGGCCAATATAGACACAGATATTGCCGATAATACCGCCTAGGACCGCCAGGCTCATTACAAGCCCGGCGGTCCTGGGGGGGCCAGCAGCAAATCTCGCGAGACCCGCGGCCGCAGAGCATTGCCACGGGTTACCATGGTAACGCACCGCACGGCACTAAGGGCCGCGAGATTTGCACAGGGGAGCTAGAGGAGCTGCTGGCAAGGTAAGTCAGCGCTTGCTGCTGGCCCCCCCCAGTACTTAACAAGCCACCGGACCACCAGGGAATACTAGATCCCCCCTCCCTGGTAAGAAGCAGGGAGGGGGGACTAAACAAACACCATTTAAATATAATATATATATATATATATATATATATATATATATATATATATATATATATATATATATATATATATATATATATATATATATATATATATATATATATATATATATATATAAAAAATATAAACAAGGTGCACTCACAGGTCTTCATTAAATACGTGATACGTTTATTCCAGCGTGCAAATTATTAATGCCACAATTTAATGACGATATATATAATGCCCCCCCCATTTTACACAAATTACATCACTACACACACACACACACACACACACTGCATTCCATACACACACTACACAAACACTGCATTACATACACATTACACAAACACTCCATTGGACTCCATTTACTCAAATCCCACGGCCAAATTGAAAATCAATGGCCAACTCTCAGACTCAGTGGCAATACGAAATGGCATGAGACAGGGGTGCCCCCTCTCACCACTCCACGCCAACCCTTGCTTCAGGGGATATGAGATAGAGAATACATTAAGGGATTCCAGAACACAAATTTAAGATCTCAGCCTCTGCAGATGATCTGCCATTCACATGGACGTCCCCTTCAACGTCCCTTCCTCCTCTAGTAAAAAAAAATTTCTCAGTACAATAAAGGTATCCAACTTTCAAGTTATTTTTCCGAAAGTGAGATACTACCTCTCAAGTTGGAAGAAACATCCACCACCTCAGACCCTTTTGAGTGGGCCAAAAAAGCCCTAACCTACTTGGGGGTACACTCAATGTACTGTCTCAATTTTGAACCTCTCCTCCATACAATAGACAAAGACCTCAAGGAATGGAACAAGCCACAATTCAGCTGGCTGTGCCGTGTAAATATCCTAAAAAGGAATATTCTACCCAAAATCCTATCCATCTTACAAATTCTGCAAAATACAGATTCCTAGATCCTTCTTCACTAAAATCAGAAAATTGTTCACACCAACACCCTAGACTATCCCATGACTTATTGGCAAGTCCCAAATCCCTGGGGGGGGGGGGGACTAAGAATTCCCAGTCTAGGGCTCTACCACAGAGCAATTTTGCTCGCCAGGATATACGAATGGACCAAACCGAGAAACTCATTCTTCCAAATACCACTATACACTATCCTGTGGCATAAGATGGGGAATATGTTCATTCTACAACCACACTCCCCTTACCCTACCATCACACCTACTATTCACGTTTGGAACAACATCAGAATATTGCCCTTCATAGCCCCATACCCCTCTCCCCTAGATCCACGACCAGTAAACCGCTATGACTTTATACTTGACCCTGGGACGACATCATATCTCAGGCTAACATCAGTACTAGACGGAAGCTCAATCAAGCCTCTCACCAACATGATGAAAACAGTTCAACCATCAGCCCTACAAACGTACAAATACACCCAATTGTCCCACTTTTTACTCTCCACTGACAGACAGGTCTTGCGCATTCTCTACCTTAGAAACATATTGTGCAACCCGGGTCCTTAAACTTAAACATTTATCCATACTCTACAAAATGTTGCAGGAGGAACACAAAGACCCTCTACCACATTACACTACTTCCTGGTCTCAAGAACTAAACATCCACCTAACACGGAGTGAATGGGAAGTGGTGTTCAGACAAATACACAAGTAAACAGTGTGCAGTGCCATGCAAGAAAGTAATTATAAGTGGATATCTAGATGGCATTACACTCCCACAAAACTGCACAACCTCTTCCCTAATACGGTAGACACATGCTGGAGATGTAATCAACCGGGGGTCACAACTGCACATATCTGGTGGCAATGCCCACCTATCCGAGCATACTGGATAAAGATAACGTCCATGATTAACAGCATAGTGGGAATTAATCTCACCGACAACAACCCTACTCCTGCAACAACAATCCACATATCATACACCTCAAAGGATCCTGTTTACCTACTTACTGACGGCAGCCAACCTTCTCATTCCGACTAAATGGAAGTGTGTTCTTCCCCCGTCTCCAAGGGAATGCATACAGAAGGTTGAGTCGATTAGATTGATGGAGGAAATCACAGCCTTCATGTCCCATAAATACCATGTGTACATATCCACTTGGGAGCCTTGGTTAAACTATATGAAGGAAAACCCCAGAGCCACCTAAATTAATTGAATTAACGGATGACTACCTAACACACCGCCCACTTGACATTGTCTGTTGCTACAGGTCTGTAAACATAATTGTTAACTTAAGAAAAAAAAAAAAAAATCACGAAAACCCACTCACCGAAAGGAGCAACAATGTAATGAAACAAATTAATGCAATAGGCACTATGTCAGCTATGGTTGTGCTGGAGAGGTGACGAAGGGAGTGGAAACCTTCCTCCCCCTTTACCTTCCACACACCCCTCACCCCCGTCAGGACTTTGAGGTGACCCGGATAGAGCTTCTGGGACTGACACAGTCCATATAATCACAGACGATACATGAGACAGCACGTTTTTTGGTTAAACTTACCAAAAGTATATGCTTAAGTGTAGCTAGCTTCCCCACTGGAGGGCCAATGTAATGACCGATGGTGAGACAGACAGGGGTGTGGCCCTTCACTGGGATACAACTTTAGTATTAGCAGTGTACTTAAGCATGATAACAATAGAGCAGTGTCACCACTGAGCACCTAAAAATCCAAAGTATCACACAAATATGTTGCAAGTTTGAATTTACCTGTAGAAGTTGCATTTATCCATCTAAATCTGTATTACTATACTTACATAGTGCTGCGGTGCATACTCAGTAGGCTCAATGATAGTGTAGCAATTTATGTCTCTTACTGTGCATTGTTCTTACCATTCAGTGCTGAATATCTCTAAATGCATTGATATTGTTCAAATTTTTGTCTTTTACTATACATTGTTATTACCATTTTGTATTGTCTATCTTTAAACCCATGTCTGATAAACAAAAAGAAAATAAATTAAAAAAAAAAAAAATTAAACAAAAATTAAATCTGTACAGAACATTTAAGGCTATAATGGTTAAAGTGTCTTGTCACAGCTGGTTATTTCAAAGAAAATATATGATTGCCAATTTGGAGTAAAGTAGGTATTTTTTATTTTATTTTCTATGGCACAATTTTACATTTTTTCAAACTGTTTTTAAATGGTGTAAACAGAGATAATGTGAAAGGTTAAACTTGATAGAATGTAATGATTTTTCAACCTACATACTCATCTTTGTACAAATCAACTAACATCTCCCACAATTCCTCTATAACCTCATCTATTACTGTGGAATAAAATAAAAAAATAAAAAAAAATTTTGTTTAAAAAAAAAAAAAAAAAAAAAAGACACTTATCTTAACTTTATCTGCTTTATTCTGTCTCAACTTGTATATCTCTTATCAACCTTTTCATAACACACATTCTCTTTGACATTGGAAAAGCATTTCCTCAATCTTGGTTTAAGTCAGTAGAAAGAATTTCATTATCATTAGTTGCTCATTAAAGGAGCACTATAGGGTCAGGAACACAAACATGTACTCCTGACCCTGTAGGGTTAAAACCACCATCTAGCCACCCTGGTCCCCTCATGCCTCCCTAAATATAGTAAAATCTTACTTGTATTCAAGTCTGTAACTGCTAACTTTGTCCCGGTTTCCTTTAGACCTGTCCACGGTCATCAGAGGAAGTGGAAGCCTGAACCAATCACAACGCTTCCCCATAGGATTGGCTGAGACTGACAAAGAGGCAGATCAGGGGCAGAGCCAGCACAATTCAAACACAGTACCGGCCAATCAGCATATCCTCGTAGAGATGAATTGAATCAATGAATCTCTATGGGGAATGTTCAGTGTCTGCATTCAGAGGGTGGAAACACTGAATGTTTGGATGCATTTTAGGCAGCCATGACCCAGGAAGGATCTCTAACAGCCATCTGAGGAGTGGCCAGTGAAGTTATCACTAGGCTGTAATGTAAGCACTGCATTTTCTCTGAAAAGACAGTGTTTACAGCAAAAAGCCTGAAGGTAATGATTCTACTCACCAGAACAAATTCAATAAGCTGTAGTTGTTCTGGTGACTATAGTGTCCCTTTAATAATTAAGAAAATGTTGGTAAACTCAATTCTTCTGATGGAAGGCAGCAAAAAAATAATATTTTTGTCTTGGCAGCTAGAGGTACTAATGTAATAACCAAAAATGTGTATGCAATATCAAAAAGAATCAAATGCAACAAATGTTACAATAATATTAGCCAGTACCTGAGCAGCTGGTGGCTCCTAATAACTAAAAATATGAGCAACACAGCACTTGTTTCTACAAGCTCATGCATAATATCTGACTGTAAACTCACATGTATCACCCAGTCTCTGTTCTATTAGCCAAATGAGCACAGAAAGTAACATTATGCAACAGGTGTAATAATAGGATTTTACCAATATCGAGAAGTAATACTAATGTCCAAGCTAGAATTGTACTGGAAACATGTCTCCAGAATTATTTTCTATTAAGTTGGACCAATTCATTAAAAGCAGTGTTTCTTTTACGGAGAAGTACCCCTGCGGGTCTAAAACTCGCTGCTGAAAATTCCCTATAGAGATGCATTGATTCAATGCATCTCTATGAAGAGATGTTGATTTGTGCAGTGCAGAGTTTGGCCGCGCATATGCAATAGCCTTTTTATCAGAAAGCATTGGATTGGCTGAGATGATCAAGATTGGATTATCTCAGCCACGGATGCAGGGTCAGGCTCAGCAAAACCAACGCAGAGTGTGGAAAAACCCTCATAAAGTAAGCTCATTACTTTTAACTGCAATGCTTTTAACTGCACAGACAGTGGGCCAGGAACCTAAATAGCCACTCCAGCACTATAATGTCAGTAATACATGTTTGGGTTCCTGACACCACAGTGTTCTTTTTAACAGATGTGTTATGAAGGTTATTTATCCAGAAACTAGAACAGGCATTGCAACAGCTGAAAGAGTGGACATTTTTTTAAGTGAATTAGATGTGAAATGTTTACGAATTTAGAATTTTACCTTTCATAATGCTGACTCATATCCCTGATGTATATGTATCTATGTAAAGAACTTTTGTATTTTTTTTTTCAATAGTTGCTTGATCCAATAGTTAATGGTACACACCAAGCACCATAGCCACTATAGTTAGCTGTAATGGTTATGGTGAAATGACTGCCCTGGCACCCTACCAGGTTAAGTGGTCAAACCGTATCAGGATGGTGCCTATAGTGTACCTTTAATTATGTCTGCTAATTTGGGAAGCTATAATAAGAGAGTGCGGCTATTCAAACAAAAACTTAAGTATATAAATGTTTACCTCAAGACGTAATGTGCCAGCGCATTTGCACATACACAATTTGTGCACCTGTCTTGTGTGTTAATAAAAATGTGCACATAAATGTATACACAATTTACAAAAATAAAAAAATTCAAAATCAATTTGAAAAAATCCAATAATAGTAAAATCAGTACTTTTTGTCATCCCTGTGATGATTTTAGTTATGTGCCGATTTAGAATTACTGCGGATTACAAAAGTCCTATCCCTCTTCAATACTATATATTCTAACTCACCAATAAAAATACATACAGACATAATATTATTGCTTCCTAAGTAAATGAGTGTCCTTACCATTTTGTGATTGTATTGCATTAGAAAGGTTTTTGTGGTTTGAGAAGTGAGAGCATTATTCAAGCTCTGGCAGGGCACTATTGATCTTTTAATGGGCCCAGGCTGAGTGTTTTTTTTTCCCCCTTCTCATTACTTGATTAACATGGTGATAGTGCAGGATACTTAGGACATACAACCCAAACAATAGATTCACTATCTGAACTTAAATTGAATTGTCAGCCATGTACAAATGTTATTGCCAGTATAAATTATGCCACCGCGGGGTGCAATGAATTCATGAGAACTGAATGAGCCCATGTGTTAAATCTTCCATGAGCAAGGTTTTTCTGTTTGCAGTAGAGCCACTAATGGACTTGCTTATGTAATAGGGCCCTGTTTACCATTATCTGTGTAAATACAACTTTCAGGCATTTTTACCCTGGCTCAAGGTACACTTGACTAACTTTGTTATTGGGAATTCTAGCTCCATGATTCCAGACTCCAACGAATCGGTAATACAATACACAAGCTGCAATAGAGCTATAACCAGGTTATGCGATTACAGATTAAAGGCAAGATAGTAGGTAAGGACAGGATGAACAAAGGTCATAAAATCTTTTCATTAAAGGGATTGTATATTCACCCAGACCATTTCATCTGAATAAAGTGGTCGGAGTAAAGTTCCCAGTTTCTTTTTAACCCTGCAGCTGAAAACATTGTCCTTTAGTGGATGTATACATTGCAGGGTTAACATGCCTCTAGTTGCTTTCTTCCTGGCATTGACAGCTTTCAACCTAGCCGACATTGCAGGTATGAATTGGTATAGCTAGAAGTGCGTGATTCTGCCTCAGCCACACCTCCGGTGGGAGGTGACTGTGAGTAGCAATGAATCACCAAAAATGGTTTACCATAGAATGGAGAGACTGTGCCGGGGAAGAGGAAAAAAAAATAAAAAAAATTTAAATTAAATTAAAAAAAGGAAGAAGTAGAAAGTGAGAGGGAAAAAAAAAAATAGGGTAATTTAAGAGAAGAAAGGGTTGAGCCCCGCACTCGTTACTGGTGGATCCTGCCACCCCATCCAGACACAATGTTGCCTCCCAGATTCCCAATGAATCGGCTGTGGAAGTCTACAGAAAAGAGGTGAATCGTGGGGCACATGTGTCAGTGTATGCCTGTGTCCTATCTTGTGCAGTATATCATATCTCCTCCAGGGCTCTTAGCTTTTCCATCTTAATAAATCAGAGTGACAAGAGTGGGGCATTGGCTTGCTTCCAGTATAAAAGGTGTCAAATGCTTTCCTATGTTCAGGATGCGGAGTGTCAGTTAGCATTTGTACCTGGAATGGAGAGATGAGGTGTGTTGGAGAAGGTAGGAAGCAGTGTGGAATGGAGATTACAGAGGCAATGTTCCTTCAGAACTGCACAATGTTTAAACACTCCCATCAAATGTGGCAGAAGGTGTCCAATGAGTTCCCATATCTCCAGCACAGACCATCCAACTAGGATGCATTAGTTAAAGGTGCTCTGGTGCCATGTACCACCATGAGTGTAATTATATGCTGTTTCCTGTGTTTTACTGCATAGTTTTTTCTAAATTTAAACCTCAGTATTTAGGTTTAATTGCCATGCTGGCAATTTGAGGGGAAAAAAAGTTGGCATGTATTGCGGTTTGGGCACTCAAAAATTATATATTTTTACATTGATTCCATCACACCCAAAAGGTTTGTTGCCCAATAATGAATTAGGATTCACTATTCCAGAACCCAATGGCAGGTAGGAAAAAAAGTGCAGCATTACCATACAAACTGTATCTGGTTACAGCATAAACCGGTTATTTGCTTTGTCATGTAAACAACTGCCATAGTATAATCAGCATCTTGTTCAAATTCATTATTCATGGTGCTTCATTTAATGAAGCACATACAGAGCATATAATAACCTACTCATGGACTGTAAAAAGCCACATAAGTATTTTAAATGGTAATGTGATGTTACCGTTTCTAATTAAAATCATGTTTTTTCAGTTTCAAATGTTACATGTTAATATAAAATTTCCAAACAAAATATTATCTGCAACAAAGCTAGCAGCAGTTGTGGTGCAACATATCAATAACATTTCAAGGAAAGTATAATCTTTTCCATATGAGATTTTATTTTGGGGGAATAATAATTCACAGGTTTCGCTATTTTTTGCAGAAATTCTGCAATTATTATAATAAGGTGTTTAGTGAGCAAACCCCTTACTAAAGTTGCCAAAGCTTGCATTTAAACATTTACGTGTCCAATAGTGCTAACTTACAGCACTCCATAGTGGTTATGGTTCCAGGGCTGCACCCTCCATTATAAGTAGTCAAATTACTTTTAGAATGGTTGGACTTACCTGCGATCTGACAGATGCCACCCTCTGCCTTCACTACAGCTCTGAGAACAGGTAGATCTCTGCTGTGCAGAGCCTAATTTAGGAAAGCTTCTAAGGACCCGAGGTAAGAAGTCAAACCGTTAAAAAAAATTTGTCTACTGACAATGAAGGCACTCCTGGCACCATAACCACTACATTACAACAAATATTTAGAAATCTTCATGAATATATTGAGTCAATACATTCAGAACAAATGTACTTTGCAAATATAGTCATAAGTTTAAAAGTGGAGCAAAAAAGTGAAAATATGACTGCACAAGTGAACAAATTCAAATGTATACGTGAAAACCATCATGGGACTTGTATGTCCTGCATTTAATTACTCCCGGAGCAATGTTTTTAAGAACAATGGATACATGCAATCGTAACTGTATTTAAAATAATAATAAACCATCTCAGATCAGAGAAAAAAAATGCAGTATAAAGAAAGCATAGCCTGTTAAAGAGGCATAGTATTTGGACATATTTAGACAATCCAAATATGTATTGATAGTTAATTTTGTCTTGCAGTGAGTGATAAATGCTTATTAGTCTAAATATATTTAATCTAGTAAAATGGGCTAGCTAGACAATAGTGCAATACTAGAGCATTGAGTTCCATGAAACTATGACCATGGAAGAAGAATGTGACTTACAAAGGTTTATGGACGGTGTAGTTCATCAAGCCCTGGTGATTTTTTAGTGTTTTGAATACTGAAGCAGCAGAGGGTATACTTAGCAGTAAAGTTCATTGTGAACCTCTAATCTAAGAATGAAATTACTACACTAGGTGCAAAATTATATATATATATATATATATATATATATAAATAATTTTGCACCTAGTGTAGTAATTTCATTCTTAGATTAGAGGTTCACAATGAACTTTACTGCTAAGTATACCCTCTGCTGCTTCAGTATTCAAAACACTATATATTCCTGATGAAAGCTCCGATCGGGAGCTGAAACGTTGACATCTTTTGGATCAACTAAGAATTAAAACGGATGAACTAAGCCTAAAGTGCCGGTATGTTTCATATTATAATTAATATATATTAACCGATCGGAGCTTTCATCAGGAATATATTTTAAATAAAAACAACCAGTGGGCCCTTACCAATGCTTCAGCTCTCTAGTTAAGATACCTTTACACTGGGTTCAGGCATGCTATACATAAATCACGGTGTTCGTGCCTCTGTCCATGTTTCAGTGCGTGTAATGATCCACTTAAATGTTAACGTACGTTTAGGTCATAAACTGTGCAAGTGCTTGCATGCGGTTTACAAGCAAGAAGTTACAATTTGTTATCTAGTGTCCAAAGGCAGATCCCACACAATAAGGACTGCACACAGTATTTCATGTTTGGCTGGCTGAGCATCATAAAGTTCATTTCCTCGTTTCTTGTAAGCATTTACTGACGAGATGGTAATAACTACAATGCCTGTTGCCATCATTACTGAGCACCAGCTGTTTTGATGTTTCAAAACGTTCAACAACTTGCAATCAGCGGCTGCTGGAACTTTAAAAGAAAAAACATGAAATGTAATTTCGGTAATTAATATTTACACTCAATATTGCGGTACATTGTACCAGTCAATTCATTTGGCACGTTTAAGTTTTGCTTTGTGGTCTAACGAGTTTCATATGTCCATTCATATGACATGGACGCTCTTTCCTTTGCCCACCCCGACCGGGTTACATTTATGGTGTGCCATCATACTAAATCTAACAAAGTTTTTCATCCGTTTTTAGGAGAGGCTGCACGTCTTCGCATGTTGCTTTTTTTTTTTACTGTTGTCCTAGAGCTAAAAAGGCAAAATATGAAGCCTTCTGTCATTTTGTAAAATTGTAGATTATCCTAGCTTTACTGAAGACAATCTAAATAATGACAGAAGGCGAATATATTCCCTCCCTTATTCTCGTTCCTTTTCCCTTCTTACGCTTTGTTACATATGGTTATGGCTACGTATGGTTATGGTGTTATCTACAAAGTTCATGGCATTCATTTTATTGGTTTACACTGATTTTTAACTGAATCTGCTCAAGGATGTGTTTGTTGCAGTACATGGCTTTTCTCAGTTTATTGGTACATATCCTTTCCAAGTGTTTATATTTGCTTTTTTCAGTTTAATTCTTCATGGAATAATCTGGTTTCGAGGTTGCTTCCTGGAGAAGTTGTTGATCGGATCCGTTAGTTCCGGTTTGTGCTTATACTGTATAAAAGAAGAAGAGGTGGTATATAACCTCCTATTCTGTTTCTGATTGGCTGTTTTCTTTATTAATATTTGCTGCTATGGAGTTACAGTAAAAAAAGTTTAGCAAATAATTTGCCTCCTGTAATTATTAAAACTACGACCTAGGATAATCTACAATTTGAACAGACTTTTGATAGATAGAGAGATAGATATATATATATATATATGTATTGATCATATCACTCAGTACAATAATCATTTCCAGATGTACTAATAAAAATGTTGCAACTGTGACCACACAAATATAAAAAAATTATATATATATATATATATATATATATATATATATATATATATATATATATATATATATATATATATTTTTTTTTTTATTTATTTTTTTTAAATGCATTACAAAAACCCAGTAACACCACACACCTGTCCTTTCGTCACAACTCAACAAGGTTTAAATGGTCTAATTTGTGGAGACTATAGAGCTAAAATAGGATTATGTACCAGGTTGATGATCAGTGCCTAGTAATGGTGTGCATGGGATAGGATGCTCAGTGCATGGTAACAGATGTAGAATTACAAAAGAAGAGTAGTGAAAGATTAAGTCCTGTGAATTGTAATAGAATAATGGAAGATATGTCCAGCAGCGTTTATTTACAAACAGCAGTCACAATATATCATTAATCAAATGAACAATAGAAAAGGAGGTGTGAGCTCTGAACCATCTGTCTGGGGGTTCAGATCTACAAAATCACTTATCGCAGGTGTCAAACCTTCCTTCTGCCAATTTGTATTAATTGGACTTGGGAACAGAATGGCATAGTCATTGTATCTGTTCAGACTACATTCCCGTGGAAGAACATGAAACCAATGTGTATTGCTTTACTAGAAGCAGAAAATGTTAGCGCAAAAATTAATATTGTTAAAGCGACATGTAACTTAGCAGTTCATGCCACACACACACACACACACACACACACACACACACACACACACACACACACACACCTTTCTACCCAGGCCTTCCCCCACTTCTGATAAGGCTGCAGTGCATGTTGATGCCCCAGCCAGCGAGTATCAGCATTCATGGGGCAGTAATAAACGTTTTTTCTTTATGTAGAGCTCATGTTGTATGTAGCAGTGAGTGATGCTCTTTAACCGGATTCTCATGCTTTCTTTACAATGCACACATGCAGGTTCCCTGACAGTGAAGAAAAAGCATTTTTATTTTTCATCTATTTTGAAACAACATAAGAGGGTGGAAAAAAAATAAAAATGTAAATGTAAATGTATTTTCTGTCATTTCTATATTTATTGAATTAAAAAGTAGATAGCATGAATTTATACAATGGCATAATCTTTATAGAACACGTAAAATGTTCAAAGTGACTGATGGATGGAGCAATTAGACTGCAATGTCCTAAATACCACATTAGTTACAATAAAAAACTCATTGACTTACTTAACTGCAACTGGAAGTAAGCTTTTCATCACAGAATGAAACATAATAAAGCTGCAATTCTAAAACATATACCATTTTTAATCACTTCACTGCACATGGTTTTCTTGATGCTAATGAACATCATATGGTACAGTCACATTAGTAATGATAGACATATTCAAATATAACTTTTTTTTTTTCAGATTCACACACACACACCAAACCCATAGATAAAATTATTACAACGTGATCTATTCAGTAAACTGATATTTAGTTACTAGACCTGCTTCTGTCTTGTTTTGTTTCCGTTTAAAGCTTTTCATATAATTAAAGGATCATTCCATTCTCCCCCCCAAAAAAAAAAAAAAAAGGATTATAATATATATATATATATATATATATATATATATATATATATATATATATATATATATATATATATATATATATCTCACTGTTTAGTAGACATGCTCCTATCAAAAATATGCATGCATTTGAAAAGGCCTTTTTAAACGGACGGTATTGCTGAAAAAACAGCTGGCAAAAGCTGCAAATCTCTTGTCTGCAACCTTTAGCAATCCCTCCCCTTCTAGTCCCGCCCCCACCTTTCTGTGACTGTCCAATCACAGACTTTCCAATGCAGCTCAATGAGAAGTCTTTGCAAGGCAGGTGCTTTGAGCAATTGCTGTCTTTTGAGTTTAGCTCCACTGAGCTAACCAAACCAGGTAGTAACAGGGCCTGTTTGACAACCTGGGCAATGAAACAAGGTTAATTGACAAAAGTGCCAATTTCTATTAAAATATGCATATTTTGTGAAGAAAAAAAAAAAAGATACTCTTCACACGTAAAGCACTTCAACGATATTTTATAGATCAATGTTGACTAATATGTAGCACAGGTTGTGAAGCTATAACCCAATTATGCTTAGCTAGCCACTAAAACACTTATTTTCCATAAAGGAACACTCAAGGCACCAAAACCACTATATCTTAGTATGGCAGTTTTGGCACATAGATGATGTTTTCCAAGAGCACACAGCTGGTTGCTGTCTACTTACGAGCCACTAGGGGCACTTCCTTATTCACACTTCAAAAATCAAAGGTTGTCAGGCACATCATGACACCACAAAACAGCGCAAAGCTTTAAAAGGGACACTGTGGGTACCCAGACCACTTCAGCTCATTGAAGTGGTCTGGGTGCAATGTCCCTTAACCCTACAGTGGTAATTATTGCCGTTTCTGAGAAACTGCTATAATTACCTCTGAGGGTTAACTCCTCCTCTAGTGGCTGTCTATGCATGAGGACCTCAAGCATCAGTTTTTCCCCATAGGAAAGCAGTGAATAATGCAATCGTGGCCATTGCCAATCATGGCCATTAGGTCTACCCCACTGGCTGACGTGGGCAGGGAGGAGCATAGGCAGGGCCTGACCCAGCACCAAGGGACATTGGCTCTGGATTTAAGTAAAAGGGACTGAAGGATTGGCACGAGGGAGGGGGGCACTGTAGGATTCTACAGTGCCAGGAAAATGACTTTGGATTCCATGCTTTTTTAAATTAAGTATTGGATTTAATAAAAATGTAAGTTTTATCATGATTTTAGGGATTCATATATTTATTTATTTTTAAATGAGGAATGGAGCATAATCTATTTTATTTTTTTTTAAGAGTGCTCCCTTAAGATTGCTGCTTAATGTAATGGAACTTGTAACCAGAGATGTGACGATTGCTCCAGACTATCAGATCAAAACATGGGGAGCTTATTAGAAATCAAAGCAACACTCGAGGCACCTGGACTAGTTTAATGCAAACCTCCCAGATCCTAATATACCTGCTCAAAAAATACATTTAAAAAAAAAAAAAAGACAGAAAAAACACAATAATTACAGTTCTAGCTTTACTCACCTCAGGGGAAACCAGTGTTAATTTTGTCAACTAACAATTTTTGTCAAATTCTAGTCGACTAAAACTAGATTAATTTAACTAAAACGCAATTGAAATTTGCCGCCAAAATTAATACTGCACAGAGGGGCTGTGGAAGGGGCAAAAGAGACATACAAGGGTTTGGGAGAAAGACACCTAGGCACACAGAGGGGCTAGGGAAGGGGAAAAAAGAGACAGATATAGGAGATACTGGAGATTTAGCCAACTAAAACTAAAATGGCTTTTTAGTCAAAAGACTATGACTAATACTAAAAATGAACTTTGCCGAAAAAATTAACACTGGGGGAAACAAGATAGATGGACTGTATACGTGACCAACCCTTCTTGCAATAACCTATTTAGGTCCAAAAGTAGCAAAGTTGTAACTATAGTGAAAATAGAGAACTTAAAACTTGTTCAAAATTTAGCAATTGAGTTTTCAAATCAATGCAGTGTTTAGTAAATGAAGCCCACAAACGAATTAAAATGGTGGGCCATGAGCGCATTGCGCATTCATGACTATTATAATACCTTTCAATGGGGATTTAGTGGTCATGCACGCTCACACCAACTTAATCCCCACAGAGTTACATTAGAGACCTGGGACTCTGTATGAGTGTGACAAAAGTTCAAATGGTGTTGAATAATCAGACAATTGGCTGAGGGATGCTTAGCCACTCCCTGGACCAGAAAAAGCAAGGGTGATCAGAACTCATGTAAATGCCTTAACAGAAGGACTTGCATAGGGAACCTTATCACTCTTTATACTTGGCTTTTATTTTATTTTTTTTAAATTCATTTTCTTTATAAATGGGTGGGTCAAGTTTATGCCTGAGTGTACCTTTAACATCACCTGTCAAGTATTACATTTACATGTATTTGTCACTCATGGAAGACAGGAAACAAGAATTTCTGAATTAGATAAAATTTCTGACAGAACAAATAGTACATACCACAAGTATGAAATCACCATGCACCTAAAAAAATTATAAAATGTGATTATTTTGCACGTAGCAGGTACACTATAAATGCAAGTACACTGCTATTCATGTCAGACCTAAAGGATTATTTGCCAAAGTCCAGATTCTACTCGTTTGAAATCCAAAATTACAGTGACTAGCTATTTTGAAGTGCTCCACCTCCGCCCCCCTCCCATTTCCCCCCCCCAAATTGAATTGTTTTACAAATCACCGTTTAGTGAATAAAATCCCAAGTGAGCATTCCTATCTCGCTATATATATATATATATACACACACACACACACACACATCTAATAATATTTTACCATTTATTCTAAGCAACCAGATCAGATTAAAATCGATTCAATGTTTCTAAGGTAGACTAGAACATGCTTGGCAAAACTGGTGTTGAGGTGGGAGTGCTATAATAAAATAAGGTCTAAAAGAACTTAAAAAAAGTCATGCTTGAATTTGGTACATCCAAAATGTACCATACATATACATATGTTCTGATCTAAGGGGATGGGGTGAATCTGCTAACAGACAGAATTTTTGCAATAATTTACAGCTATGGTCAAAATACTAATAGGTATTCTAACTGCAGGAAACATAGCATGATCTACTAGTCCTGGGGGTCTCGTTAATTACAAAATGTGCAAACACAGGAGGCAATCTACGTTCGGCAAACATTTGGGTTTGAATAGTTTAGCCAGTTGTTCAAACAGAAGGAGTTTTGGAAACAAACAGAGCAGTGCACCAGTCAGAACTTTATAGGTCACTCCCCCCTATACTTTTCATGTATGTGTCACCTGCTGCCACTATAAAGCCATCACTATGATCCAGGTGGCTGCAAAGCACAATGTATCCCTTGCTGCAGATCCCACATGGGGGAGGTGGATTTAAAGGGATGGCTGGCTGTTAGCAAAGGGCAATAAAACAGTTAAGTCATCCAGTGCAGCCCTAGCACAGAGCAGACAAGCCCCCACCAGGCACTCATTTCACACTTTATAAAGTTACATTTATTAAGCTAATACAAACGGACCCATATCCCCTGCCTCGTTAGCCCAATGAGGAACAATAGTAACAATAATAATAAAACAAAATCTCATTATCTGTATTAAAGCAGACAGACAGGGCATGGTGCATGGAAACTCACCTTCAGGATTCCAACTCCAATCATTCCAGCTTGTTAGATGGTGAAATTATCAGCCAAACCATGCAGGGACTAAGCAACGTTAAAATGAAGAAAATCCAGGAATAAATTTGAGAAGAACAAAAGTTAAACTGACTTGTGTGAATAATCATACAGTCTCCTGGCAGAGCAGCGTGTTCCTCTCCCCCTGCTATCTGTCTTTGTAGCAGGATAAATTGTGCACATGCGCAGAACACGATCAACAAGCCTCCCCTTACTGCTGGGGTTTTCACAGACTGTGTGGGGGAGTCAACGGGAGGTTCAGCATGGACAGTGAAAGGATAGGGGACATTGCACCCACTGTAGGAGACAAAAGATAGCCCTGCTCAGAAATTCCCTGTGCTTTATTGGCCCGAACGTTTAACTTGCACTTTAACAAAAGACGTGACTTTTCCCCCCAAACCTAAAGTAGCAATTTCCATCTTCTAAAATTCTCAATTTAATGAATGTATACTTGATTCAGAAAAGGACATTTATTTAGTCATTTAACCTAGTAGTTGTCAGGAATTGACTATGGAATTTTGTATCACCTAGTTATTTTTTTTTTAGGGTTAAATAGTGTAGTTGATAACTAAATCTACAATGCAGTCATTTTTTTACAAACTGCTAATTTGTCCTGAAATCCTGGTCATTCTTTTTTTTTTTTTTTTTTTTACAATTCTCAGTTTAGTAAAAAGAAACAAAAAAATATATAATCTAACAGCATCTTAAAAAGTGTGTGTGTGTGTGTGTATATTTTGAATTCAACATTGTGTTAGTCCAATTAATGAGGTATTACAAGATACTAATTTCACATATTAGTTAATATCTCTATATATTTTTTATGTATAATACCTGTAGTTGAACTTGCAATCAACAGTTTGTGAATGTTAAATTTACTTTAATAAAGATAAAAGATTAGAGTGAATGCCACTGAATACAAGACTTTGTAATTTTCCATTTGGAGTGATACTAAATCTATTTTTTCAGAAATTCAATGTCAGATCTTCTTTATGGAATTATGATGAGATATATCATAATTTATTCTTACTACTGCTGCTGTGTGGAAGGGTTTTATGGGTTATATTCAGCACTCCCACTAAACACAATGGGAGGGCCAGGATTAACTATATGAGTCTGGGGATTGTGAAGATATGGAGAAAACAAGGGACATTGAGCATCAATTATTTTTAAGTTAAAGGACCACTATAGTGCCAGGAAAACAAACTCGTTTTCCTGGCACTATGTAGTCCTTAGGTCCCCCCCACCCTCAGGGTCGCTCCCTGCTGGGCTGAAGGGGTTAAAACCCCTTCAGCCACTTCCTTTCTCCAGCGTCGGGCTCCCTCGGCGCTGGGGAACTTTCCTCCTCCTGTCGACGTCAGCACCGAATGGGCATGCACGGCAAGAGCCGTGTGCATTCAAAACTCCCATAGGAAAGCATTACTCAATGCTTTTCTAAGAACATCAGCGTCTTCTCACTGTGATTTTCACAGTGAGAATCGCGGAAGCAGCCTCTAGTGGCTGTCAGTGAGACAGCCACTAGAGGCTGGATTAACCCTCAGTGTAAACATAGCAGTTTCTCTGACAGTGCTATGTTTTCAGCTGCAGGGTTAAAACTAGAGGTACCTGGTACCCAGACCACTTCATTGAGCTGAAGTGGTCTGGGTGCCTATAGTGGGCCTTTAATTCTAATGGAATGTGTCTAAACTGCATTAAGAAAAGGTTGTAAATTGAACCTGGATTGTTCCTATAAAACCACTGGTGACTGATGAGAGAGGACAATAAGGCTGCGGTGGACACATGACTATAGACTAAGGCAGGCATAGGCAACCTTTGGCATTCCAGATGTTTTGGACTACACCTCCCATAATGCTTTGCCAGCATTATGGGTTTAAGAGCATTAAGGGGATGTAGTCCACAACATCTGGAGTGCCAAAAGTTGCCTTTCCCTGGACCAGGGGCAGGCAACCTTCGGCACTGTGGATGTTTTCGACTACATATACCATAATGCTCTTACAGCCATAATGCTGACAAAGCATCATGGAAGATGTAGTCCGTAACATCTGGAGTGCTGAAGGTTGCCTACCCCTGGACAAGGGTTAGAGGGAGGCATAGTTAGATGTGTGGGGAGTTGGGTGGGGGACTGACAAATCCTGGTCCTGAAAAAGCTGAGCTTAATTTTGGCCCCATTTAAATTTTAGACTGAGTCCCATGTAATACTGAAAGAGAAATAACATCCCAAGCTACATATTATGTAATGGTATCCTCGTAATGCGTCTTTTGGGTACAGTTGTCATGTTTAGTTTTTTTATATTTTTTTTATCAGGAGATAGCCACAATAGACATATTTACAGATCTGTTGTACATTTACTGTGTTGTCATCCTAAATGTATAGCATACTGTGTTGCTAGGCAGAGACATAATGTCAGTGGGAGCAATGGAGCCTGGCAGGTATTGTGTGTCTCATTGTTTTTTCCTATCTAAAACCTCACCTGTGCAATTAACATGACTACCTGAGGGGAAAGGTACAGGACACGCGGTATAAGTTATGTCAATCATGCTTAGAGCCGTTTGAAACATTGCTTATTTTATAACACATATCGATTTAAGTTATGCAGTTTGCCCCAATCCATCCCTTCCCCCCTTTTATATAATTTATTTTCTCCCCTTCTTTCTCTTTTTCGCTTACTCTTCCCCTCCTCTTCCAACTCTCTCATCACCATCATAAACACACTTAAATACCCACACCCTCATTCCCTTATCCCCACCTCCTTTCCCATGCCCCTTAAGGACACATGACATGTGTGACATGTCATGATTCCCTTTTATTCCAGAAGTTTGGTCCTTAAGGGGTTAAGCCCCCCTCACCTGCACAGCATAATCATCACCAACACGGACATAACTCATCTTCAATTTGACAAGACCCATTGTGATGATCAATTTACTTTACCAGATTCAATTGCACTGGCAAGCACAATCAGATACATAGTGATATCACACAGCAATGTTCATGTATTGAGTTCTGACTTATACACCCTATCTAGTGTGAATTGTATTAGCCCAATTGCCACATTCCAATATATTGTGTCCTTCACAAATTGATGTTGTTGTAACCCATGTTTTTGTCTTATGCACAGTCAAAGGGACACTATAGTATAGTCACCAAAACAACTTTTGCTTAATGAAGCAGTTTTGGTGTATAGAGTGAATTGAGCAGTGAAACTTCAGAAGCATGATGTATATACCCAAACTGCTTCATTAAAGGGACCCTATAGTGCCATGAAAACAAACCGGTTTTCCTGACACTATAGGGTTATTAGGTCCACCCCTCCCTCGGGGCTCCCTTACAGCAGGGCTGAAGAGGTTAAAACCCCTTCCTTCAGCCACTTACCTGAATCCAGCTCTGATATCCCTCGGCACTGGGTCAGGCTCCGCCCACGCTCCTACCGCGCCGACATCAAATGGTGGGGTAGACCTAACGCACATGCGCTGCAATGGCCAGACGCGCATTAGACCTCCCCATAGGAAAGCATAATTCAATGCTTTCCTATGGGGAAAATCTGATGCTGGAGGTCCATTTGGATTCCATCTAGTGGCTGTCTGAGGGCAGACTTAGAGCTGCAATGTAAACATTACAGTTCTCTGGAACTGCAATCTTTTACATTGCAGCACTAAGTGCAAAAGGGTCACAGCACCCAGACTACTTCAATCAGCTGAAGTGGTCTGGATGCCTACAGTGTCCCTTTGAGCTAAAGTTGTTTTGGTGACTATAGTATCCCTTTAACATCTGAAAATAACAAATGTAAAAAAAGGTCATGCAGTTTGAGATATGACTCAAGAACTCACATATCAGATATTACTAGACACAAATGTGTTACATAATAGCAACATCAGTGATCCTAAACTGTCCATTTATTTTTTTAAATAGTTTTAAATAGTCTGTATGGTATGGTTTCTTCATACTATGGATTTGATACATAAGTGTATAAAACATGACCTATATACAGGGAGTGCAGAATTATTAGGCAAATGAGTATTTTGACCACATCATCCTCTTTATGCATGTTGTCTTACTCCAAGCTGTATAGGCTCAAAAGCCTACTACCAATTAAGCATATTAGGTGATGTGCATCTCTGTAATGAGAAGGGGTGTGGTCTAATGACATCAACACCCTATATCAGGTGTGCATAATTATTAGGCAACTTCCTTTCCTTTGGCAAAATGGGTCAAAAGAAGGACTTGACAGGCTCAGAAAAGTCAAAATAGTGAGATATCTTGCAGAGGGATGCAGCACTCTTAAAATTGCAAAGCTTCTGAAGCGTGATCATCGAACAATCAAGCGTTTCATTCAAAATAGTCAACAGGGTCGCAAGAAGCGTGTGGAAAAACCAAGGCGCAAAATAACTGCCCATGAACTGAGAAAAGTCAAGCGTGCAGCTGCCACGATGCCACTTGCCACCAGTTTGGCCATATTTCAGAGCTGCAACATCACTGGAGTGCCCAAAGCACAAGGTGTGCAATACTCAGAGACATGGCCAAGGTAAGAAAGGCTGAAAGACGACCACCACTGAACAAGACACACAAGCTGAAACGTCAAGACTGGGC
Organism: Pelobates cultripes; assembly: GCA_933207985.1. Lineage (NCBI taxonomy): Eukaryota > Metazoa > Chordata > Amphibia > Anura > Pelobatidae > Pelobates > Pelobates cultripes. The sequence goes on from OW240916.1 coordinate 134,918,105, forward strand.
CAAGAAATATCTCAAGACTGATTTTTCTAAGGTTTTATGGACTGATGAAATGAGAGTGAGTCTTGATGGGCCAGATGGATGGGCCCGTGGCTGGATTGGTAAAGGGCAGAGAGCTCCAGTCCCACTCAGACGCCAGCAAGGTGGAGGTGGAGTACTGGTTTGGGCTGGTATCATCAAAGATGAGCTTGTGGGGCCTTTTCGGGTTGAGGATGGAGTCAAGCTCAACTCCCAGTCCTACTGCCAGTTCCTGGAAGACACCTTCTTCAAGCAGTGGTACAGGAAGAAGTCTGCATCCTTCAAGAAAAACATGATTTTCATGCAGGACAATGCTCCATCACACGCGTCCAAGTACTCCACAGCGTGGCTGGCAAGAAAGGGTATAAAAGAAGAAAATCTAATGACATGGCCTCCTTGTTCACCTGATCTGAACCCCATTGAGAACCTGTGGTCCATCATCAAATGTGAGATTTACAAGGAGGGAAAACAGTACACCTCTCTGAACAGTGTCTGGGAGGCTGTGGTTGCTGCTGCACGCAATGTTGATGGTGAACAGATCAAAACACTGACAGAATCCATGGATGGCAGGCTTTTGAGTGTCCTTGCAAAGAAAGGTGGCTATATTGGTCACTGATTTGTTTTTGTTTTGTTTTTGAATGTCAGAAATGTATATTTGTGAATGTTGAGATGTTATATTGGTTTCACTGGTAATAATAAATAATTGAAATGGGTATATATTTGTTTTTTGTTAAGTTGCCTAATATTTATGCACAGTAATAGTCACCTGCACACACAGATATCCCCCTAACATAGCTAAAACTAAAAACAAACTAAAAACTACTTCCAAAAATATTCAGCTTTGATATTAATGAGTTTTTTTGGGTTCATTGAGAACATGGTTGTTGTTCAATAATAAAATTAATCCTCAAAAATACAACTTGCCTAATAATTCTGCACTCCCTGTAAAACATGACCACATTATACCTTAGATTCAATATACTGCACCTCCAATTAACACTTTCATTGCAGAAACAAAGCCACTAGATCTTTCTCTTGCGAGCCTTTGATGGAATTCTTGAGCACACATTCACTTGTATTGTACAGGTAATACTCAAAAAATTAGAATATTGTGCAAAAAAATCATTTATTTCAGTAATGCAAAGTAAAAGGGGAAACTAATATATGAGATAGACGCATTACATGCAAAGCAAAATAGCTCAAGCCGTGATTTATCATAAGAGCGATGATTATGGCTTACAGCTCATGAAAACCCCAAATCCACAATCTCAGTAAATTAGAATATCATGAAAAGGTGCAATATTCTAGGCTCACAGTGTCCCACTCTAATCAGCTAAGTAAGCCATAACACCTGCAAAGGGTTTCTGAGCCTTTAAATAGTCTCTCAGTCTGGTTCAGTAGGAATCACAATCATGGGGAAGACTGCTGACCTGACAGTTGTGCCGAAAACCATAATTGACACCCTCCATAAGGAGGGAAAGCCTCAAAAGGTAATTGCGAAAGAAGTTGGATGTTCCCAAAATGCTGTATCAAAGCACATTAATAGAAAGTTATGTGGAAGGGAAAAGTGTGGAAGAAAAAGGTGCACAAGCAGCAGGGATGACCGCAGCCTGGAGAGGACTGTCAGGAAAAGGCCATTCAAAAGTGTTGGGGACTTTCACAAGGAGTGGACTGAGGCTGGAGTCAGTGCATCAAGACCCACCACACACAGACGGATCCTGGACATGGGCTTCAGATGTCGTATTCCTCTTGTCAAGCCGCTCCTGAACAACAAACAATTTACCTGGGCTAAAGAAAAACAGACCTGGTCTGTTGTTCAGTAGTCCAAAGTCCTCTTTTCTGATGAGAGCAACTTTTGCATCTCATTTGGAAACCAAGGACCCAGAGTCTGGAGGAAGAATGGAGAGGCACACACTGCAAGATGCTTGAAGTTCAGTGTGAAGTTTCCACAGTCTGTGTTGTTTTGGGGAGCCATGTCATCTGCTGGTGTTGGTCCACTGTGCTTCATTAAGTCCAGGGTCAACAGAGCCGTCTACCAGGAGATTTTGGAGCACTTCATGCTTCCTTCCGCAGACAAGCTTTATGGGGATGCTGACTTCATTTTCCAGCAGGACTTGGCACCTGCCCACACTGTCAAAAGCACCAAAGCCTGGTTCAATGACCGTGGGATTACTGTGCTTGATTGGCCAGCAAACTTGCCTGACCTGAACCCCATAGAGAATCTATGGGGCATTGCCAAGAGAAAGATGAGAGACATGAGACCTAACAATGCAGAAGAGCTGAATGCCGCTATTGAAGCATCCTGGTCTTCCATAACACCTCAGCAGAACCACAGGCTGATAGCTTCCATGCCACTCCGCATTGAGGCAGTAATTGCTGCAAAAGGGGCCCAAACCAAGTACTGAGTCCATATGGATGCTTATACTTTTCAGAGGTCTGATATTGTTCTATGTACACTCCTTGTTTTATTGATTGCATGTAATATTCTAATTTACTGAGATTGTGGATTTGTGGTTTTCATGAGCTGTAAGCCATAATCATCGCACTTATGACAAATCATGGCTTGAACTATCTTGCTTTGCATGTAATGCATCTATCTCATATATTAGTTTCCCCCTTTATGTTGCATTACTAAAATAAATTAACTTTTGCACGATATTCAAATTTTTCGAGTATCACCTGTATTTCTGTTCAGATATCCACACATGTACCTTCCTCATTGCAGTCTGAGCCAGATTAAGGTTGCCCAGGTGTCTTAGGCAAGGTGCCAGATTGGAGACCCCTCCTAAAGAACTGGGCTTTGTTTCTGTGAGTGTTTTGTGTGTGTGTTATGTGAGCAAGTGTATGTCTATATCTGTATGTGTGTGTCTGGGATCATATTAGTGTGGGATAACTGCTTGAAGAGCTGCCTGTAGTCTTTGTGTGTTGTGTTTATGGTGAGACTGTGTTTTATGTGTGGGATGTAACTGTGTCTCATGCCATACCAGGGGTAAGCTCCCTCAGTAAATTATTGACCCAATAACTGGTATGAAACGCATAGCTCTGCCAATGCCATCTTGTCATTAAACCCTTCATGACGCATGATGGAAAATATTCCATTATGCTTGTCCTATAGTTAAGGACGCATGACGGAAAATTTCCATCATTTGATAAATTTAACCCCAGATCACCGGGATCGCGGGATTAACGCTCCTCCAGTCTGCCTCCGATACGAGGAGCACCTGATTGCACTGTCCTTCAGCTGTGATTGCTCTGACAGCCTGTATGGACTCCTGCTCCATCTCCCTGCGCTTCTGCGTTCAGTGTGAAGTGCAGGAAGACAGGTCAGTACTGATGATCTTCTCCCTGCAAAAAAAATAGTTTAAATAAAAATGAACTCCTTCCCTGCCATTTGATCACTTCCTACAGTGATCAGAATACAGATCAACTGTAAACTGATTATTTTTTTAAACCCCTGATGGTTAACTTTTATTTTATTTTTTAACCCTCAGGGGTAAAATGTATTTAATTAATTATTTGAAATATCTTTAAATTATATATTTAGCTAGCTGGGGTGGGTGGAAGTTAGTGGGAAATTGGGAAATTTGGTGTTAGTCTTGGTAGGAATTAACAGTAAAAAGAGTTTTTAAAAAAATTTTAAGAGTAAAAAAAAAAGTAAAAAATATGTTTTAATTATGTTTTAATTACATTTAAACAGTTTTAAAAATCTAATCCGTACATACGGGGGTATTGTTGTACTCAGACAACATAGCCGAACAACATATGAAATATTATATATCCGTAGCACACATAAGTTATGCAAAATATACCGTGCTTACTCACTTTGTCAAAAAGGCAGAAAAAAAATGCTTATTACCACTACACTTGGTACAAGCTAATGGAAAAATTATCCCATGCCAAGGTTCAAAATATGCCTTTTGAAATAACCTGGGATGTCTTCTTTAAGAAATGGTATGCCTTTTTTTGGGTTAGAATATGTAGCCTGCTAAAAAAAAAATCCAAAATTGGACATGGACACAGTGTAATAATTCAAAGTTTGAAAAAAACCTGGAAATGGCTGTGTCTCAAATGTGCCCTTTTAACATCCACATGTACCTGACAAAGGTACATACAAGGGTATTGCTGTACCCAGACGACATAGATAAGCAATATATGAAGTAATATACAGCAGTAACACACACAAGGTTTGCAAAATATACTGTGCAAAGTCACTTTTGTGTGTCAAAAAGACAGAAAAAAGTACTTATTACCAGTACACTCGGTACAAGCGAACAGAAAAATGATCCCACGCAAGGTTCAAAATATGCCTTTTGAAATATCCTGGGTTGTCTTCTTTAAGAAAGGGTATGCCTTTAGGGTGTAGTTGGAATATGTAGCCTGCTAAAGTACTCCAAAATGGAACACAGACCCATCAAAATCATCTATGAAAATTCACACTAAAAAACCTGAGCTTGTCACGTCTCTTTTACAACACTGTAACTTCACAAAATAGTGTCTAGGCCATGCATTAGGTATATTGTTTTACTAACTGAGCGTAATTTGGGGGATTTTATGACAGTGGCACACCTAACATTTGTTGTGTGGGGGGGTCCTCAGGTCTCTCCTAGTATGATGCCTGAACATGCTACTATGTCTGAGGTTCCTTGGATCTGCCTGGTAAATGTCTGTGGTCCCTGAACATGCAGGTCTGGTGGTTTCTGAACATGTTGCCATGTTTAGGGGGCTCATGTCTGTCTTGTGTGAAAGTATTGAGACCTCTCTAGGATGACTGGGCCCCCTGCTTTGTCTGTGGGACCCTCAGTGCAAGCCCCACACATTACAACCAGAAGCTAGTAGCAGCTGCATCCCAGGCCCCTGAACATACTAGGCCCCTTCCAATCTCCACCCAGGGCCACCATCCATGCAGCTAGGAGCATCATCCGGCCAACTTCTCATCTAACTTGCTATCTAACTCATTTAGTGATGCTGCTGCATACTGAAAGTACACAGCTCACACTCCCTGTTCCAGCACGGTCCTCTCACTTGCAGACCTGCTGCTTGCCGTGGATGGGCTACAGCCTAAAGGCCAAAAAAAACTAAAACTTCCTGTCCGGCGACCGAAACTGCATATAACATATCCCTGGATATCAGCATTTGTTGCAGTTTCTCTGACAGTCTGTAGACAGGATGCAAGTTAAAAGCAGCTCACTCAGTGCTGTTGATTCTGATATGTGCATATACATTTCATAAGCAAGTCTTTCTGGAGTGAGGTGTGTGGCTAAGGAGGCAGGATTATGGTGCAGCATTCTGCAAAATATAGAAATTTTTGTGCAGAAACTCTATTAACTCCATTAGTTGTCTTGGTGCCTTGAGTGTCCCTTTAAATTTGAAATTCACTTTGAATTCTCACTTGACAAATAACCCTGTTTATATTTAAACTGCGGCTATCAAGAATGATATTTTACTAAATATTTTAGTAGATCATATTTAGCGTAATAATTCCAGTATTTAGCGTTTAATGTGAAAACGGTTTTCTTAATTTCTTACCATTTTGATTCCTATGTATTTTTGGGAGCTTGGGAATCTATCAGTTCCACCTAACATAATAGTTTATTATTATATAGTACAGCAAAAACTCATGTAAAGTGAAAAAACCCAGGCAATTCACAAGCTAATACCTGACATAAATGAAACTTTGAGAGTACCAGGAAAATGATACCCGATGGCACTGTATTATTTATTTTCTGGAGCAGAGCTTGCATATTTAGCAGCAATGAATATTTAAGCAAGTCATTTGGTCATCAGGTCTCTTTCAAAGACCTGCTACGAGTGCAATATATAAAAGTGCAGTGTGTATCTGGAAATACAAAATATGCACTGCATGAAAATATGTATGATTGATCTTGCAGTATAGAATTTGAGTTCATGAAGTTATTTATCTAATGGTTCACCTTTTAAAGGGGGTATCCAAAATATATACATTCATTCAGTATATTTGTTTAGACTCAAGAGAAAATAACAGTTCAATGAAACCCGTTGCAATACAAGTGTGTTTTTGGGGTAACCAAGAGGCACACTAGTTCATGAAATTGCTCCAGAGAGTCAATTTTACACCAACACAGGAGGCTTCTTTACAAAAATCTCCAACAGCAAAGAAACAGTTAACACAAGTATCAGAAAACAGGTATCAGGGGAGCACAGGAAAGTAACATGACTGCGGAGTCCAGTCAGCCAATGCGATCGTGTTAACGGTTTCCTTGCTATTGGGGGTCTTAGTAAAGAATGTTTAAGTAAAACATGAAGCCTCAAATAACATTTTAGATTATTTTGAACACCGAGGATAGAATAATCCTCAATTGTGAAAGCCAGTCACTGGGCCTTTAGGACATCGCTCTGTTTCCTAGAATGTGGTAGTAACATTAGTTTCACCAGCACACGGTTATGCCATCAATTTACTGCTGACACCATCCACTTCTAGATTTGCGAGAAAAGAGGGGGTCAAGGGCTGCGCTTGGGTGAAAAAAATAAATAAATAATAATTATAATTTTTTTATTTTTTTTTTACCCAAGCGCAGCCCTTGACCCCCTCTTTTCTCGCATTTCTTACACAAGGGTTCCGTGAGGGATTTCCCTTTTAGGGTTGCTGCTCAATTGAATTAGCGCAGACTCTTCCTCCGTTTTGTTTTACCACTTCTAGATTTGCCCATAAATAGGAAGGAGATATGACTGCAGAGTAAGACTAAGCTAGCTCAGAAGTCAAGGGTGGACTAAAAGGGCAACAAGAAAGGGCCGATTAGGAAAGTATACAAAGTTGCTAATGTAGGGATATTGTGCAATCGTCCCTGAAATCTTAGCCACAAGGTAGTGAAAAAAGCCTATACTACCTTGTGGCTAAGATTTCAGGGACGATTGTACAATATCCCTGCATTAGCAACTTTGTATACTTTCCTACTCTGCTTTACCTGCCATACTAGATCTAGACAGCCCCTGGATAGTGATGGATAATTTATTTATCTTAAGCTTTCAATAAGGGGGGTTTAGATACTTTGTTCCTGTTTATGTTTTTTTTTTTTTACTCTTTTTTTTTATTGGTACTAGGGTTGTTTATATCTCTGCAGATAACATATATCTGGTACCTTGGACTCACGGGTGGTTGGCTTACATTACCCACCCAGATGTCTACTTGCATACCATTTCTTACTGCATTGAGACCCTAGTCCATTTTTGGAGTGTATATACTATCTAATAGGGGAGGCAGTTTATACCGTTTGGCTGCTTTCTTAATATTTATTTGCTTCTTCTGGGGTTTAGTTTATAATCAGGCCACAAGAGGGGACATTGTATATTCACACTTGCCTCTGTAATAGGAGCTCTGAATACTATCCTTAGACACTACAGGACGTTGCATTTTCTATTACCCCCTTCTAGCTACCAGCATTATCTAGATACGGTCATTACTTAGTCCATCTATGCTACTCTATTTACTTTTTGGTAGCTATGTTGCCTACCCATATCCTATCTTATTTATAGCACTTTTTATTGTTTCAGTGGTATTTTTACCCTTTATAGGAGTGTTTAGCTCCATATGTTGATATATCTGAGACGTACCAGGAAGACTCTAGCAAGACCCATTTTTTGTATTTTTTAGCACTTTTTTCACTTGGTAGCACTTTGCCTTTTTGGTTATTCACTACAATATATTTTAATGTTTTTCTAATAAAAAGTGTATTATTTTTATTTATTGACATTTCCTTACCTTGGATTTTGAGTTAATTACTCAATTACACCCTATGCTGGCTTTTTGTTGGGAGTTAGACTTCTGTTTTTCCTCCCAATAATATTGACTTCAGGGATTTTCTCTTTGTAGATTTGCCCATAGTTGCTCATTCTATGGTTTTATTTTAAGAAGAAAAAAGGGACAGAATTGTTTGGGTTTTTTTTATTATCAATTTGGAGCACAAGTATTGTACAGCGAAGAGTAAATCTATTTAAAGAAAGATACTAGACACTGTATATAAGCCTGAAAATAAGAGATTACTCGTGATAGTTCTTTACTAGTGATGTCCCAAACGGTTCGCCGAACGGTTCGCCACGGACGGCGAACATAAGCATAAACTTTGACCCTGTACCTCACAGTCAGCAGACACATTCAAGCCCATCAGCAGCAGACCCTCCCACCTCCTGGACAGCTCACTAAGAATGCAGCTTCACAATGAATGTAAAATCGATGCTGTCCAGGAGGTGGGAGTGTCTGGGAGGGAGGGTCTGCTGCTGATTGGCTCGAATGTGTCTGCTGACTGTGAGGTACAGGGTCAAAGTTTACCACATATGTTCGCCGTCCGCAGCGAACCGTTCGGGACATCACTATTCTTTACATTTTCTTTTCCTAATAACACATGACCCAAAAATTTAGTATATTATTATTAAGGCAACTCCCCCAAAGTTTTTAAATTACTGCCTGTCTTTGATGCAGACCGTGTTCATACCAACACTGACATATTGTGTTTTGGATGTATAACTAGCAAAACCAAAAGAATTTTAAGCATTACTGTGCAAAACAAACAAAAATGAAGCATAAAAGAACAAAAATAGCAAAACCTTTTTTTTCTTCTTCAATGTTTGCCTCCTATGTTGATAAATTGTAAATATTAACATTTAAGCTCTTACTGTTACTATTGTGTCGGGTGTCTAGTGTGATGGATGGGATTTATTTTACAATGGTGAGATTAAAATGTCATGTGCCAGAACACTGACACCATGGCTTAGGTTTAATTCTCTCAGCAAAAAAAAAAGTAGATAATTATCGACAGTTTTTTGGTCATTTTCAAACATTTTGACTGGATTTCATGCCAGCTGATAAACAGTTTGAAATAAAATGATAGTCAATATGATCCCATTAATAGTAGCCATGCACCCATGTGCCAGTGAGACTTGCCTGTCGGGGCTTTCTGATCGAGCTTACACAGGGTGGGAAAGCCCTTCTTAGGGCTTTTACTGCCTTGTAATCTCATTCCTCACGGTAGCCTCCCATAGCTTAAGTTAAATGTGTTGCTGTGTTTTTCTGGGACTTCTTTTTTGTACATTAACTATTCAAGGCAACATATTGCTATTTTGTGGAAACGGCAATGTTTACCTTGAGGGGTTAAACATATCTCCGGTGGCTGTTACATTGCCACTGGAGGCCTGTCTGCTGCACTGACCTAATAAACTTCAGTCACATAAAGCGGAAGCTTCCGTAGGAAATCATTGATTCAATGCTTTCCCATAGGGAAGCTTTGATGCGTGCGCAGGGCCTGCTGCATATCAGGTTCCCAGTTCTCTTCTATGAGGGTCATTGGATTCAACCACGCCAAAGGAGACCATGCCTCCTCCATAGCATCTCGAGAAGAGGACTGGTGCACAGCGCTGAGGGAGCCTCAACGCTGGAAAATGTTAAGTAGAAAGTGGGGAGGGGACCTATATAAATATAGAAGTTAGGAATACAGGTGATACTGGAGATGTTGTGACCTGTCAGCTAATTAATTACATTTATTTTGGTTTTGACTTAGCACGGCATATGAAAGTAACAGTAGTAGTCTTTTATCACTTTAATACTTATTTCACTGCTTCTCCTTTTAGCATATTATTCACTTAACTTGAACAGTGAGGCTCTATGTACTGTGACTTCTTGCATCACCTCAGCTCTTGACACAATGGCAGTGTACACAGAGGCGTAACTACAAACCACGGGACCCTGTGCGAAAATTGCCCTGGGGCCCCCCCATATGTCTACTTTCCCCCTCACCTAAGTCCAGCCCCCTCCCCACACTCGCATGCAGACAAACAAATACACATACAGACACACACACATACAGAGAAACATACATACAAACACACATATATAGAGACACATACATACAGACACAAATACACTAACACACACATATGCAAAATGTTTAAGTCACCCTCTTGTTTCCTACCTTTTAGGTGCAGGAGGGTGACTTTCCCTGAGGTCCAGTAACTCAGGCTGATGGGAGTCGAAGTTCCTACTCTTGACTCCCTCCTCTCTTTCCTCCTCCCACGCGGCTTTCTTTGATTGCTGAGAGGAAGTGACCGGGGCAGTAACTTCCTCCCAGCGTCTGATGTCACCACATGGGGCCCCCTAATGGGCCCCTGAACTGTTCCACCGCGCAGGCCGGGGCCGTGTTACATAGCCGGCAGGCACCCAGGTTGCGGGGGTCCGCAGTGCGGCCGGGCCCCTTGGAGTGATGAGTCCGGTCACTGCTGCGACCCCTGTAGTTCCACCACTGGGTGTACATATGGAGCAGAATGTCTTTTTATTCCTGTAAGGTGTCCTGTAACTTGAACATGCTTACATTACAACCAACAACAATGTGGTAACACAGATACCAGAGGAAGGCTTTTAATAAACAATATCCATGTATTCAGAGAGCTGCCATAAACTTTATACACTATCAGAAAATGCCTTTGTTGTCTAAGAAATTGTTATTAAGAACCAGCTTTGCATACATGTTAGAGCTGTCTACAAAGGAATTCTCCATACTTTCTCATATCACCCAACATTCTGAATCTCCATGGTTCTCAGACAGGTATGTGGACTTCCTTTCTTCTTTAGGATCCTTTTATGTGTTATAATACTTCCTTTGAGGTCAGGCATCCTAAGCTTGATGAATGTTTCAAATGGTGGTTTTGGAACACCCTAATTACACTAAGGACAGTACTTGCCAAAAACACCCTCATTTTCCTCCAATATATAGGTAGGAGGCATATGATCCCCTCCGTTGAGATGTTTAATTATTACTGAATTCTCCACTGTGTCATATCCCACCAGCAGGCCAATTTCTTCTCATATGCTACCTTTTTGAATCTACCTGTGCTAGACCAATGTGAAAATCCTATCTATTACTCTTTTTAGGCGTACAGCAAGAAATACATTGTTAAGTTGCCCTAAACAAACTTGGACTCATTCTTGATCAGTGGGACTTTAGTAAGTATGTTTATATATGGACCTTTTGTTGCGATATAAAATGTACACCTTCTCTAGTGATATCTGTTTCCACAATGTAGTTCTCTTGGTGAGTGTGACAGAATGTTCTGTTATTTCACCTCCTTAAAGGGGTGCTGTCACTTCCCATGAATTTTACTATTATATTTACTTCTCCCTATATGTAACAAATGTGTATTTGCGAGGTACGAAAAATTACAATTAAAAGTAGAAATCAAAACTTCTTCACCCTGCACCTTGATGCCTTAGTCATGGTTATAAGCTCTGTCCTTTGCACTTGGTAGTCTTCATAGAGAGGAAAACCACAGAAGTGATGAATGAAACTATATACTTCCCATCCTCATTTAAAATGTTTGCCCCTGCTTTCCCCGAACTGTCATTTGCTAAATCTTTCTAAATGCAATATCCAGAGAAGTGGCATTTCCCCTTTAACTCTGTTTTGGAGACAAGTCTGAAGCAGTCTGAGATAAAATGTCTAGATGAGATATCTCTGCCAAAAGATACTATTCTTTGGCTCTCAATTGTTTGAGCTGTTGACTTCATAAGTTTCTCTATATCTTTACTGGTTTGTTTTTTCCTTCCCATTGTTCCTTTTCCCTCTTCATGTACTTAGGGTTGCTAATATCTTGCACTGGCTTATTTCATCTTTACATTTGTAAATATGTTGTTTTGGTTACCTTTGACTGTATTAGTTAGAAAAAATTAAAAATAAATTATATATTTAATAAATGGACCATAGTAATTCTTGCATTGTACTTTCTGTGTTTTTTCACTGTTCTCCCTAGAGGATTAAATGTAATGTCATTATATACCTAACATGTATTTTTCCTATAAAATGTATGGTTGTTAACCTGATTTTTATGTTTTTTTTTCCAACAGGAGGTGTTAAGTTTTGAGAGTTAGCAGCAGCTGGTGAACTGTAGCGACAATGGTAGTTTATAGTGTACATAAATCTGATAACCTACGCAAATCATAAACAGATAAATCACAAATAGATAACCCCTTATATGCAAACTAAATAAATAGAGACTAAGGATAACGTAAGTGTAAATGAAGCATTTTATTTGTTGTATTTAGGGGTTTACACATGGTGAAGATGCTGTTAAAATAATGGTACATTTGTAAATAATGTACCGTGTACATTGAACATTAATTCTCTGTTGAATGATCAGAATTAATAGTAATCAACGTTTCCGCCTTTGTGAATGAGTCAACTGGATAATACAGAAAATATTAGAACAAATGTATAAAAAAATTAATTTGTAAGAAAAAAAAAATGTTATTTTCAATTATATTTTAATATAAAATATTCTTGTTTTCAGTACCTTACTCTCATACCTAAAAATGTAATCGCAGTTAGTTTCACATTGGTTATGAGCACCCCTAGATTTGATCAAGTTTAAATATTGATCTGACCAATTGCAAATTTTGAACAATTATGAATACTGTTAACAGAATTCTGTCCTTAAAAAACAAACTATACAAGCTTTGTATTGTTACTAACCCATTTCTACCTAATTATTATTAACTGTTCATGTACAATAATGAATGAAAAACCTTAGATTTAAATAAAATATATATCCTACAGCATTTTGTCCCTGAATATATTGTTTAATCTTATCTGGCAGCATTTCATAACAAAATGCAAAACTTCAAGGCAAAGAAGTTTAAAATCTATATTTACAATTCTACAGTCTACCTTGCAGACATAAAAAGGTACCATTTTCTATCCCTTTCGACAATTTTACCTCTTCATTTACATATAGTTACCAAGCTATACAAATACTGTAAAAAATAGCTTAATATAGAAAGCACATAGTATGGCAGTACAGGTTAAGACGCAATATCCTCAATAAGGTCTGTTAACAAATCCAAGTTGGGAAAAGAAGTGGAATTGTAGCATGATTGTCGAGGGAATTGCAATTTGTAGGCAAAGCTGGAAAAGTATATGGTAATTATTTATGTTCAGTTATTCTGGCTTTTAATTTGATATTGTTAAAAAAGAAAATTATATTATATATACATGAAAAATTGTGACTTTTATATGCAAACATCCACTTAAAATAGTTCTGCCTTCTATGAATATTAAAAATAGAATAATTAAAGAGGAACACTGTAAAACAAGCATATTTTATACTTATAGCATATAATAATAAGTATAATTTTTTTAAAGCCATTATTTACATGGTATACTACTCCACTTTAAAGGGACACATATTCCCGCTTGAGTTTTATACTAGCCATTGAAATTATTGGGCCCCCAAGAAAATTAAGTTTTACTTACTATATTTTGCTGCTGCTATTCCTCTTCTAACTGAGGTCACCAATGCGGATGATCTCAGTCAATTCAATGCATCCCCATAGGAAAGCATTGGGAGTCTAGTGCACATGCGGCGCAATTGCTGCACTTTGCCAATCAGCATCTCCTCAGCATGGACTTGATGCATCTTGATTGGAATGTTTGGCCTATCTGTAGCAGAACGTCAATCATACAAACCTCGTAAGAATGAACCAAGGAAGTTCTTCTAGTGGCTGTCTGGGGGATAGACACTAGAGGTGGCATTAGGCAGCAATGTAAACATTGCCTGTTATGAGAAAAAGGACAGTGTTTAACCCCTTAAGGACTGGACTGTTTTTGCGATGTTGTACATTTGCGACTAGGCATATTTTTACACTTTTGTGGTGTTTGTGTTTGGCTGTAACTTTCTGCTTTCTCATTTACTGTTCCCATACAAATTATATATTGTTTTTTTCAGGACAAAAGGGGCTTTCTTTACATACCATTATTTATATAATCTCATGTATTTTAATTTAAAAAAATACAAAAATCTGATGAAAAATTGAAAAAAATACATGTTTTTTGACTTTTACTTGAAAAATCTTTTACTCATCTACAAAAGCGAATGAAAAAAACTTCTAAATAGATTCAAAATTTTGTCCTGAGTTTAAAAATACCTAGTGTTTACGTGCTTTTTTGCTTTTTTTTGCATGTTATAGGGCTATAGGTACAAGTAGGATATTGCGGTTTCAAAACATACATTTTTAAAATTTATCAATAGTGACATTGTAACACTATTATCTGTCATAAATCTCTGAATAACACCCCACATGTACATATTTTTTTTAAAGTAGACAACCCAGGGTATTCAATATGGGGTATGTCCAGTCTTTTTTAGTAGCCACTTAGTCGAAAACACTGGCCAAAGTAAGCATTCATATTTGTTTGTGTGTGAAAAAAGTAAAAAAACTAAATTGAACGCTAATTTTGGCCAGTGTTTGTGACCAAGTGGTTACTAAAAAAGACTGGACATACCCCATTTGCAATACCTTGGGTTGTCTTCTTTTGCAAATGGTATGCCATCATGGGGTAATTCTCATTCCTGGGCTACCATACGCTCTCAAAGGCAACGTAACCAACCTGGCCATTTTCAATGTAAAAATATTTGACCCATATATTTGACCTTGTAACTTTCAAAAATGCTATAAAACCTGTACATGGGGGGTACTGTTTTACTCGGGAGACATCGCTGAACACAAATATTAGTGTTTAAAAACTGGAAAACGTATCACAACAATTATATCATCAGTAAAAGTGCTGTTTGTGTGTGAAAAATGCAAAAAAAGTCACTTTCACTGACAATATCATCGCTGTGATATGTTTTACTGTTTTGAATCACTAATATTTGTGTTCAGCGAAGTCTCCCGAGTAAAACAGTACCCCCCATGTACAGGTTTTAGGGTGTCGTAGAACGTTACAGGGTAAAATACAGTGCTAGCAAATTAAATTCTCTGGAATTTCGGCCTGGGTTGGCAGGCAGGTCCCTCAAATTGCAATCAATAAAATTACTGAATTATGTAAAAATATTACATAAATACGCACGTAGAATTTAAATATATATGCATATTTATATATTTGAAGTCTACGTGTATATTTATATAATTATTTATGTAATTTTGTATATGGACGTATGTATATTTCTTATTATTTTTATTTATTTTTATATACATAGATATATATACAAATTCATTCTAAGTGTATTTTGATATAAATATATATATATTAATTTTAAAATACAGTTAGAATAAAATTTCATATAGCTATATAATTTTTTTAAAATTTTTTATTATTATTTTAAAAAAATTTTATTTAATTTAAATTACTTATTATTTATATTTTATAATAATATATATATACAATATATATAGTTATTATATATATTATATATATACGTGTGTAATTTAATTATAAGTGTATTTTTATATTAATATAAGTACATATTAATATAAAAATACACTTAGTATGACATTATATACATATGATATATAGACATATATTATATAGATATAATATATGTCTATATATCATATATACACATATATAATTATTTTTATTTTTTTTATTAACACTAACTTTCATTTATTTTTTGATTTTACACATGCAGGGAGACTGCCTGTCAGCACAGACAGTCCCCTGCAGGCAGACACATGGACACCTATTGTGACCATGTGATCGCTGTGTTAAGCGATCACATGGCCACAGGGGTCCTAATCTGCCGTGGGGAGACTGTCTGGGCTGCAGGCAGTCTCCCCACAACCGGAGCCACGCTGATCGCCGCCGGGGGAACGACGGCGATCAGGTAAGTAGCTCTGACCGTTAGGACGGTTCAGGACCGTCATCGGTCGGCAACGCAAAAATGCCGATGACGGTCCTGAACCGTCCTCGGTCCTTAAGGGGTTAAACAGCTGAGCCTGCAGGGACAATATCTTTGCCTCAATTCCACTAAATTAAGCTTAGTGCTTCTGGTGCCTAGAGTCTCCCTTTAAAGTTTTCTAAAATGTCTAATTTGCTTGTCACCTCTCCACATTTCCTGGTTGAATAACCATGGGAGTGTGGACACTGGTATTCTATCTACATGCATACAGTATATGGAGTATATGGGATCATTCATTAATCTGCTAGAAACTGACCAGTGATTTAAAATGTAATGCCAAAACAGCCAAACTGAAAATATCTGACTTAGGTGAAAAAAACAGGCTTGGAAAATAAGCTAACATTTTCCTGATTAATTCCAGTTACTACAACTAACTCTTAGTAACAGTCATGTGGCAATATTATTGGCACCTGAAGACTTGTTATTCATGATATGCCTATCTGTCTATTGTTTGTGTGTTGATTGGCTAATATGTTAATTTTAAATTATAAACAGTATTTTGTATTCATAAAACTGTTGTCACAGTTCTTTTGCTCTTTGCTTACAAGTTAGACATTAACAGTTAACTTCGTTAAATGTTAAGTTTTTCAAAAATCCCATCAAGATATATTTACACATGCTCATAACAATTTTTTCTTCCCACACGCCTGCTCTGGTTTATGAGTGTAGTTTTTCCAATAGGGTTTTGTTATGATTGTGAAGATGAGCAATTTTTCATGATCCATCCAACATATTTGATCATTTTGCTTGACTGCCTCCAGAAACTTATGAACTGCCCGTAGAAATCTGTGAGTCGTATTTTCTGAAGCTGGACCGATGCGACAAACCCCTGGAAAATAGAAAATAAATTTAAAAAAAGGCAAATTTCAATAAAGTATAAAATATACCACAAAACAAAGAAACAAAAAGTCCAACATCTGGAATAAGCAAAAAAGGTGTTGCTGTAACAAAACTTTCATACTTGTACAAAATTGTCTGCTATATATATATATTTAAATTGAAAAAAAACTGAGAAAGAAACAATGCTTTTCAATATCTCTGTCTGTTGTCTGCTGCTCTAATAAATGTTTGTATTTGTACTGCGAAGCAATGCTAAACGTGGAACCGTTCAGAACTTTTATTAGGGTCGCTGCTTGCATGTACTGATGCATATAAGAACCATACTTCAAAAAACCCAGGAAATTTCTAATGTTTAACTTGAGTCTGTTAAACCTGAGCAGTTTATTCTGAATAAGGAAACGTTTTTGGAACCCGAACTTTTAACCTATCATCCTCTGTTGTAATGCACAAATAAAAAGTGAGACATTTTGATTTCTTTATGTAGAATAAATACATACAGAGGTGGTTATTACACTTCTGTAACACCCACCTCTGGTTCACCTGTACTTCTCCTTAGCTCTTATTGATTTGTCCTTCTTGGGAACTCTTCCCCAAGCAGGGCAAACCTCCTCCATGACGCCGACATGCTGGCTATATTGTCAACGCGTTGATGTCTGAATAGATGACTTCACATCACTCTGTTCCTGTACTCCCTAACCAGTGTAGCTAGCTTGTATAATCTGGGTCTGCCGAGCAATTGAGAGGCAGATGAAAAAATATTACAGAGTATTAAAAAAAGTTATTGGGGGGAGGGGGGACCAGACGTCCAAGCTGTTCAGACGTGCACTGATTGAGCTCTTGCATCTTTGCTGAAATTTTGGGTTCTGAACGCAAATATCTTGGCACCCAGATTATTTTGTGCATAGACTGGGTAGGGGTTTAAGGGCTACCTGTCTGCTACCTTTCATGAAAACCTACCTTATCGAATCCCCGATAATTCTGCTGGTGGGGCCTACTTGAAACGAAGTTGGAAAGAAGTTGACGAACTTCCTGTGCCCCTGTTCAAGGTTTGGACCAGCGGCACTCCTACCTCCCAAGCCTAAGCTGAGACTAGGTTTCCCCTGTAAGTAGCAGCCGTGACGGTGAGGCAACCTCCAGGTGACATTTATGCAACAAATTCTTGTTCGCCCACCTAAGCTAAGAGCCAACTGGGGCCTGCACATCTTGCATCGCCCACATAATCCTCTGTTCTCTCGCTGTAGAGGATAGACTTCAACTTATGTAGCACCCAAGTCAGTGGTACCTTGATGCAGGTTCTCCTATGGGCCTGGGCTGGCGTAATGCTCTCCTCAGTAGAGCGGTAACTTGGCCATCACTGGAAGGTGGCTGAACCTGCCTGGTAGTCTACAAGTGTACAGCCTGAGCCAGTCTTATGTCTTGCCTAGCTAATAACGGGTAGCGGTTTTATATACTAGTTTTTTTAGACATACACCAAGATTTTGTTTGTTTTATTTCTTGTGCTCTACATTTAAAGTGGTATAGCGATACATAATATTATCTTATATTTCTTCAGTGATTTAACCAACCTGATTCTACAATATATTTAGTTGTCAGGCCTCTTGATCACACTCATATGTCAATGAGCACTGCTAGTCCTTGTTGATAGTCTCTTTAATGCTTACATAAATAGGTAGTAAATGTTTTTGTCTGCTTACTCTATGCTCCTATTGACACCGGTACATAGCTTTCGTAAAGAAGGAATGTTGGGATTTAGCAATAAAATGGAGGGGAAAAAGGCACTGATTGTGTAATAACATCAGGTATACAAGTGGGATTAGATGTCCAATGGTCCAACTCACATTGGAATGAGCCTACCAGGACCGGCTCAGATTGTATGGGCAGAAGTGTACTAGGTGGCACAATCCCCTCTTCTGTCCGCTCAGATGGTGTATAAGAAATGAAAAAGAAGTGGGGAAACCAGTAGACTTCTGGTATAGTATATTTAAATACTCTGAGATAGATATGAAATAAAGATTTTGCTCACCTTTTCCAGAGCCCTTTAAGCCTGGCTCAAGGTGATAGCACTCTGCTCCTATGAGGGGGCACAACCTTTCTTTAAAAGCAAGCATGCAGGAGTGACTTGTAGGATTATATTATTTATTTAAACATACATAGCAGTTAAAAACAAAGTGATACAATAAAAAGCTAGCTGCCAAGAATATAAACAAAATGCCCTTGTTCCTCCTCTGATATGCGTTTAACGCTCTCCTAGGGCTTTCTCAAACGGTGTATACCCAACATAAGGGTAGATGCAGTGAAGTATTTTGGATTTGTGCTGCCCTAGGCACAACTAAATTCAGGCACCCCCAAAATCTAGGCTTGCTCCCCCCCCCCCAATTTGTGTCAAGGCCAGTTTTTTTGACCGACAGACACAGCCAGCCCTCATTGATACATATACTGACATACACTCAATGACAGATACACAGTTATTGGCACACACACAGTCATTGGCACACATACTGTATAACCAACACACACTTTCACTGACAGACACACAGTTTCAGATACAAATAAAACGACAGACACACACTGACACACTCACAGACATACCCCTCCTCACTGATTTGACACACTCTGACAGACACACACTTTCACTCACTCACAGACACACACTGACAGCTACATTCACTCACAGACTCACAGAGTGTGAGAGAGCAAGGAGAGCAGAGGACAGCACTACCTTGCTGCCCAGCTAGAATATTAGTAGTTTAACACCTGGAGGGGGTAGGGTGGACCTATTTGTAATTCCTTCCAAGACTTGGATGTCTTCACCATAGGGACACATAGGGACACTGTGGTACATAGAATCAGTGGCACCCAGTGTCCCCAAGTCTCCCAGTGTCCCCTAGTGACATGGGGACACTGGTAGACATGGGGACACTGGGAGACATGAGGACACTGGGAGCAATCCATCTATACAGTAGAATCAAACTGTAAGTAGTTTTTTGGTGATTTCACATAATTTTCTCTTACGTCACTCCTTGTGATTTACATCATGTGATGTCACACATACATAATCAGTTATGCAAATTAGTAAGGCCTATTTTTTTTCCCCTAAGATTGGTGGCAACCCTAACTACTCTTCACATACTCTTGCTTAAGTATGGAAACTAAAGAGGGATATATGGAAACAAAACTTGTTTGGACTAGCTGTAATGAAATTAGTTAAGGTAATGCTGACTTTGATCTCTCTAACACTGTGGCATGTTCCCTTTCTTCTACACTCACTACATCAACCTTTTCTCTATCTCAGACTGTATACCAGGAGCTTCTGCCTGCTAGTAACAAGGTAAGGAGACAAGTGGACATGTGAGTGCTAGGGGACAGTCCTTAGAAAGCATGGAGCGAGTGCATCATTAAAGCATTTATGCCAAGCTCAAGATGCTGTTGGCCAGCATGCATGATTGGCAGGCAGCCTGACATGCATTCATGCCAGGCTAGCCTTCCAATTCTTTGGGCAGACACGCCTTCTTTTTGGGCACGTTCGTCCCTTTCAGGAGTTCTGGTTACATGATCCGTGTCAGTGGCCCACCCTTTTACACCGCCCATTGACTTCCTGCTTCACTGGACACTGCTGTTAGGAAGTATGGATTTACTTGAAAGATGAAAGCATGAATTAGAGAGAGATTAGCATATTTTAAGAGAATCTGAGGTTTTTTTTTTTTATAGCTGCATCCTATGTTTCCCTCAGGCAACATTTCCACCAGGTTCATAACACTAGAGAGGTATGTCTTTTTTAGTGTTTTTTGGTCGATAAGATTCTGTACTTAGACCCCTCATAATTGTCAGCACCAGGTCCACTGGGCTCTTAATCTGGCCCTGACTAGGGTGTGAACTAGTCATATTTGTATAACTGTTTTTAAGCACCTATATATTCACAGAGCACTTTGTGTTTTTCCTGAATTAATGTTTTATCGTTTGACATATGCAGGATTATTGTTTTACTTTATTTCCCATAAAAAGTGCAACTTATATTGTATGCTTGCAACCTCTCATGCCTTATCGGATCTCGTGGAAATATCACTATATCTCTGTATGTTTATCATTGCACGTACAAAATAAAGAACGTAAAAAAAATATTAAAAAACGACCATATTTTAGCAAGTGATACCAGCATAGTCACACTTGTTCACATAAAATATCAAAATATATCATAAAATGACAATAAAGAATACAACATTAACAGTAAATGTAAATAAAAAAATCTGCTATTTAGGAAAATTGTACTTCTACATCCAGGATTCTCAAGATTCTCTAGTTAAAGAAATTAATTGTAAAGTCTTCAACTCGATTAATTTGACATTCTGACTTCCACGACTTTAAAAGCCTTCTTTGTCAATTAGATCTCCCTCCCCAAGACAGGAATGAGACACAGAGTGGACCTGTTTGTAATTCCTTCCAAGACTTGGATGTCTTCACCAATCTCTAGTCAACTGTGAAATTAATGATTGGATATATCCCACAACCCTGGAGATCTCCCTTTGGTTTACAACCCACAAGGATAATAGCACAATTGTCAGTCTGCTATTTGTTGCTAATAAATGCCATACAAAGTTTCCAGGAAAACAAAATGTGAAGATTGGCATAACTTATTGGTGCACTTGCACTAACATTGACAAATAAATTAAAGTCCTATTTGAAAAACATTTTAAATGATTTATCTACATTAGTGAAAATTAAAATCTGTAGGAAATTTAGGAAATAACTAATTTGGAAAGTTGCACTAACAGATTGTGATTAAATTAAATAGGTATGCTTACATCTAGCTTAATTTAAAAGTAAAGAAGTGACTTGTTTTCATTATTCTTTTGCAGTCAGGTTAGATTGCAACCGGTTAAAATTTCAAGCATTTTATAAGATAAAGATGTCTGATCACTTTAAGACTGTTGGAATGTTAGAGGCTTAAGGAATGCCTCACTTTGTGATGTTTTATACACGGCTTTGCTAGTGCCTGTCTCCAATTCCCTGTGCCAAGCATGGCATTATGAGATAGAATGCCATAAGCCTTTTGACAGAGCAAGCTGACTTCATTGGTGCATTAACATTTTCTACAATTCAGTTCAATGACACACAAACAAGGCAAAGTAGACATTGTCAGCCACAGAGACACACTATAGAACATGTATGTGCTGTATATATAATTCTTTCAGCCTTATTATGCCACACATTTCGCTACCAAAATTTGCCAATAGAAAAATATATGAATACATTATAGAGCTCTCTGCGCATCATTGTAGACAAGGAGAACCACACAAATGGTTGACGTAAGTCTCAAATTATCTAAAAGTGTGTACATCACTATTTGTTAGTTAGTTATACTAATAAGGAATGGGTAATAATTCGCATTATATTGGAGGACTTAGCAACATATAATTCTATGCATTTTGTTGCACCCATTATGTCCAGCAACGGATACTGTCAACATATAACTGAATAGGTTCATTCCAACAGACACTGATGGATTGTGTATGTCCAAGATCCTGCATGTAATTCAGAGTCTCACCATTGATGCACATGCAACTTGTATTATGTATTAAGTGGATCTTAGCACGGAACCCTGAGACTTAATAATTTCAGTACCCTCCAGGCTACATCCACATAAAGTGCTTGGCTCTCTTGACTGCTCTGTTGCTGAATTATTATTAGACTAGATTAGTGATGACTTGCCCCAGAACATAAGTTTAAACTGACTGTCTTGGCCATAATCCATTAATTTACTCTGCCCATCCTGAATCCCAACTTGTCTGAACAACTTTTTGGTTCTTTCTATATTTACATTATCAGCATAATCTGATTACAGTGGTCATATGAAGCGGGGTCACAAACTATGGGGGAACGTCTCAGAACATGAACACATCTGTCTGTTCTACTTAACATTTACACACTGAAAATCCAATCTGGATACCCATTGGCAAGTTTTCAAATGTATCCCGTTTTTTCAAGTATCATTAGAGCCTTCACAAACGAAAATGCTGTCATAGGACTTGATATAATAATACTTTTAGAAAAAAAATAGTCTTTAATGGTGATTTCTGTAGATAAATAATTTGTAAAGCTTAGTAAATAAGGCCATAGTTATAGTTACTAAATAAAAAGTACACAATTAGATACATGTGACCTTTGTATGCATATGTCATATACCTTGCTTCATTGCGGGTCTTAATAACAGTCTTGTACAGCTCAGGGATTTTGCGTTCAATCATTGGCCGCAGATTCTCTTTCAGCTTGATATAATTCTTCTTCAGCTCTTGATGATATTCTCTCTGATCAGATGTAATAAGTGTCTTGTTTCTCTCTACTGCCTCACCACACCTGTTAAAAGAAAGGTATAGCTACATATATCTTTATAAAATATATATATATATATATATGGAGAGAGGGAGAGAGGGAGAGAGGGAGAGAGAGAGAGAGAGAGAGAGAGAGAGATTTTGTTTTCTATGTGTGCAAAATGGCTAAAGACTAAAGAGCATTGTTCTTAGAATAGGCATTGCATCCTTAAGACATCTGTCGAAGTGCAATAACGAAAAAAAAAAAAAAAAAAAAAATGTATTATTAATTTTAATGATAATTTAAAGGGCACTTATTCATGAGAGATGTGTCAAAGATTGGTGCATCACCTACAGATGGAATATCTGATCACTGGTCGGAAGTTACCATATATTTGTTTGCTGGTGAGATTATTTCACTGTAATCAAATTTAGACAATACAGTATTAAAGGAACAGTTTAGGCACCATAACAACTTCATCTAAATTAAGCTGCGATGGGGCCAGGAGGCCAGGAGGCCCTCCTGCGCCCTCTTACTCTAAGGAGTTAAACCGTTCTAGAATGGTTTAACCCCAAAGGTTGCCTCCAACAGTGAGAACAGCTTTGTGGGGTGCAAAATTAAAGGAATCAGCAGCAAAAGTGGAAACATCTATACCGATGAAAGTAAAGTAGTTCCCGTGGAGAATATTATATTTAGAAGATAGGAAATGAGAACAACAACTTTGTAGAATATAGACAGGGAGAATGCAGTGGTGAAAGTGATAAGAGTGAAGAACACAGCATGGCAGAAATGGGGACACTCATTAGTGAGAATAAAGAGAGGGCTACAGTAAGGGATACATCACAGTTTATGAGATCTTGGTAAATAAGGAACTATAGGAAATAGAGTGGATGACATGCAAAATGTAAGGATGATATATTGATTATGGAGAGCAAAAAACAAGTCGCAAAAGTGTATATCATTTTAGACTGGTCCCACCCATACGGCAGTCCAGATCCAAAATGCCAGCAAGTTCCCTCTGCACGAGAGACACAGCAACCACAGACGATCGTTTCAGCCTTATTAGGCATCATCAGTGAGGCATAGCTGATATCTCTCTAGGCACCGTGAGCAAGGGGTCCTTGTCTGGATTACCCTTTAAACTTATGGAGAGCAAAAAACAAGGAGCAAGAGTGTGAAGGGCAGGCTATTTGAGATGCTGTCCAATCTCAGTACACTCTTGCGCCTTGTTTTTTTGCTGATATATTGATTAATTGTTGTGTACATAATGAGTAGAAGTATTATTGAGCAATAAGCCAGACATAGTAATAATAAATAAAGTGCAAGGTTTTCCTGTTTAACATCAAAAATATTGGAGACTAGAGGAAAGTGTAATGAGCAAGCCATAGAGTAATCCTGAAGGTAAGCCTTGGAGATGAGGATGCAAACAGAAAACAGATTAAGGTTGTTATCGAAATGGAAGGAATGAGATGGGAGGTATTTTATAATCCATAATGCAGTCATTGTTGGGTTTGGTGAAATTTCTCAGCCTATGAAATAAACAATAAAAACATTTACTTACACATGTTTCTCAACACCTACCTCATTATAAACTCTTTGAAGCACAGTCTCAACTTGTTGTGATGCCGATACAGCTTTGGATCGGCCGGAATTTCAGCTAGAAACACTTGGGCTACCTCTAGTGGTCCCTGTTGCAAACAGCAAACATACTGTATATTGAATACATATATAAAAATAAAATGCACATGAACACATCAACACTGAGAGTAACAACTGGTCAGTTGGGTTAAAGAGAAACAAAGAGGACATGTAACGCGTATAAATATATATGTATAGAGATATACTCTGACTATAATGCTTGCAAAATTCAGTCCGATTATTATTAATTTTACATTTATAAAATGGTTCCATGAAGACATGATACTTTTTGAACGCTTTAGTCACTCGTGTATTCAGTCACTGTATTGCACAGTGCCTGATGTGTCAAGGCACTGTCCCTCCAGTCAGTGTTAAAACATTTTTGAGTAGTTCAACACTAAATAAGAGTTGCAGGCCACTCACAGTCTGGCCCATCCTGGAGGTGTGCTATTAAGGCATAGATTATACACTTCCTTATAGTCACACTGGCAATGTTGCACTGATAGGCTAAACTAATTTAGCGGACAATCCCAGCCAGGGCCGGCGCTACCTGTAAGGCGGACTAGGCAGCCGCCTAGGGCGCCCCTTGGGAGGGGGCGCCGCCAGGAGCGCCGGCCCCGCTCATGCTGCAGCCGCCCGAGCGCTCTGTAAAGAGCCTCAGGCGGCTGCAGCTTTTCCCGGGCGGTGCGTCCATGAGGGCGGACCGCACCGCCCGGGCGCAGCATGGGGAGAGGCTGACAGGAGGGAAGCGGCTAGCTGCCTGAGCCGAGCCTGCATAGTCGCTGGTAGTTATCTGTTCTTTCAGGTTGCCGATCAATGGTGGAAGCGCACACACCGTGTGCACTTCCTGCTGGGGTCCCGGCCGGCACAGGAGAGCCAGATGCCTCTGTACCCGCCGACCATACTGGCCTCGGCCAATGCCACAGAGAGGCAGGGAGGGAGGGAAGAAACAAATTGGGAGGGAGGCAGGGGTGAAGAAGGTCAGGAGGGGGGGAGCAAGAAATTGGAGGAGGGGTGGAGAAGGAACTGGTCAGGAGGGGGGGAAGAAGAAATTGGGAGGAGGGGGGGAGAAGGAATTGTCAGGGGAGGGGGGAGAGAAGAAATTGGGAGGAGGGGAAAGAAATCGCCTGGGAGGGGAGAGAAGAACTGGGAGGAGGAAAAGAAACTGTCAGGAGGGGGGAGAGAAGAAATTGGGGAGGGAGGGAGAAGAAATTGTCAGGAGGGGGGGAGAAGAAATTGGGAGGGAGGGGGGAGAAGAAGGAATTGTCATTGTGGGAGGGGGGAAGAAGAAATTGGGAGGAGGGGGAGAAGAAGGAACTGTCAGGAGGGGGGAAAAGAAACTGGCAGGAGGGAGAAGGTGCCTGGGAGGGTGGGGAGAAAAGAAATTAGTAGGGAGGAGAAAAGAACAGTAGTGGGAGGGGGGGGGAGAAGAAAGGGGAGGGGGGGGATGAAGAAGAAATTGGTAGGGGAGGGGGGGGAGAAGAAGAAATTGGGAGGGGGAGAAGGAATTGAGGGGGAGAAGGAATTGGGAGGGGGGGAGAAGGAATTGGAGGGGAGAAGGAATTGGGAGGGGGGGGAGAATTGGGAGGGGGGAGAAGGAATTGGGGAGGGGGGGAGAAGGAATTGTCAGGGATGGGGAGAGAAATAATTGGGAGGTGGAGGGGGGGGGGAGTAAAGAAATTGTCAGGGGAGGGGGGAAAGAAGAAATTGGGAGGGGAGGGGAAGAAGAAGAAATTGGTAGGGGAGGGGGGAAAAGAAGAAATTGACAGGGGGGAGAAGAAGAAATTGGTGGGGGGAGAAGAAATTGACGGGGTGAGAGTGACAGGGAAGGGAGGGGCAATGAGAGTGGGAAGGGGGAGGGGAGAAGAGAGTGACAAGGGAGAGGGGGGAGAAGAGAGTGACAAGGGAGGGGGGAGAGATTGACATCCATCACACACACATGCAATGCACCCCTTGCACACAGAAAAACACACAATGCATTACACACACAGACACACACACACACAAACAACGTAACCCTTACACACAATGCATCCCTTACACACACAGAAACACACAATGCATTCCTTACACACACTCAATGCACCCCTTACACACACTCAATGCACCCCTTACACACGCACACACTGCATCCTGTACATACACAGAAACACACCTTGCATACAAACACATACAAACTCAGATTCACACAATGCATTCCTTACACACATATCAGGAATCCCCTACACACTCCACCCCCTGTGAACAAACTCATTGGTGGAACATGAAGGTGGACCTTGAGCTGTGTAAAGGGCCCCCAAAAAATGGAGCTGCTTACCGTTCTCCTAGAACATTGATTTTTGTGACCACAGTTACAAACCGCCTCCAGAGAGCCTGTTCTGCACCAGGCCAGACTGCAGCTAGAGCCCATCATCATCCTCATCTCGTTGTAAGTAGGCAATCTAGTATATTATTCGTGGCACTAATCTCTAATTTACCTCACATTAAAGAAACACTATAGTCCCCAGAACCACTGCAGCTTAATGTAGTTGTTCTGGTGTCTATAGCCTGTCCCTGAATGCCTTATAATGTAAACATGGCGGCACTGCAGCACTGTGTTAGTTAACATGGCAGATCATATGGGTGGAGCATTGTGATGTCACATGGGGGGGGGGGCGGCAAACTTTACTTTTGCCTAGGGCGGCAAAAATCCTTGCACCGTCCCTGATCCCAGCCCATCACAGCTGCCAATAGCTGTTCAGGTTAATACTTCTTCATAAGCCCAAGCAGCACAGAGTGAGTGGGCTGCTGATGACTCTCGTTTATCATTAAAACATTACAACATTAAAGTTTGTTTACTGTAATAAAATGATGGCACCAGGGGCCTCCAGAGACTATAACCACAGATAAAGTAAAGACATTGCCGACAGTGTCCCTTTAATGTAGACTCATCCCATTTTTTATGCTAGTTAAAATAATATAAATAAATCAGAGTAAGCAGAAATAACAATATTTAAGTTGTAGAGTGTTGTTACCAGTACCTGATTTACTGTTGCTCCTACTGATCCTTGGAGAACCATCTGAAGCATCTTAGCATCTGGTGGATCCTGATTGGTGGCAAGGGCTAATTCCTGGGTCTTCTTCTGCATGTCTTCTATGGCAACTTCAATGGGAGTAAGTGTAAACTGGAAAACACAAAACATTCCAAATGTCAGCTTCAGGCAGATCAATCCCAAACTCACCATATAGTAATAAAATGGGCAGGAACTATGTGTTTACATTTAAGTGAGAATTTTTCGGTAATTGGTCTAATGTGACAATGACTATTGCAATGGAGAGATCTTGTTCATTTGTATCTAAACTAAGAAGATAAGCATTATAACATGATACATAAATTAGGATTACGGTCACAGCTACCAGCCCTAGTGAGGGTATGATGTCACCAGTGATGCTTTTCTGAACACACAAATGCATGGATGGGGACAAACAATTTTCTTTAGCCATTAGACCAGTCACATGAAAGCAGATTGTTTCCAAACAATTGTAAATTTCAAGGCTGTTGTGTTTATGTTGCCAGGAGTGCCCTGGCACCATCATTGTAAGCAGTCAAACCAATTTAGAATGGTTTAACTTCTTACCTGGGTTTTGCCAGGTGCCACTCCCTGCCTCAACTACCGCATACAATGATGGGAAGAGGGGTGTAATGGCACTCCTTGTAACAAAGCTTTAGGTGCTTGGAGTTTTCCTTTAAATAAAGTGACCAGAGATGAGAGTGTTCGTATTCTATCATACGTGTTAAATATCACTGCTGTTTTTGAAATATATTGTAAAAGCACTGGTGGAAATAATGTAGAGAGGGACCTAGTGTAAGAAAGTTTTTTGGGCTCCCCACTAGAGTGGCCAAAAGGTAGATCCCCATCTGTTGTGCAACTCCATTGATGCTGTGCCAGCTTGGGATCTACCATTTGCCCATCCTTGCAGGGTTGTATTTGCGAGCAGTGTTTGTGCGTTTGAATGTAGGCATGTGTGTGTGCATGTAGGGGTGTATTTGTATGTACTATGGCCCTTAGAATGCAGGGCTGTGCATTTGTGTGTAGCATTGATGTTGAGTTTGTATACAATTTTGGAGTTTGAATGCAGGGATGTTTTTGTATGTAATATTTGTGTTAGATTGCAGGAGTGTGTTTGCACGTTGTATTGGTGTTTGATTGCTTGGATATATTCATATACACACATATACTGCCGCATACACATATACATACCAACTAGCACACAGATACACACATATAAACATACTGCATACACACACATTTATATAAACACTGACACATACACACACAGATACTCAAACTGACATATACACACATATGCACATCGATACAGACACAAATATCGACACATGTACACATTGACTGACACACAAACCCTGACACAGATACGCACACTGACATCAGGGCCACCATCAGGGGGTGACAACCATGACAGTTGTCACGGGCCTTGCGGCCCGCACGCTGATGGGGCCTATCTGGTGGCCCATGCACTTAGGGCCACCCGATGGGCCCTATATCTGCAGGGGCCCGCTCAGCACTGTGGCTGTGGAATAGCGCAACCGGGCCCCTTTAAAAAAAAAAAAAAAAAAAAACAGCTGCAGCAACTGCTGCCGGGAGGAGCGCGCATCTGGCAGTGAGGGAGACTACTCCCATCATCCCCAGCCACCCTCCTGCAAAGACAAGACAAGAGGCAGGAGGGTGGCTGGAAAATGAGCTGTGTGTGTGTGTGTCTCTATGAATGTCTGTCTGTCTGCAGGCCTGTCTGTCTGTCTGCATGCCTGCCTGTCTGCATGCCTGTCTGTCTGTCTGTCTGTCTGCATGCCTGTCTGTCTGTCTGTCTGCATGCCTGTCTGTCTGTCTGTCTGTCTGCATGCCTGTCTGTCTGCATGCCTGTCTGTCTGCATGCCTGTCTGTCTGTCTGTCTGCATGCCTGTCTGTCTGTCTGCCTGTCTGTCTGTCTGTCTGCCTGCATGCCTGTCAGTCTGTCTGCATGCCTGTCAGTCTGTCTGCATGCCTGTCAGTCTGTCTGCATGCCTGTCAGTCTGTCTGCATGCCTGTCTGTCTGCATGCCTGCCTGTCTGCATGCCTGCCTGCCTGTCTGTCTGTCTGCATGCCTGCCTGTCTGCATGCCTGCCTGTCTGCCTGTCTGTCTGTCTGTCTGCCTGCATGCCTGTCAGTCTGTCTGCATGCCTGTCAGTCTGTCTGCATGCCTGTCAGTCTGTCTGCATGCCTGTCAGTCTGTCTGCATGCCTGTCTGTCTGCATGCCTGCCTGTCTGCATGCCTGCCTGCCTGTCTGTCTGTCTGCATGCCTGCCTGTCTGCATGCCTGCCTGTCTGCATGCCTGCCTGTCTGCATGCCTGTCTGTCTGTCTGTCTGTCAGTCTGTCTGCATGCCTGCATGCCTGTCAGTCTGTCTGCATGCCTGTTAGTCTGTCTGCATGCCTGTCAGTCTGTCTGCATGCCTGTCAGTCTGTCTGTCTGTCTGTCTGTCTGCATGCCTGCATGCCTGTCAGTCTGTCTGCATGCCTGTCAGTCTGTCTGCATGCCTGTCAGTCTGTCTGCATGCCTGTCAGTCTGTCTGCATGCCTGTCAGTCTGTCTGCATGCCTGTCTCTCTGTCTGCATGCCTGTCTCTCTGTCTGCATGCCTGTCTCTCTGTCTGCATGCCTGTCTGTCTGTCTGCATGCCTGTCTCTCTGTCTGCATGCCTGTCTCTCTGTCTGCATGCCTGTCTCTCTGTCTGCATGCCTGTCTCTCTGTCTGCATGCCTGTCTCTCTGTCTGCATGCCTGTCTCTCTGTCTGCATGCCTGTCTGTCTGTCTGCATGCCTGTCTCTCTGTCTGCATGCCTGTCTCTCTGTCTGCATGCCTGTCTCTCTGTCTGCATGCCTGTCTCTCTGTCTGCATGCCTGTCTCTCTGTCTGCATGCCTGTCTCTCTGTCTGCATGCCTGTCTCTCTGTCTGCATGCCTGTCTCTCTGTCTGCATGCCTGTCTGGCTGTCTGCATGCCTGTCTGGCTGTCTGCATATGTATGTGTGTGTCTGAATGTATGTATGTCTGTATGTATGCATGTCTTTATGTATGCATGCATGTATGTATGTATGTATGTATGTATGTATGTATGCATGCATGCATGTAGGTCTGTATGCCTGCATGTATGCATGTATGTCTGTATGTATGCATGTATGTCTGTATGTATGTGTCTATGTATGTCTGTCTGTCTGTATGTCTGCATGTCATTATGAATGCGTGTATGTATGTATGTCAGTGTCTGTATGAATGTATGCCAGTATGAATGTATGTCTGTATGTCATTATGAATGTATGTCTGTGTATGTAAGTATAGACGTCAGTGTCTGTATGCTAGTATGAATGTATGTATGTCTGTATGTCATTATGAATGTGTCTGTGCCTGTATGTCCTTATGCATGTGTGTCTGTATGTATGTTAGTATGTGTCTGTCTGTCACTATGTACGCCTGTGTGTCTTTATATGTGTGTATGTCTCAGTATGTGTGCCTATATGTGAATCAATATGTGTGTCTGTTAGTATGTATGTGTGTGTGTCTGTTTCCTTTTGTATCGGTGAATGTGTTTGTGACTGTGTGTGTATTCCTGTGGGCGGGATTTGGAGGCAGTCCCTGTGGGCGGTCATGGGTGCAGGCCCCCAGGGGCCCAGACCCTGAGCTCATATAGGGGCCCCAAAATTTCAGGTGGCGGCCCTGACTGACATATACACACCTTAACACACAGATGCATACACACACAGATACACACACCCTGACACAAACAGACAGATACACACCTTGACACACAGATGCACGCACACACTCACACACAGATGAACACACACACACACATGCTGACACATGCACACACCCTGACACAGATTTGTGAAGGCCCTGGTGCAGCGCACCGGCAGTAGTTCCGCCACTGTATAAAAGGTACAATGCATGTTAAAATAACTATTTTAAACAACTACATTTCCATACGGAGCAGTTGTAGAGAAAACTGATGGAATGTTGCCCATTACTGTTTTGTTACTGGAACTTTGACCCATATTTGTTCTTTAAACAGTGGCTCGCACTACAAATGTGAGCAGTTTTGCTTAGTTCACTAGCAGTCATTCCAATAACATGCTGTGGTTTTACAATAAATATTGACATATGATAAAGTGGTTATAAGGGTCAGAGTAGCTGCAAATATTGTGAAAGTTCTCTTGCAGGTTTCTGTGCTAACATGTGCTGTTAAGTTTCAAATGCATGCCGTATGGCGCAAAACATGTAAAGATCTGATAGCAACTGTGTGCAGGGCCGGCTCTTCCTATAGGCTAATTAGGCTGCCGCTTTGGGGGGGGGGGGGTGCGCGCCGGTAGTGGCCTTAGTGCTTGCTTGGCTGCCCCCCAATTGATCTGTATTAATTATTTATAGCAGCCGCCAGCAATGTTACCGGGTGCTAGGGAGCAGTTACATGGCTGCTGACTAGCGCCCGGTAGAAAACTGGTCCAGCAGCATCCTTGATTCACCTCAGCTCGCAATGCATGGCCCCCTCTCAGACATGCTTGCTCCTGCCCCTTGCCCTGTAAGTGAAGAGAAATGGGTTGGAGCATAGCAGTGGTGCGGACAGGGAGAATGATCCGCTGCCAGGAAACAAGGCACACTGAAGATGCTTCAAACACATGAACAGCACTGATATGTGAAATTTAGGTAAGAGGGTTAATGTATGTGTGTCTGTATGGGTCATTGTGTGTCTGTATGGGTCAGTGCGTGTGTATGGGTGTGTGTCTGCCTGGGTCAGTGTGTGTCTGTCTGGGTCATTGTGTGTCTGTGTGTGACTGTATGGATTTGTTGGTGTCTGTAAGGGTCAGTGTGTGTCTGCATGGATCAGTGTGTGTCTGCATGGATCAGTTTGAATGTCTGTATGTGTGCGTCTGCCTGGGTCGGTGTGTGTGTATGTGTGCCTCAGTCTGCATAGGTCAGTGTGTGTGAATCTGTCTGCATGGGTGAGTGCGTGCGTCAGTCTGCACGGGTGTGTGTGAGTCAGTCTGTATGAGTGGATGGAGTGAATGGGGCGGCAAAAACCCTTGCACCGGCCTTGTCTGTATGAGTTTGTTGGCCATCCCATTCCAAATCCATGGACATTACTATAGAATTAATAATAGCTGCCTCTATTCTGTGATGGCTTTCCACACATTTCTGATTGTGTCTGTTGAAATTAGTGCCCCAGATAAAAGAGTTGTGAGGTCAGACACTGATGTTTGACAAGAAGCTATAGATCACAATTAGTTTTCCAATTTGTCCCAAATGTGTTAGTTGGTGACGAGGTCAGGGCTCTGTGCAGGACCCTCAAGTTCTATCACACCAAACTCATCACACCATGTCTTCATGCACCTCACTTTGTGCAGAGAGGCACTGTTATGCTAAAACATAGAAGTGCCTTCCCCAAACTGCTGCCAGAAAGTTGGAAGCATCCAATTGTCTAAAATGTCTTTGAATCCTGAAGTATTAAGATGGTTTCCTAACCCAAACAAAAACAGCTTCTCATTATTATTCCTCATCTACCAAACCTGCAGTAGACAGGGGCAGGCATTGCTAGTATCAAAAAAATACCAAAGGCTTGAGCCCAAAAGACAGGCTTAGATAGGGAGACACAGGCAGACACAGACAAGCACAACATTTTACAGTAATGTGAATAGTAGTATTTCACAAAGCTCATCAGCTGCAAAACACAGAGTAATGTGAATTTGTAATAATCCTCACAATGGCAGGTGACTTGTGTTTGGCATTTCCATACGTGGGATACCAGAAAACAAGGGCAGCAAGCGCTGTATTGTAAATATGTTTGGAAGCTGCTTGTGGGAGTGTGTGTATGTGAAGGAGACCGTTTGTGGTGTAGTATGTATGTGTGCAAATAGAGGATATAGGGGCTGTAATGTGTGTATGAGGGATGCAGTGCATGTGTTGTGGATGCGGAGTGTGTGCTGGGGATGCAGTATGCAGTGCGTGTGTCTGTTTTGGGGATGTGTAGGGGTGCGGTGTTGGGAATTTGTTATGGGATAGAGGCTGTAGTTTTTGTGGAGTGGGTGAGATGGGGCTTATATAAATATATATATGTACACATCATATTTTAATGGGTGAAGCTGAAACACCTGAATACTTAGTATGGGTGTACATATACTTTTGCCCATATAGTATACCATTTGCTGGAAAATGTCTAGCTTTTCTAAACAAATGATGCATAAGTGAAAAATAATGTTGGTGCACATCATTTTATGTTTTAAGTTTTTCTGCCAAGCAGCCTATACACACAATTGCCATGCATCACTTAAAAAACCCCAGTAATGATAATATTTCTCAGTCAAAAACTCTCAGCAGTGAAAGGGTTAAAGACACATTAACACTGCAAAGCTTTGTTATACAGAGGTATTTGGGCTCAAATAGGGACTGTCCCCCCTAAACCCTTGGGAAGTATGCTTTCAGACTCCACATCTCCTGTAATGGCCTCGGAGGGATGGACATCAACGGAAATGTAATACACAGCATGTGGAATAGCACACAATGCAGTTATGTGAATATGTTTGTTAATTTACCTCCTCTTTCTGAATAACATTAATTCGAGTTTTGATGTAGGGAAAGGCATGCATTGTTGTCAGGATAGTTTTCCTCTTGTACTGTTCATTGAGTTCTCCCCTGGGTCGCCCATCTTGTGTGAAAGGAGTGGTGTACATGAAGCGGCGTAGGTTGTAGCTTTTCTCAAAGTAGTTCATTCTGTATTTCATTTCATAATCCTCGAAGTATGGCTCCACAAATGTAATCTGTATGTAAGCCTTGAGAAGAAATGGAGTTAAATGGAATTAACGGTTTGTTTTAAATTCCAATAATATTAGCAGTCTATACTGTAAGTTCATCACCTTTGACACACTATTCAATACTGAAGGCTGTATACTGCAACTCTGATTTTTAGGCAATATTAGAAACAATGGACAATTGGAATTTAAACACAAGGAACAATGTCAGTTCCGAAAGTGTACAAAGCAATTTATGTAAGAGCAAAGAAAAACCAAAATATATACGGTTTAGAAACACAAATTATATAAATTCTTCTCGTACTATATTACTTTCTTGAACTACCATACTGCATTTCCTCTATTTCAAACTAAAACAGATCAGATTTTTATATTATGTTATTAACTTATTTAGATTGTTTGAATAGTATAGGTTTGTAAATGCTGCCATTGTTATACGATGACCAGTTGTCTGCTATACAGAAAGGGTTAAAGTACATGGCATCTAAGATAGACAGTGTACCAGCCACTGGATAAACCTTTATTACTTTCAAATTAACTTATATAAATCATTAAACACTTGCATCCAAAACTGACTGTACCTTTGCAGGATCCAGCTTTGACTTGTCCACAGGAATTGAGTCTTTAATAACCACTACCGCATCCTCTCCAAAACACTGACCATAAAATCCCTGTAGTGGAAAACCATATACTGTAAGACATTATTGCAAACACTAAAACATACATTTGGTTCTAATGATATTGTATGGTTTAGTAAAAATGTTTTTTGCACCAATTCTTAATCCACTCTCAAAAATAGATATATTTTGCTTTATAAAGTTGATACTACAACTAGAAATAGCCTGCCACAGTCCTGCAGAGAACACACCTATGCTGCTGTGAAACTTTGTTGATAAAGTGTGATATAAACATAAAATGCACGATTTTCAAAAAAGTGCATCAACCAATTGTGCAATATTTTGCAGTGGAAATTAATATGTGCAACATGTGGCAATAAAGTGCACACAATAAATACAGGCACTTACAATATATGTATGTCTTGTATATTCATTGAATATGATATGCCATGAAAACAGAAAAAAAAAATAAAGACAGTGTAATAGTGCAAATTATTATAATCAATGGTAAGCATATGGATAAAACCACTCACAAGCGTGCAGCAGTAATAGTCTGCTCAAAATGTGATATCTCCAATAAGCCACTTGCTGTGTGGGACTCAAGCATGCTGAGATGCAGGCAGAGCTGCAAGGATAGCAGGGTAACCTTACCCTTGGTTTACAATACTTGGTCTGGTTTTTACTTTATTCTCTACGTGGACGTGTGCATCCACAGTTGGCCTCAAAAACTACAAAGGTTGAAGTTTTTCTAGAGCGCCTCTGATGGGCAGTTGTGGAGCAATTACCTTAGTTTTTTTTTTTTCTTTTGAATTCTTTATTTTTGAGTGCATGGACAGACAAAACAGCTTACTCTGCCACAACAGCGTTCGTAAGCATAGACATATCGTGTTGATGTTCCATTTATGGCATTTGAGTAGTGCACATTTTTGTATATATATGCATGAACAGAACATATATTGATATTGGTTAGGTATTACATTTAAATTTACTAGTTTAATCTACGCTTTATATGAAGAGTATGCATGCTAATCAAGTACAGTGCTTGCAAGTCAACTGTGGGAAACATATCCTCTATGACTGCATGGATGTGGTGGCATGACAGCAGTCCAGGCCGAAGTGCGGCAGTGAGAGTTAGTGAAAGTCAGCCTACTTCTGTAGTCGGCACTGGCAGGGCACATACCGGAAAGTCCCATGGGGCCTTGGCGTCGCCAATCATGGAAGCTAGAGGGACTCTGCCGTTGCCTCCCGGTCCTGTGTGAGTGCCTTGGATGGTGGGGATGCATGCTTTGTGGTGTGACAGTTTCTCTGCTCCCCATGCTGTTTGGCGAGTGTGAGACACTGTGTGTCTCCTTGATGTAGAGGTAAAGCCCTTCAGAGTGCTGTTTGCGGCTGTGTATCGCTGCACTTGGGTAGAGCATTGACAGGCTTTCTTGACTTCGCCTGGTATAGGCCCCTCGAGTGTGCCATTTTAGTTTGTGGAGCGGCGGGCTGCGTTTGGTGGCTCTCCGAGCCTGTCGGGACTCAGGCTTGCAGTACCGGGTGCTCGGTCTGCTGCCTTTAAATCTGGGTAGAGCTTTTGTTACCTTCTGCAGCTTCGTGTTGGTCGGTGGCGTAGCTATGCGTTTCAGCGCTGGTACTCTTGGAGGAGAGGTGGCGGGCAGTCGGGGGACCGCTGTGGCTGCTTGGTTTTGTGCCAGTATGGCCCGCCACCGCGTCCAGAAGAGGTCGAATGCTGCCGCTATGCGGTCTTCCTGAGGGTTCACGCTTGCCAGCTGCGCTGAGAGAGGTTGGACAAGTGGGGGCCTTGAAGCTCGGTCGGCAGCCGCCATCTTGGCCTCTGGGTATGTGCTGCTTGCAGTCCTGGGAGCTTGTGGGGTTCTGTAGCCCTGTTGTGTCTGGACCGGGATGACCCCCGCCGGTCCATGGGAGGGGGGACAGGGGCCCCTAGTCGTCGAGGTGGCTAGTCGTGGCGGTGAGAGAGCGGCTGTCCTTCCCGCGCTCGTCTTGTGAGTAGGCTTCGATTGCCGGATAGGTGAAAGTAGCTTGCAGCGCTGTTTGTGGGGTATCATTCTGTTCTGCTTAATGTCCCCTGACGGCTGGTGGCCGTTGTGGCCCGATTAGTTGCTTTTGGAGTGTGAAAATTGCTTTTGAGTGTAGCTTACTGCAGGAGCTTGTGTGGTTCACGTCCTCCGGGCTCTGCGGTCAGGCCAATTACCTTCGTTTTAAGTCATCCAAGTGCAAATGCGAGCAGATATGTTTGAAATGCAAACCGTGTGAAATCCCAAAGAAGATCTTATTGCTCAGTTGGGTTTATTGATGTCACCACAGCTGAAAGGTCAAATAAGGAAATTGCTATGGCAGTGGAAAAGCCTGGTTCATGAAGGACATCACAAAAAGAGACGGGAAGAGAAGGTCTCATAATACAAATATGTCTACACCTAACTCATTAATATGATTTACCTCCAGTCTGTGGGAAATCTCAGGAAGTTTGGTTATTGCTGGCTCCTTATAAATGTACTCTTGTTCATCCAGATCTCCAAACTTGGCACCATAAAAACCTACACGGAAATATGTGCCAAACATTCGCTTGTGTCCCTGAAGCATAGAATGAAGAGAGCCTTAAGTGACAATATTAATGCACATTTAAACACTCATAAATCCCACCTATACAACTCAGTATCTTGTGTTTATTTGATATTTTATTGATAAGGTGCTTTATCAGGAAGAAAATGATATTAAGTATTTTCTTGTTTTCAAGCATGCACTGAAGGTTCAGCTAGTAAAAGGGCTCTCCTGCTCTCCAGTCACTCACTACTTTGAGGGATAGAGGAATATTTCGAGAATTGGTTGGCAATAGGGGAGGAAGCCTACTGTTTATACATTTATTAAATAAATCAATATATCTGTCCACAATTTTGCTAACATGATGTATAGATGAAATTGTATATACTTTAATTTCTACAGAGTTGTTTGTACTATGATAGGATGTTTTAAAGTCTCCTTTCCACTAAACATCTATCTTTTTCTGAAAAGAACAACATTTTTCAAAAAGGAAATTATGATTATATACAGGTCAAAATTAAGTAAATAATAACCATTTTATTTATTCTCCATTTTGTCCCTCTTATCCATCATATGAGCCCTCTAAACATCTATACATGTTACTTCTAAAAACAAATAAGGCTTACCAAGTATAGTCTTCATCAAAGACCTTGAACAAAGTAGAAAGGGGCAATATAAACTAACCAGAGGGAGAGTACATAGAACTATATCTTTCCATTCATTAACCTGACCTCTAGTCAAAAATGTTAGTCAAGGTTTTTTTGGCTAAGTTTTCTTATCAGCGGCACCTGCAAGAATTATTGCATATATTGCATACATTGCATCAATACATTACCTAAACAAAGTAGGTACCTTAATTATTATGTTGCTGAAAGCCTTTTGTAATTTTTCATGAGTTGATGTGAGCTTGCGGTAGTCCCGATGGGCCTCATGAACAGGGATGACAATTTTATAGACTTCATTCACGGTTTCATAGAATCCTGCCTTTAATACAGAAATGGTTCTTGTAAGTCTCACAAGCATACATTATGTGCATTAATAAAAAAGGAGGCTCTCTTGGGCATACTGGTGTGGAACTCAGTAGGTGCAGCCTGCAGTGGAACGCCTATGCCAGCTACACACGTGCAGCTGAGCTAACACACATAATACCAGGAAGCAATGAGTACACATGATCATGGGGGAGTGGGGACTGGGGCATGTGGATGAAGAGACACAGATTACATAACTTTGTAGCAAAAAGAGTTTTTATCAAAAATGTTAACTGATCTTTCTGTAATATTAAACGTTTTTAGTTTCTCCAATTAATATACAATAACTGAGTGTTTCACAGGGAATATTTATAAAACATTGTGAGTTTGTGGACACATGCACCAAAAATGCTTCTAGTTTAAAGGGACTGTAAAATGTGATGAGGACAATTACTATCTTACTCACACCGACAAGAAAAGGCATCTTGTCATGTTCCTTTAGTGTCTCTTTTTCATTATATGAATTGTTTTAGTCCGTGTTCTAATAATAAGTCTAGGATGTGAAGCATCACCTAGAAAAAATATTATTTTATAATAGTGATGGTAGGAGCTATGACTGTAATCATGCTATCCCATAAGAACTACAGTATATTTGTGTAAAATAGAAAATAGATAAGGTTTTACATTATTTAACAGCAACAAAATAAGTAACTCACTGTGCTAAACAGCTCTGCAGCCTGTTCTAAAAGTCCAACCAATCCATTTTCAGAGAAGTACCTTCCAGAACATACGCCATCTTCATCTGGAGTTAGAATGTCATCAGACACAGCTGACTCTTCTATGATATTTGAGGATATGTTCTAAAAAAGTAATTTTTTATGAAATCTTTAAAAAAAACAAAGTCACCAGCTTGAACAGTTGGTCATTAAGTGGATAGTTTAACATCCAAAAATACTACTGCATAGTTAAATCGAGCCTGCTGAACAAAGGAGGGTCAATCCCAAGCAATGTAAATTGTAAATTAATACAGAAGCGTCTACCTAAATAAAATCTAAGCAGTCATTCGCTGGGCTATAAAAGCAGCAAAATATCCAAACCACATCAATAAAAGAAGTGCCCTGGCAGTTAGGACTACAGCAAGATAGCAAGAAGATCTATGCATTTCATTCATCTAACTTTCTCAAAACTATAAAGCAAAGCTGTGTAAGGTTCTTATTAAATAGGACTATGGATTCACAGCTCCCCTTCCCTTCTGAAGCCAGATTGGAACCCCTAACGGATTACAGTAGTATTCATCAGGCACAATACAGCACCATTGACTTCTTGCTTCACTGGACACTGCTGTTAGGGGGTATGGATTTACATGAAATACGAAAGCATAAATTAAAGAGAGATTAGCATAGAGTATGTGTTTTCATATACAGGGAGTGCAGAATTATTAGGCAAATGAGTATTTTGACCACATCATCCTCTTTATGCATGTTGTCTTACTCCAAGCTGTATAGGCTCGAAAGCCTACTACCAATTAAGCATATTAGGTGATGTGCATCTCTGTAATGAGAAGGGGTGTGGTCTAATGACATCAACACCCTATATCAGGTGTGCATAATTATTAGGCAACTTCCTTTCCTTTGGCAAAATGGGTCAAAAGAAGGACTTGACAGGCTCAGAAAAGTCAAAAATAGTGAGATATCTTGCAGAGGGATGCAGCACTCTTAAAATTGCAAAGCTTCTGAAGCGTGATCATCGAACAATCAAGCGTTTCATTCAAAATAGTCAACAGGGTCGCAAGAAGCGTGTGGAAAAACCAAGGCGCAAAATAACTGCCCATGAACTGAGAAAAGTCAAGCGTGCAGCTGCCACGATGCCACTTGCCACCAGTTTGGCCATATTTCAGAGCTGCAACATCACTGGAGTGCCCAAAAGCACAAGGTGTGCAATACTCAGAGACATGGCCAAGGTAAGAAAGGCTGAAAGACGACCACCACTGAACAAGACACACAAGCTGAAACGTCAAGACTGGGCCAAGAAATATCTCAAGACTGATTTTTCTAAGGTTTTATGGACTGATGAAATGAGAGTGAGTCTTGATGGGCCAGATGGATGGGCCCGTGGCTGGATTGGTAAAGGGCAGAGAGCTCCAGTCCGACTCAGACGCCAGCAAGGTGGAGGTGGAGTACTGGTTTGGGCTGGTATCATCAAAGATGAGCTTGTGGGGCCTTTTCGGGTTGAGGATGGAGTCAAGCTCAACTCCCAGTCCTACTGCCAGTTCCTGGAAGACACCTTCTTCAAGCAGTGGTACAGGAAGAAGTCTGCATCCTTCAAGAAAAACATGATTTTCATGCAGGACAATGCTCCATCACACGCGTCCAAGTACTCCACAGCGTGGCTGGCAAGAAAGGGTATAAAAGAAGAAAATCTAATGACATGGCCTCCTTGTTCACCTGATCTGAACCCCATTGAGAACCTGTGGTCCATCATCAAATGTGAGATTTACAAGGAGGGAAAACAGTACACCTCTCTGAACAGTGTCTGGGAGGCTGTGGTTGCTGCTGCACGCAATGTTGATGGTGAACAGATCAAAACACTGACAGAATCCATGGATGGCAGGCTTTTGAGTGTCCTTGCAAAGAAAGGTGGCTATATTGGTCACTGATTTGTTTTTGTTTTGTTTTTGAATGTCAGAAATGTATATTTGTGAATGTTGAGATGTTATATTGGTTTCACTGGTAATAATAAATAATTGAAATGGGTATATATTTGTTTTTTGTTAAGTTGCCTAATAATTATGCACAGTAATAGTCACCTGCACACACAGATATCCCCCTAACATAGCTATAACTAAAAACAAACTAAAAACTACTTCCAAAAATATTCAGCTTTGATATTAATGAGTTTTTTGGGTTCATTGAGAACATGGTTGTTGTTCAATAATAAAATTAATCCTCAAAAATACAACTTGCCTAATAATTCTGCACTCCCTGTAGCTGCATCCTTTGAGTTTCCCTCCAACACCATCTCCATCAGATAGGTATGACTGTTTTAGCGTTTATAGTTGATAAGATTTTGTAATTAGGCCCATCATAATTGTCAGCACCAGGCCCACTGGGCTCTTAATCTGGCCCTGCTTGTAAGTACATTTTCTTAAGGCTGGTGCTGGTATTGCAGAGTAATCTCCGTTAAAACGGAGAAAAATATCTGCATTTGTATTGCCGGTATTACTGCAATACCGGCACGGT
Source organism: Pelobates cultripes (assembly GCA_933207985.1). Taxonomy (NCBI): domain Eukaryota; kingdom Metazoa; phylum Chordata; class Amphibia; order Anura; family Pelobatidae; genus Pelobates; species Pelobates cultripes. Next base: position 134,959,815 of record OW240916.1, read on the forward strand.
CAGGCAGCCTCAAATACTGTCTGTGCTGGTAAAATATCAGTCAGGTGGCAAACCTAAGAGTAGTGTGTATAAAAATTTTTTTTTATTTTTTTTTAGAAAAGCCCCTATGTTAATCCGGCCCTGCTTACAAGTATAGTGCAGGCCAACTGCACTATGATATCAGCGTTGGTGGTATGATCCCCACCTCGGATAAACTTGTAGTCACACGATAAAATAGATAAAATCATCAAATTGTGTATTTAAAAAAATTATTGGCACCAAGTAGTAACCAAAAAAACCTTTAATTAAATAAAATAGACATACAATATTACCATAACGCATTTCCTATTTGAAAAAGTCCTAGTGGCGAAACGTGTTATGGTAATATTATATGTGTATTTTATTTAATTAAAGGTTTTTTTGGTTACTACTTGGTGCCAATTATCTTTTTTAATACACAATTTGATGCTTTTACCTATTTTATCATGTGACTACAAGTTTATCCGAGGTGGGGATCATACCACCAACGCTGATATCATAATGCAATTGGCCTGCACTATACATGTAAGTACATTTTCTTAAGTTTATTTTAAACATCCTGTATATACTGAGAGCACGATCAGTTGTTTTTCATATACCCTTCTCCTGATTGTCGAACACCACCCCCTCCACAAGACTACCACCATATATTCCATAAGCGGGGATTATACAGTTGTACCCTCTTCACACCTGAGCTGGCTACAGCTCTCCCAAATGTGAGTTGAACATATATACTCCTTTTTTTCCCACTCATATTGGCTTACACACGATATGATTGGTCTCCTTCGCTCTTGGTCTTTCCATACAAGGGAATCATTTGGACTATTTCCTATATTGCACATAATTTTTATGTCCTTATCTCTTTGTTGTCTTAAGATGTAGTGCGCTGTGTTATCTGCTGAAACATTTATACGTATATTGTATTATTGTCACATTTGGTGCAGCCCTGCACTATTGTTTACTGTGTTTAACATTTTCCTTCTGGAGGGTACGAGGGTTACCCTCTGCTGGGCCACTGCCTATTCATTTTCCTTTTATTATTAGCGCTGACCTCTTGCTATTTACCACCAATACAGCAGTAACTGTGGTAAAATAAACACAGTTTGCACATACGTTTATCAAGATGCATGCATTTAAAGTAACCATCCTGCCAGGACTGTAACTACACCTGGAGCGTAAAGAAACAAAGTAAAGGAATGAATATTATCATTGAATAAATTATATCCTTAAAGGAACACTTTAGAGTTACCAATACAAATGTGTATTCCTAATGTTATCGAATTATGTAGCCATTTAGTTCATCTTCTTTTGTACTTTGGGGAGATGATGAAATATGGGTGTAATTGGGGCATGAGGTACTAATTTCTCACCAAGATCCTTAACAATACTATTTTCTTCAATGGCAGTATCTAAAAAGGACAATAGCTTTAAATGAAAATGATTAGTAGGATCCTTATCCAAAACCAAATATTGACTACCATCATTCAATTGGCGTATGGTCCATGGTATAATAAAGAGAACTAAAAACAGCCCCGTAGAGGCAATACACAACTGATCTGAGCGCCGGACAAGAGCGACCCACCAGTAAATTTCCCGGCATCCCTGTGTGGCCCTGATAATAATTATTCACATTTAAGAGCAATACTGCCCCCTGTATCTGCCTTCTTAATTGCAATAGATGTTTTTCTTAGACTACAAAGAGCTCCCTTTCCAAGGTACATTGTCAATTCTATTAGATCTTTTCTGTGTACTCTTGAAAAGTATATTCCATATTATCAAGCTGTGATCCTGCAGTCCTATTTAATTATTGGAAATGTTTTTCTATGTTCTTGATAAAGTAAGTTGAACAAAATGCATAGATCTTTTTGCTCTCTTGCTGTAGAAATAACTGCTGAGGTACTGATTTTATGGTTTTGGATGTTTTGCTGCTTTTAAAGCCGTAAGGAGTGAACAATTCCTTAGATTTTATGAAGGTGGACATTCCTGTTTCCATTTTATTATCAGGCTATTCGTTCCCACGGTGAGGAATACAGAGGGTTAAGTATGTGTTGTAAGTGTTGTGTTTTTATGCAGTTTTTCTGAAGCTTGTCCCATTTGCATCTATTTATTTTCTTATTTGTGCCAAAATTATCCATATTAAGCATCTCCCAGCATTTTATGTTTCGGTTACTTTTTCATTCTTTTTCTTTCTTTTTTTAATTCACAAATGTGTCACTTCCGGCATGTAAAAAAGTGGTGTACAAGTTAACTTTTCTTTCCACCCAATTTTTCCACCACTATCAGGGCGATGTTTATTATTTTGTTGTTATTAGAGAGAGAGGCAAGGGTTATTCCTTTTTTTTTAATGTATAAAACAAACTTCAAATTGTGAATGTGCCCTTTTCTCCCCAGTAACTGGCATAAAACCAGCACAAACTTAAAATGGAAAAGTTCTATAAATTACTCCCATGCTATCTGAAACAAGTTAAGGGAACACTTCTCTTATCAGTTACTTAATTAGAACACAATCTACGTGCTATATGTGCCAAAAGAAATGTATCTCACAAAACCTTAGAGCCTGTTAAATAAATGATGTATATTATTAATTAAACAAATAAAAAAGAATGGAAAACTCCATAGCTTTTTATGGTGATGGATGTTTTTTCTATAAATCACAGAAAATAATATTTTATTCATTTTAAAGGTGTTTAATGAATAGAGTAGGTGAAAAAAAAAAAAAAAAAACTCTCCCTGCCCATGCTTTGCCTGCGGACCACCTACGAGTACTTGAAAAAAACCTACCTGAAAGCTTACACTGCCTACCGGAAGGTAGCTGCAGTCCTCCAATAGGCTCAGGTACTCTGCTACCAGAGCCGCTGCATGTACGAGGCACATAGCTGCCTCTGTGTAACACTTCCTCTTTGCATGCTTCTCTGCCATATTCTGCAGCCATGTCAGTCTCAGGTCTGGGGATGTTTGGTAACCCTTGGCAATCCTAGTGTGCAGAAAAAAAATATTTTACACATTGTATACTTCCAGAGACTTCATTAGTGTGCCAATGAAAATTACAGTTTGAACCAGACTGATCAACCCCATTAGAAGTGTTGTGATCGAATTACAAAGCTAATCTTGTCCCAACAAACATTAAGTAAGCACAAAGTAGCTAGGAGACAATTACCTGTACATTAGGTCCATAAGCATTTCTGGATCCTCTTGGAATGCCCGCATTTTTACTGTGTCTGACAGTATACTGTTGAGATTACTCAGAAGTTCATCTACCTACAATGGAAGAGTTTAACTTGTTCAAATCTGAAATGACTTAGTTCATGGGATGAGTGATGGGGAGAGAAAACTGAAGACAACAAGGCAATGCAAAATGTTTATGGCCATAATTAGAAGGAGAGTCAGTAAAGATGCAAGGGGAATGGCTACTGGTAGAGAGAAGTTCGTTCTTTGTTACCATACCACATTTTGCTCAAAGTCTGGTAGGAGAATGTGGAGTGCCTACACAATGAGAGAACTATGTATTCACTAACTGATGTTAGACTGCAACTACGAAAGGGACATATCAATGACAATACAAAGTCAACAAACAAAAAAAGAAGATGAAAAAAGCATAAAGGAGAAAGCCAATACAACAAATGGGAATAAGGGAGATGGGCAGTATAGTACAAAGGGTAAATATTGACAAACAAAGGAGAAGGAGGGGAGTTATAACCACACATGGAAGGAGGTCAAAAAGTAAATGATTAGTCAGAGGAAGGACACAGATCACAAAGATGCTAAAGGTTAAAAATACACAAAAAGGGGGAAATGGTATGAAAAGCACAAGCTATGATACCAAGAATTTCAAACAGCTGTAAAAGGTAAATGAAAGACACAAAATGGTTTAATGGCACATATAAGAGCATTGGTTTCTGTATCTTCCTCTTGTCCTAATCATTAGGATTTGTGATGAAAATGAAAGCATACATTTTTTACATCACTAGAAAATAACTTTGTTATTTGCAAGCCATTTGAATATCATTCTTCACAAAGCAAAACAGAAATGAAGGTTACACTACTGGATAGATCTATAGCTGTAATGGGCAGATCGAATACCTGTGCTGGAAAGAGAGTAGGTTGCATTTCTTCATCTTCCTCTGCATAAGCCAGAATGGTCCTCAATGATTTTCGCAAGTACTCTTCATTAAAGTCCTGCGATTTGCCAACCAATGACGCCAACGACATGGTCACTTGCATCTTCACTCTGGCAAAGTTCTGAATAGATCACAAACTTAGCGTAAGGAATGTAAAGTTTACAGTACAGTAGTACATTAAAAGACAATGGGACTTGCATAGGTCATAAGCAAATTCCACCTTAATGTATTCATTAATCTGAAGAGTTCGCCTGTGCATGTCTGTAGCTCGTAATATTATAATTCATATAAAAGTGAATATATTCCAATATTTCAGATTGCCTTCTTTAGTTTTATAGGTTGTGGCTGAGGGGGGTGGGACAGAGCATTACAGAGCAATGTTAAACAATTCAATAATCTATCAATGGTTTTCTATATAACTAGACAAGTTGCTTGCTATAAGAACATATTTTATTTATACAATAATTTTAATAGAATAATTACTCCAATCTAAAGGCATATTACAGTGAGTTCCTATGCTGCCAAACTCTACCAAATGCCAGTACAGACCAACTTTTTAGCTAGCAGAAAAAAAGAGAGATTACAGTAATTTATCTGGGCTTTAAAAGGGTCGCTGGCATAAAATATGTCTATACGTAACAGAACGTGTTCTAGCAGACAAAGGCCTCAATGAAATATTTTCGGATAAGCTTTTCAAATGATTTAATATTTTAGGATACTTTTGAAAATCATTTTAAAAAATATTTTGATATTTTATGATCAATTAAAATATTTTTTACATGTGATTTTTTTTTTAGATATTTGAAATTTTTTTTTTTAAATGTATGCAAAAATAGAAAAACATTTTTTGAAAAGCTTATCCAAAAATATTAAATTAATGCCATATTTCGAAGATCTCTCCACATTATACCTAAAACATATAAAAATAATAAATTTCTTACACTTGTGCTGCTAAAGCTGTATCTCATGATCAGGTATAATGTTGCACAGGCCTGGATGCGGGTGCTTTCCATAGCACTGCTGCAATGATGTAGGACCTTCTGGCAGAGATCTGAACATTGCTCCACTTCTTCCTCAAACAGGATGTCACCAAACTACAGCATGGAGATACACAATGTCCAGAGAGGTTAGCCTTGTGTAATGCAATTTAATTTACTAACCATTAAATAAAAGGTTCTTCAAAATAAACTAAAATCATTACTAATGAAAACATTTAAAGTGTATTAGAATAGAATCTTCAATACAGTTTTGTACCATAGCCAAATACCTTTTAATGATATAATAACCTCAGTGGTTTGATCTTAGCTCATGTACAGGGCCTTATTTACATTTATATTGGTCTGTGTATTTTGTACTGTCCTTTCCTCCAATTGTACAGCACTGCGGAATGTGTTGGCGCTTTATAAATGCTAGTTATAATAATATATCCTATTTGGACTCACTGCACTGCATGACCTGCTTTTTCCTCTACAGATACAATACAATACACAATCAATTGTCTTATCTCAACGTTCTCCATGTGCTGTTCTCATTATGCCCCCCACTTACCCATCCCTATTTTGGACCACGTTGGTTACTACAAATTCACATTTAGTTGAATAAGGGAACAACACGTTAAAATTCATTAATTTGAAATGCATTTTACAAATAATGAATTTACAATAATGCTAAAATATTTTTTTTCAGTTTTGTAATGTACTGACATTAGTTTGTGCAGCAAGACATTGCCTATGCTATAATGTAAATAATGATTGACAATGAACCCCATTTTGATATAATGGATATTCAGTATGTGTTCATCTACCTTGATAATGATAAGACGGATGGTGGAGAAACAGTGAGACAGATAGATGTTGCTCTGGTTGGTACTCAAAGAGTGCACAACAACTTTTAGTACACCTCCAAGAAGACTATCCTTACACTCCACTGATAGGTTTGCCTATTGACAGATAAAAAAAAAAAAAAAGCATTATTAGTAAATACAATACACAGAACACACGCATTACAATAATAGCACATTCAGTGTGTGGATAAAGGTAGCAATAATACTGATGTCCAACCTTGTGAATAGTCTGACTATAATCTTAAAAGACATATTCCTTGCTGATTGTCAAGAATGAATATTGGATCTTAATATGTAAAAACGTGTCTGGATCTGCCCACTTGCCCAGTACTGTATAATATAAAGCAAAAGGCAAACAATACATCGAAGTGTACCACAACAAAATATTAATTTGGACTCTCATGATATGCCTTTGCAGGTAAGAAGGACTGTGTAAAAGTAACCTGGAGAGAAGACACTTTCAAAGGATGTATATAGCAATCAATGCAATAATCATTGTTGTCTTATGTGGCATGCATGTGGTGTGCTCAGGATTTGAGCAGTTATCTGTAAATTGCTTGCTAATTTTATATTTTATTGGTGTTCCCTATCAGCATTACTCCCTTAAGTTAACCCTTTGGTTTACAAGATCTGGAGTGCTGAACTATGCCTACCCCTGAATATAGAGGATATTTACATCTCTAGATAAACAGACACACACATAATCAACGGTTTATCTGGATATTATGTGGATATTTCCAATTAACCTATCCAGATGAGTATCTCTCTGCTTACTGTACCTGTATAAAAATTTCCAGTACATCCAGGATGATCAAATTGGCTTCAGTCGCTAGGTTCCCACTCATGATGGCTTCTTGGTCAATTTCAGCCTTTGTCCTATCATAAAACAATATTCATGTTTAAATCCTTCCATTGTTGCCTTTGTGACCACTTGGAATAAACAACAGTGAATTAAGGCTTTGGGGAACAATACATATTTAAAAAAAGCAGATCTTACGGATATTAGTAGTTATATACAATTTAATTAGCTATTATCTATGTCAAGAGGCAAATTAAATATGAGTGAGATCCTATTGTAGGACTAATTGCACATTCACAATGGCTATGACATGGAGACCTTTTATTCAACATTCTGTTATCAGACACAATTCCTTTAGCTTTACACTGTAGTTACACTGATTCCAGCCATACTTACATATTAAGCCTTTCATTAGCTTGACGCCACTGTGTCTGTTCCTTCCGCCACCTCAAATTCTCGTTCAGTCCAGCAAACCTGTCATTTCCAGCTGAAGAAAGGATAAGGAGACTGGTAAATTCTATGTACTTATAGCTACCTGTATTGATTACATGGCTGAACTGATTCACAGAGTGAACAACATATTTAACAATGCATACAGGGGAAGGAGAAATATGTATGTATACGGATTCCATGTAATTATCCTGTATTTATCAATATACAGATTGTAATTTCGTCAAACTAATTCAACTTTAAAGGTAACACTATACAAGTGGAGAACACAGATAGGTAGACTTGGGCGTCACCGAAATGTTCTTTTCGTCTGAACACATTTAGTCTATTTGTACATTAATTTTTTTTTATTTTTTTTTTTAAATTCTTTATTTTTGTTGTGCATATGTGTACAGTACAGGCAGTCTAGAGATGCCCCAAGAGCAATCCCTCAGCAATTCCCACGCTCAACATGCGGGGCACAAGTTGGACAAGCACATTTTATATTAGTAACAAGTTTAAACATTCGATTTTACCAGTAGCTATATGGTATATTCAAGTTGTGTCTATGCGTTGACTATATTTTAAATGCTCTGAATATTGCTGGTGCATAACATATATTATAAAAGCAAGCTAAAGCTGTAAGTTTAAACAATAAGTATGTTTTAGTTATAAACAGGCTAGAGTCCGGTTGAACGCTTAAGCGCTGTTACCACCCCGGCCGGCCGGGACCCCCATGCTGCCTCCGCGGGGAGCTGTCTTCTTGGCGGTCCTGAGTCCTCACATACGCGGGGAGTCCCACTGGTAACCAACACCTGCTCTGCTCGATCTGTGTGGCATGTGTCGAGTGTCCTCTGGAACAGGTATCAGGCCACGGGCCACCTATGTAGCGCTATAGGGTGCTGTCGATTCTTGGGTGGCTTTGTTGCAGACTGGGTGTGTGGTTGGTCTGTCTTCGCGCCGGTGACAGGCTCAGTCCATTCAGGTAGCAATGGTCATTGCGCGGGTTACCTCCTTCCCCCCATGCCGCTGCCATTGTCGTTGGTTCAAATACCTGCGGGTGGAGGTGACAATGGTCTCGCTTCTCAGCTTTGCCAGGTTCGAAGGTAGGAACCGCGTTGTCAGCCGTGGGTATTAATGCTGGGTGCCGGTCACCTCTTCGTCCCCTGCGCACATGGCGCCCGCCATCTTGGATCTCTCAGTCTGACTCCACAGCTTCAGCCGCGGCGTCCCGGTCAAAGCCTTAAGGTGGGGACCGGGATCACCCCCCCGGTCCATAGGGGGGGGGAACAGGGCCGAATCCGCCCGGATTAGTGCCTTAGGTTGGGTGTTGTATTGCAGGTCGGTGGGGCAGCGGCCGTCCGCCTCACCGCCGGAGAAGGCCCCACGAGAGCGAGAATTTCTCTTCCAGGGGACTGTAGCTTGTGGAGCCAGCCTCGCCCTGGATCCAGCCGTCCCTCTGCGTTTGGCTTCGTTGCTGTCAGTCTGTTGTTCATTTTAAAGGCATGGTTTTTGGTCGTTTATATTGTTGTGGTGCAGGAGCTCTGCTTGCCTGCGACCGTCCAGCTCGGCGGTCCGGCCCCGCCCCCTGTACATTAATTTTTGGACGCAATTTGGTCATTATTTTCGTATTAAATTCTGATCCATGCTGCAGGCTGCATCCTGAGGTCGTTTAGCAGATAACTCCCTAAATCAATACCCTTGTGTGTTTGCCATAGTTAAGGGAACTAAATTAATAAGCTGTTTAGCAGATAGCTCCTTTAGAATATTCTTATGGCAATCACACATGGATTAGGGAGCTATCTACTAAGAAGCTAAAAGAACAAATTTACGAAAAGCCCTTTCTTTTCTTAATAATATTTTTTCAGACAACTTTACTAATACCAAGTAAATATACAAAGTATTATTAAATAAGGAAGGTTAAATCCTCCCTCCTTCCGCTACCCACCAATTTGCGAGTGGCATGTATACTAAACCGCGAGCAGCAGTCATTACAAAAGACTAGCAGCTGGGCACCTATTGCTGCCCATTTGCTAATCCAATAAAGAAGACCTGGCACAGGTCCACATGCCCCCATGGTGGGGCACCTACTAAAATAATTAACTGGGAGAGACATAGTATTCCTTCCATACCTTGCAAGTGGGGGGGGGGTGGCATTAAATTAAACAGGGGCTTGCAGCCTGCACCTGTGGTCACAATATATATATATATATACACATACATACATATACATATACACATACACACACATACATACATATATAATGTAAATTTAACATGGGGACATAGTGTTTTACCAGCTTCCACCCATTTGTGGCAAGAGGAGGCTCTAAAATATTAAAACATGTCCCCCTAGTCTCTGACAAGTAAATCTCGAGATTTACCGGTCAGAGTACTCCGATTGGTTGACTTGACCCATGTCATTTAGGTTCCCAACCCACCACCATTGAGTGTAGGCAGAGGAGGTCTACCCCCTTGTTATTTATGGCTCCCACCCACTAACCCCCTTCCCCCCCCCCCATTTTCTCAGACATCTATTAAGTAGCAATAATATAACATTTAAAATTATTCAACTTAAATACCTGTATTAGGTACAGAGAAAGATTAAGGACTACACGTTCACTGATAAAACAAATGCAAGCTAGAAGCCTAATAGAAGTAGAGAATACTAAATGCAAATTACCTGTTTTCCAGCGTCTCATCATTTCACCCCTGGCTCCTTCACCCCTTAGCAGGGCTTCCTCCAAGCGAGCTTTCACATCTTTTGACTTTTGAAGTACCAGTGTGCTCACTCTGTCAGATGACTGCTTTCCCTGAGAATTTATAAAGCACTGAACACACTGCATAAGCACACATATAAAACATATATTGCAAGTGCAAAAATCTGTACACTCATCACAATCTTAATTTGTGCACACATCACACATCACATCAAATGTCATTGGTTCCCTCATACATTATAGCCTAGAATAGAAATTAATCTATATATCTATATTGAACTTATCTATGCTTACACATATATACTGTCACTTGGTAATGATACTTGCATGCCATACATGCCCATGGAAACCCATGGTGGGTGCAAAGCATGATATAAACCAGAAACTACTGGAAAGGCAAGGTATACAATAAGCAGGTAAGTGATTAAGCACACATAAAGCACATTTAACTAATTTTCTGTCTCAAGTAACATTTCTTGAATCAGTGACTGTGAATCATCAAGGACCACATCCACAAGGGCATTCACTACACTCTGAATTGTGAGGAATTTACAAGGAAATTGCTAATTTTAAGTAAAAATAGCCAAATTATAAAAAAAAATACCCATGCTAAACTGTGGATTGTGTGATATTCACACATGAATTGCAATTTTAGGCTAAAGAAGTCGAGCTGAGGGGAAAAAAACTGCTGCTTTTGCCTAAAATTTAACTGCATAGCCCTGTAAATCTGCATTGTACTTTAATAATGTTACGACCCATTTAAAAGGTACTGGCAATACTGGTATTATGAAATATACAGGGTAGGAGGCATGGACTTGAGACTGGCAGAATTAACTTTACACTTGTTAACGTCACATAACAAAAATGGTTTAATTTACCATAATGTTGACTGAGAAAAAAAATAAAACAGTTAAAAAAAAATACTGAGATCAAAGAGATGTTTTGCCTACAAAAAGAACACGGCTTTGATCCATAATATCTCTATTATGTCTTTGTGAAGAGACTATAAAGGTTACATAGTATTGATGACTTACTTTGTATTCAAAACAGGAGACACACATATAGAGTAAGTCCAGAACCCTGTGCAGCTGTAAAGTTGGGAGATAGGCAAGCCATTTCTGGATCATACTTTGCTCTGCATTTTTCATGATCCACAGGAAACAAGTTAAGAGATTTCTTGTAGATTCAGAACTCAAAGTGGTGTACATTTTAAGGGGCTGGTAAACAAAAACAAAAAAGGCATGTATGTCATTGGTTTCCTCATACATTATAGCCTAGAATAGAAATGAATCTATATATCTTGAACTTATCTATGCTTACACATATATACTGTCACTTGGTAATGATACTTGCATGCCCATAGAAGCCCATGGTGGATGCAAGGCATGATATAAGCCAGAAACTACTGGAAAGGCAAGGTATACAATAAGCAGGTAAGTGATTAAGTTGGTGAAGAAATCCAAACAATGCCTGTACTTCCCCGATCGCTAACGGAAATCTAATCTAATGCCACAAAATGGTAGACAAATAGGGCACCTTTTTAAGCCTAATTAGGTCACAATAGAAACATTGGACCTACCACAGAAGTAAGAGTCATTGATGAAGGTTTTATGTTGAAATTTCCTGCCACAGCCATTGCAACACTAGGATTGATTGGACTTGGAGTTTCTTGTTCATCATCTGTGTTACGAACCTTTCCATTTCGTGTGTCTAAAACTTAAAAATGTACAGCAATTTTAGTTACCTTAGATATTCAAAGGAAACATAGTAAACAGGTGCTAATGTTAATGCCCTGTATCACTTAAAACCCTTAGAAATATTTTTAGTAGTCAAAAATGGTAAAGCAATTTCACAAAACTTCAAATGCTGTTAAAAGATATTGTAACGCAAATTAGAGACGACTTTGTGTTAGGTTTTTTTCCCAAGCTTGAGAAAAATGCAGAGCTACCGCAGTTAAAGGAGCATTATAGTCACCCAGACCACCTAATATCATTGAAGTCTGTGATTGGTCTTGTTGTAAGTGGTGTGGGTGCAGTGTCCCTGTCCTCTTAACCCAGCAATGCAAAACATTGCAGTTTATGAGAAACAGACATGTTTACATTGAAGAGCTAAGTCCTCCTCTATTGGCTGTCAGTATGACAGTCACCAGAGTCGCTTCCACTGCACTGATCAAATCAAATTCAATGTTCTGGGGAATTTTAATGTGCGCACGCCGCACAGCACTTGACGGGCATGCCCATTAGGTCCCTAATGCTCCTTTATAAAGAGCACTGGATTGTGCACCACATAAGAGGCCATACCTCCTCTGTGACATTGAAAAAGATAAGTCAAATCATTATTTTATTCTATTGCACCTGAGATGAGACCTAGAAAGGAGTAGGGGCAGGGGTACTATAATGTTAGGAGTACAGATATGTATTCTTAACACTATAGTGTTCCATTAGATTCCTCAAGCCCCCACCTGTCACTAATGATGGCTGATGGAAAAAAGGATTTACATATTAAGGGTCTCATCAGTCTATGAGTGGAAGTACAGCACTGATGTTGAAGCAGATGAAGGAGCTGTAGAGAATCCCATAGAAGAAGATTACTGTGGTCATAAGGGACAGCACCTGGTAAGTAAAACTCATCTTTTTATGCACCCTGTGGCCCCTGCAATGCAAGCGTCAAAGTCACTACAGAATATATACCATTCATTGGAAGCAAACCTTCACAGGATTCACTTTAGAGTGCACCTCCAGGTAGATCCAAACATGCACGTAAAACACATGAGAACCACATTGGAGGAGGATTTTTCCAAGTATTATGTTCTAAAAAGTGGTGCAACAATGTACAAGGAAAGGAGTCTCAAGTGGAATGTGCCTGCTGGCTCCACTGGTTTCCATGGCAACTGCAACACTTTTATACTTTAGAGTGGTTTTTAGAACAGAACAGAACACTTTAACACATCTCTTTCATTATATTGATTACCTGTGAAGTCATGAAGCTGGGGCAGTGCATCCAAAATGGTGCTGACCAGTGGCAGGTAGAGTGCAGCAATTTTGTTCTTGACTTCAATTTTCTGGCAGCGTGGGTCCAAGTCATGTGAACGCAGTAAGTTGTGTATGGAATTTATGGCTTTTCGCTGCACCTTACTTATTCTGTTTAAACAATTACAATAGTTGTTTAATACATTGTGTGTCTAGATAATGTACGGAGAAGATATTTTAAAACCCAGCTGACAATTCTCAATACACAGTCCTAATACAAAATGAAGTAGTGAGCAGATTTCATATTAATTTGCTCAAGCATGGGACATGGGGAGAAAGCACTACAGATCAATGGTCTACAGCAGTGGTACCCAACCCAGTCCTCAAGTACACCCTAACAGTCCAGGATTTAGGGATTACGCACTTGTGTCTAATGTGTTTTAGACACAACAGGATAATCCCTAAATCCTGGACTGGGTTGGGAACCACTGGTCTATAGGCTGAACAAGTTAGTTAACTGCAAATCAAACACAAACATACAAAGTTACATGAAATTACTGCATTGGCGTTCTCAACTACATCATTGATGGATCCTCACTAACCCCCAAGATTTATCTGGATTGTATTTTTCTCTGGAAGAGACATATATCGATGACGTCCTCATTATCTGGACGGGTACAGCGGAACTTTTCACAAAGTTTGTTGAGCATCTTAATGTGAACAATCTGAATTTGAGGTTAACTATGGAAATAGGGACCCCATCCCTTAATTTTTTGGACTGCACCCTGACTATAACAGATACATTCAAGATCAATACCACTCTCTATCGGAAACCAACCTCCACTAATACAACGCTCAGATGGGAGAGCTACCATCCAACATCCCTGAAGAGAGATATTCCGGTGGGTCAGTATCTAAGACTTAGATGAAATTTTCCACAACTGAGGATTTTAACGAAAAGTCAGTCCAACTCAGGGAAAGGTTTAGGGAAAGGGGTATCCAAACAAATGTCTAAAAAGAGCATACCAAAAAGCTCTATCCTTATAGGAGAAAATACAAATAGAGAAACCTCGAAACAAATAAGATGTATAGCAAACTTTGATTCGGGCTGGAAAGTCGCAAGAAAAGTAATGGATCGCTTCTGGCCCCTCCTGACTCAAGATCCACATTTTTCCAATGTGGTTTCTCCAAGGGCATCACTAACTGCGAAAAGAGGTAAAAACCTCAAAGAGATGTTGGTGCAGAGTCATCTGTCAGCCCACAGGAAGAAGACAAGTTGGCTTTCAGTGGTAGGCACTTAACGTGGCCACTGTGTAGCCTGTCGTTACATTTCAAGAGAGTCTAAAATAATCTCGGACGCTACGGGCACACTCAGGGTTCCAATTAAGCAATTCTTTAATTGCAATACAGCTGGAGTGGTTTATCTTTTAACCTGTGACTGTTTCCTAAAGTATGTGGGGAAAACAATTTGCCCACTAAGAAGGAGGATTCTGGAACACGTCCATTCTGTAGCCACCTTTAAAGATACTCCGGTGGTCAGACATGTTAGGGCATACCATAAAGATTCCCAGAGAAGTATGAGATTCACAGGGATAGAGAGGGTCATTCAGGGCAAAAGGGGGGGGGGGAGGGGTGGGTGATCTAGATTTAACACTCAAAAAAGAGAGTGCTTTTGGATCCATAAATTGGATACCCTGGCACCTAAAGGATTAAATGAGTGATTCACCTTCACCCCCTTCATTGGTACCTAGTGTGCTACTCTGAACTTGATAATAATGTAAATACATTGTAAATTTCTCTAGGGATAGAAAAATACATACACATCAATTTGTGTGTACAATGTAGTTACCTAAAGAAAACTGTAGGACATTTTTTCACAGACAGGTTGCATTTAGAAACTATAGTATATGGTGTACAAAGAGATCACCCTTATAAGGGAGCATTCTCCAAATACCTTTCTGGAATGAATAAGCAAGGATTTAGCTAAATCCACATGGTAATAAATATTAATTTGAGATTTAGGCTGCAAAGAAAGAAGTATATGACTGTACTACATGTAGGTTAATGAATGATATTCCTTTATGGGTAGAACTACATCATTCCTGAACAGGAATACATGCTCATATGTAGGAATGAAACCTATATTATATTATGTTGGTTAATAGGTGATATCTTATTATGGACAATATGCTAATCGTTCTTGTAAAGGACAAACCCTTCTGAGTGTGTAGATTAAGTCGTCTCCTGTGCCTCTTTTATACATATAAGATCGAGGTAAACTGAGTTTTGTTTTATATAGGGCGTCCACACTCTTGCCACTATACTCAGATAGGTAGGGACAATTAAAAAGTGGGCGGTCTTGTAGTGAATTTACCTCCTATGGATCACTCCTATTTCTTACCCTAGTGCCAATGCGCTATGTAAATGGGAGGTAACACAGGAGATTTTTGAGGGAAGGGGCGGTAATCCATGACGTAATGATACAGGCGCCTCCTACGATCTCCTGTTGAGTTTAAATGCGACCTGGCCGGGTGGCTCATATGAATGCCCCGGATGAAGGCGCTCTGGTATCACTTAAAACGCACGTCGACTCACTTTGTTCTTATTTTTTATTTTATTAGCACAGCACAGTTTAGCACGATGGTGTTATGATAGAGGATGGTATTAGGGGAATCTTCAGGTAGTTTTGGCAGTATAAGCAGGGATATATTTACCACAAGGTAAACAAGGCATTTGCTAGGGCGGCACTTTCGGGGGGGGCGCCAAAAAATGCCACCTCAAGATCCCAGACAAATGCTTTGTTTGCATCGTGATCTGGGGCTGTCCACCTCACTGTGAGTGAGTGTAGCTGTCAGTGTGTGTCTGTGAGTGAGAATGTGTGTGCCTGTGAGTCAGTGTGTGTATGTCATTTTATGTGTATCTGAGAGTGTGTGCCTGTCAGTGAAAGTGTGTGTTGGTAAAACAGTGTGTGCCAATGACTGTGTATCTGTTAGTGAGTGTATATCAGTGCATGTATCAATGAGGGCATGTGGCTGTCAGTCAAAAAAATGGCCTTGACATGAATTGGGGGGTGCCCGAATTATGTCGTGCCTAGGGCAGCACAAATCCAAAATACACCACTGAGTATAAGGACTAAATTGTGGGAGGTTGGACTGAACCAGTAGGGGAACAATTGGGACATTTTTTTTTATAAACAGCCCATCTAAATGCTCTTCTGCACCAACTCTCTTTGTGATTATTCTTTGAGTTAGTGACCTTGAAGTCGAATTTACTATAGAAAGCTGCTGCAAAATCACCCGTTTTGTCGTGGGTTCTGAGGGCATTATATATAGAGATACTTTCAGATTTTATCCAGTACAATCTAGCTTTTGCTATGTAAGGCAACCGTTTATTTATATTTTCAAGCCCTCATTGTACAAGTTTTCGTGTCTCTTTAGTGCCACACAGTGGTCTTTATGCAGGCACAGCAAATATCACTGTGTCTAATTCTTGCATTGATATAGGGATATACCTCTGATTATTACTCCCATCCCCTTCAGTCATATCTACCCCCACCCTGTCATAACCCATATACGCTTCCCCCTATCCACCTGCTAAGCCACTTAGTTTGTTTTTAATGTTTATCTAGATTTTTATTTTTGGTGGTTGGAAGTTCTGTGTTTCTAATAAAGTTGTACATGTATTATTATTTTGATTATATTTATATGCTTTAGTGTCCACTGGACCTTGAGTCCTTTGGACATGTTTGTACTTATTTATCCTCATTAGTTTTGCAGCAAACCTTTTTTTTCCCCCCAAACTGGATCATTAACTTAAATAGTAACTTTTACTGCATGCTGTAAAATATGAATGAAACAATTTACAATTAAACAATTGTAGAAACCACTTATCACCAAATTATTCTCAAATTGATACATCTATTTATGGTTACAAATATTAATGTGTGGTATTGTGTGAGTGGAAATATGTGTATTTGATTGAGTGTATATCTGTGTACTCCAATCAATATACCCTTCAGCTTCAGAATCCAGAGCTGCATCCAACTCAGTAAAGAGGAGCCCAGTTAGGAAATGCTTCTGCCGATAATCTGTTGAGAGTTCAAACATGCTGGCGATTCTATGATCCTGAAAACTGGAGCAGGAACTAGAGTTCTGGCAAATGTAAAATAGTTAATTGGTTAAAAAGTATCATATCATCCATGCTGAGCAAGAACCAAAGTCCAAATGATGGTAATGGTCTGCTTTATGATGAGTGTTTAAGTGGATAAACATTTTCTTTAACTGAAATGTACAGTTTTGTCATATATTTATTTTCTACTTTAACAGGGTTATTTACTAAACTCGGTATTTCCACAAATGAAAACCGAGGCAAAAATAGCCAAGTTGTGACTCAAGTTAAGCTGGATACTTTTTTTTCCAGATCTGCTATTTTAACTCAGTTTTGCCAATTACAATAAATTTGTGAAATTTAGTGAATACATTTCTTCTCAGCACTGGTCTCTAGGTACACCCCTTTCTAATGGATATGTATCACAGATATAGCATGCATACCTCCGAGGAAATAGAGGGGCAGGGGGAAGCTGGTGTTGAAGAAGATGCCATGAAGAACAGGTTGAGGTTGAGATAATGTTCATGGCTGCACAGAATCCTCAGGAATTCAAGTCTCATAGAAATCAAGGTTGGGAAAGAATTCAGTTTGGTTGTTAACTAGAAAAAAAAAAAAAAGATATATGTAACATGGATATGTTAATGAAATAGAAAAATAAAATAAAGAAGGTCCTTTACAGGCTGCATTTAATCTAAGGATAAACACATGGCTGCATACAGCACACAAGATGTCTCATTTGTTATAGACCAACATCTTAGGAGGTACAACCCCAATGATCATACGATATACCTTCTAGCCAAAACAAGTAGCCGTACATCGTGTTATTACTGGGGTTGTTCACTAAAGTCTGAATGATGAGCCAAGGCGCTCTCTACAGAAAGCCAGTGAATAACCCAGTATATGTTTACTTAAGTACAGTACTCAAACAGGCTATATCTTAAGGTTTAACCAAGGTAAATAAAAAAGACATTGACAAAGTTCATTCATGAAAAGGTTTCTTATCAATGAGAAAAATAAATAGTGATACACTTAAAAGGGTTCGAAAAACACATTTCTTCTGAAGTTTCTCTACAGAAAATATGGCTGGGACAGGAGTATTACAATACACTGACAGGTGTAGTGTATAATGGCCCAGTGCATCCCTCCCGATGGCTGGGGCTGATTTAGATTAAAATCTCCAAAGAAAACAGCGCTCTATAATAGAGGATATGGAGTTTACATAATGGGACTATTATTGCTCCAGTAGAGATCACTCTCCCACTAATCTCAGCAGACTAAATGACTGTAGGCCATCACATCCAATACCGTCCTCCATATGACATGCCATTTCCTCAACTGAGAGGTACTGAACATCCACCACTTGCATGCAGTGACATTTTACTTTTCAACTGTTCAATGAAAGCTGCCTGTTTCAGTAACTACTTATGGCAGCTACATGTGTTTGACAAGATCGGTATAACACATATCCCCACATAACCTTTCCCTTAAATTATATATATATATATTTATTTATTTTTTACAAAAGCATCTTCAATGCCTGTGTTACGCAATAAACACTCTGAATGATCTCTTAGCATATAGGTTAAATTGTTTTATGCATCTCTTCCAAGTCCAAAGAACTCTGTGTAATGCTAGTAATACTGGGGGGTATACAATCTGTTCTATAGCTCAATATAAAAAGCTATAGAAATACATTTACTGTGCCACTATAAACTCCATGACATTTCTATATCAATGATCTTATTGCAAGTGGAATAAAAAGAGATTAAGAATCATATAACAGGTACTATAATAATGTATTTTCAGATAAAGAGGAATTGTAGTAATTTACGTGCTGTAGAGCTTGTATGCTACAGGCATCATATGATCTTTAGGGGTCCCACCACACACATGGCCCGACTATTACTCATTGTATTGCTTAGACAAAAGTTCCACTTTCACAGTAGCAAAACTAGTTTTGTCCAAATTTGAACAGTATCTTCAAAAATGTTTTACCTGAACTAGGGTTCCTTCACCTGTAACCTACTAGAACCATAACCACTACAATACAGTCGGTATTATTAGTAGGTGCTTTCAAAAGTTATTTACTTTTAGGAAAAATCACCAGTTATGAAATATTGAACTGTATACTAACTGCAAAGCAATTTATAGTACCGTAGTGTGTGATGGTACAGAACAATTGTATGTATAATATATATGCCCACATTCTGTACCTGATTGCAGTAAAGCTTGATGAGATTAAACACAAAGCCTCGATCCATCAGGGATATTAAGTCATATAAGAAAAATGCCAGACTTATGTTGATTCGCTCTGCTTGTTCGGCCTCCTAAAGAGAACACAATTATTCATCAACAGGTTCGAAATGAGAAACACGTCTTTTTTACTAATGATTCACCAGGCAACCATTCTAATTATTGTACTGGTGCAAAATGCAAAAAGTTAGACAGTTAATTGGTACTTTATGTCTGCGCAGAGTGGGCTAAATTTGGTGGTTTTACATAGTTTAGAAAATGGCAATATTGTTTGATGCATCTTTATTGTTAATTTACTGAATATAGTCTATGGAAGTACAAATGTGTTCAATATAGAGACAATTCTCCAACATTCCACTACAATATATATTTTTTCCCATTCTCTAGAAGATTTGGGCAAAACAAGATTCAAACAAACCAGTGTTAAATGTACACAAATACTTAGAGGGACACTCCAGTCACGTATGTTACTATGTGCAATAGTATTGTTAAATTATCATTAGTATGCTAGATTTTCTTTTTATAAAATTTTCTTTATTTTATTAAAAATAATCATAAAAGAAAAGCTGAAAGCTCCCAATTTCCACTACTCATTCCCAACCTGTAATATCTCCCCTTTTTGCTTTACTACTAACACTATACAGGATGTCATCAAGTTAAAGTCTCTCGGATCTGTAGGTCAGCTTTTAGCATTCTTTTCAAAAATTTCTTATTGAATTTTTGCATTTTTTTTTATGGGGAAAAACAACAATGGGAAAGAGAATAAGACAAAAAGGGATAAGCTGGGGCAAACAAATACTCCATTCCAATCAAGTATACATTATACACATTTGGAAAAATAGGTCATATAAATAGCCATATAACATGATAGCTGACAATAGTTACATATTTCAGAAACCATTTATGGAAAGTTAAAAGCGTATCATGGTTTGCCGAGTCAGCTACTGGTTTGATGACAGTTCATTATAAAATCTGAAAAGAATGGGCAAATGCAGAAACTTCAAACATTATATCTGATATAGATCCTGGTGTCTGATATCAGTATCTATACACATGTATTAAAAAGTGATGCTGTGTATAATCACATAAAAAGAAAACCCATTATCCTAACATTAGAGCAGTCAGGGCTGAAATAGCAATGTGTCTCTATTACTTATAAAATATATTACCAGGTTGGATACATTGAGATTTCTCTCGTTTTCAAGTATGTTGCTGAATGTCTTCTATTACGGTCCTCACCTTTTGTGGTTTGTTAAGAAGTGCTCCAATTTCAGAAGTAATTACGGTAACTATAGTATTTATATCATCCTTAAAACGGTCTGAGAAGCGATTTCTTCTGGGCACATCTGGTCTGTCCACATTGTGGATGTACTGGGTCATGCTTTTTACCTAAAAGTGGAAAAGTAATTCCTTTTATTACACTAATATAATAAGTGATCAACACCTACTAACAGCACTTTATGTGTACTGGTAATCATCGGGAAATTGTAAAAGATGGTATATGCCAGGAGGTGAAGCAATTTACTTACATTTAAATGTAAATGACAAGCGTCAGGACCCAAGTCCATGTAAAGATGGCAGGGGATCAAATAGAGCTATTGAGAGGAATATGGCCAACTATCAGAAAGTATTATAAAAGTGCAAAAGCATGAGGTACAAGAGTGGAAAGCTAGGAAACCACCTTGACCCCAAAACTTTAATACATAATTGTAGTTATGTAGAACATTGGGCCCGATGTGATAACATTTAGCTCACATTTTAAGAAATGGCACTATAAAAACTTCAGCTGGTAAGAGAAAATGAACAGCAACAAAAATATAAAATCATATTAAAATAAAAAAGTCTTACCAAAAGCTCAAAGAAGAACCATGCGTATTTGAAAACACTTTCTCTAACCATGCCAGTGCTGACCACCATTTGGAGTGCCAGTTCTTCATGAAAATGCTAAAATGAATCAGAGGTTAAAACCCATTATTGGTATTAAAACATTGTCCAAATTTAATATTTCCCTCATTATTACTGACAAGTTTTGGATTTTATTCTCACGGAGGAAGCACTAAAAATACCTTTTTATTAGATGGCCTTGTGTTGGTAGCAGCAGACTGTGCGTCATTACCACCATCAATAAAAAAAGATATGCGATTATTGCGTCCAGTCACCTGCAGCAAAAGACCACAATATGACTTGTAAGAGGAATTACACTTTATACACACCCTAAAGTGTACATAATAACTACATATGTGCATTGAGAGTATTTTGTCATAGGGTTAGCACCCAGTACTGAAGGATAACCTCAAAACTACTTTTAATATCATAAACCTTTCAAGTTTTAAAAGGAAATATATGTTTTCAATTAAGTATATGTAAAACATTTAGAAAAATGCATCCCTATGTTTAGTATACAACATCGGCCATATACATGCACTTTTGTTCATACAAAGTTTAAAAACTGACTGACTCTCTGGTCTTCCGTGTTTTACTCCCTGCACTGAAGCATTTAAGACTACAGAGACCCTCAGTTTTCAAACTCTGTCTGACTAAAGATGTGTCTTTATGGCTGAAGGATCCTGTCATATACTAAAGGTAGGGGTGAGTTTCTCTCTTTTTAAAAAAAAAATACTTAATTTAAAAAAATCAGTTTCCTTTCAAAACTTGATGAAAGGATTATTATATTAAAATGCTTTTGAGGTGACAGTTTTCCTTTAAGTACAGCGCAAGGTCATGGGTTCAATGTATAAACAATTCCATTAAACCAGTGTTCAGAAAAGTGAAGCCCCTAGCAGTTGCAATTTTATCATTATCGTAGCTGAATGTTTGTTCCAATTTTAAAAAGTAGATATTTTATTCGATACATTCAAAAATGTTTTTTAGCGGGTAAAATGGGGTCTTCACTACCGCAAAGCATGGGTGGGGCAGGTTTTCTAAGTGATTAAGTCCAATATAGAACTGTTAATCCTATATAAAGAGTTTAAAATGTCAATGCAGAGTCTTTTATGTTATACTTAATGGCTACCTTTGTATGTTTAAAAAGTTTTTGGGACTGTGCATATTTTGTACTAACTATATTGATATAACACAAGGCATGTCTTTGACTGATGCAAAAATGCAAGCATTAACAAAAATTAATAAAAATTGGGTCTTCAGTGGCTAAAATAAAGATGTTAGGGTGGTCTATAGTCAGCCTATACCAAGACTGGGCAAGGCATAGGAAATATCGCTATCACCCCTGGTTGGTTCCCAGCAACCATTACAGAGACCTGAGCCACCGCCAATGCTAGCCCCAAGCCTCCATGAGAGCCAGCACATAATCACCATATACTGGGTCATTGGCAATGTCCGAGTAATTTTCCCTGGTCAGGTGCTGTGATCTGTGGCTTAGGTGATTTATAGCCTTCCTTGGGTGTGGGAAATGCAAGAGTTATGACCTCCTGGTGGCTCTCAACCTAGATAGGCAAAACTGCTGGTCAGTTATAGGAGACAGCAGACTTGCCCTGTGTGGGACCATAAAGTCTCCAACCTCTCAGTCGCTGATTTCCAGACGAATGCAGATTTCTACCATGGTATATCTAAGCCCAGAACTCCTCACACAGTTCTTGTCAAATCTTGTCATAATGTCTTCTAGATGTAGTCCTGTTTTTGTGCCCCATTGTCATCTTGTTACTCATATACAGCAGTCCTTTCTTTCAAACAGGTGTCAACCTCCGATTAGGTGACTGGGAAAATCCCCACCAGTCCAAAGGAGGGGGCAGAAGACCCAAGGACAAATTTCACCACTATGGCTATTGTGCTTAAGGCGAGAGATCAGCAGTTTCCTCCGCCTAGGCCACAGTCAGCTCCACTGGCTCCAATCTTGAGTAAAACTCAGCTGTCAAACTTCCGCTGGGTAGCAGGTCATCATACTTATAAGTGGTTACCCAAATTGGTTGATAAAAAGGCAGTTATTTAAGGATTATAATGATTTCTCTGAGGAGCTCGCTTGAAAAGCAGCTAGTCATAAGGACTGTCTTTTAATTTAAAAAATACTGTATGACTATCAGACGCTTTTCAATGGTGTCAAATATGCTTAAAATGTATCACTTTGCAGAGATAAATCTTGCATTATGCGATAAAGTAGTGTGATTGCATATTAGGCTTTAATTTTCTCACCTTATTCGACATTATATTCTTGACCTCTTCATCGGCTGCATTTTGCATCCCAGGGATGTCAGGGTTACTGGAGCTCATTGCTCTGGACTGTATTAACTTAGAGCCCACAGCAGCAGCTGATGTACGCCCAACAGTGTAATAACGTGACTCCGACACAATTCCTCCTGTTCAAATATAAACACATTTTATACAATTACGCGAAAACAACCCCCTGCAGACTACTGGCCTCATTAAGACTTGTTCTTAACACCATTATAACAATTAATAGATCTACTGTAATTCATGGGCTGAACTTGATGGACGCAAGTCTTTTCAGCTATGTAACTATGGGTTTCTATTTAAATGTTGTTTAAAGAAAAAAAAAAGAATTTGCAGATGCTTAGGTAATTTTACTATAATTTTGATGTGGAAAAGACATCATGCGAATGGAGGCATGGAGAGAAGGGGCATATAGAATGCAAGCATGGAGAGAAGAGGCCCCAAGAATGGATGTGTGGAGAGATGTGAAGTAGAGAATGAAGGTATGGAGTGATGTGCAGTAGAGAATGGAACATGGGGAGATGGGGATTAGACAAGGTAAGCATGGAGAGAAGGTACATAGAGAATGCAGGCATGGAGAGAATGGAGGCTTTGAGAGATAAGGATTAGACAGTGGAACATGGAAAGATGGGGGTTAGACAGTGGACGCAGGAAGGGAAGATACATAGAGAATGGTGGATTTGGAAGTATGGAGAGATTTCAAGTAGAAAATTGAGGTATGGGGAGATTGTGAGTAGAGAATAGAAGCATGGAGAGATGTGGAGTAGAGAATGGAGGCATGAAGAGATGGGGAGTAGAGAATTGAAACGTAAAAAGGGGTGTAGAGAGGCGGGGCCTGAAGTCCAAAATGGCTGGATGTGTCCCTCTGTAGATCTTCACTAACCGAGCTAAATTAAGGGGGCTGACACACCCAGCGGACACTCCCCACTTGCTACGAACTTACCTGTCTCAGACATAGGCTGACGCTCTGAGTGTACCACATGGCATCCTGCAACCTCCTCCATGGGTATCTGCAAGGGCTGCGATTCCTGCACGATATGCTGTGTCGTGTTTAATTTTTAGCTCTGTTTTGGTTTTCTTTTCCTTGCCATTGCTACTTTTATTTACTTTCCTGCTCACCACAACAGAGAGCTTCCAGTGGGTTATCCATATACTATTTTGCCTTGTATGTCCCCCACACTAATACTTTAAACTGTGGAGCATAATTTTGTTAGCAGCATGTTTATATTCCCATGATAGCCCCCATGTCTTATAATTATTCTATGTCTGAATGCTATACCTAAGTCGCTCACTAAAGCATGTATACCTAGCTTGATTAATTCCGTTATTTTCTACATTTTAAAATATGGGGCTGCTTTCACCGGGAGTTTGTTTAATTGTGCCTGAGATTCTTACTGTTTTTTAATATGCACATATTTCGGTCATAACTCCTCTTTGCAAATCTTGAACTATTCCAATGCCTCAATAAAACAAAGATTGACAAAATGAAGGAATGAAATGCAGGGATAATAAGAATGAATACATTGAAGTAAGTGGAGTAAAGAGCTGTGGTATAGAGGGGATAAAAACTGAATAAGTTAAATAAAGAATAGGTATTGAGGGAAGAGGAGCAGAAATGTGGCATAGAAAATAGAGGCATGGACAAAGGGGCGTTGAGAATCAAGGAATGAAAAGGAGGCATAGAGTACAGACACCTTAAATTAGAGGTATGAGATGGAGGGTTATGGAGTGTAGAGGGACAGAGAAATGAGGCACTGATGGCAAAGGTTATGGAGAAATGAGCGTGGAGGAGTATCTGTGGATTTGGTTTAAAACCAAACTAGTTGCACCCATGATACAATCCATTTATTTATTAAAGTACATTAGAACAAAGGGGAAACACTATACCTGCTATGTGCAAATCCTTGTGAATCTCAGGCAGACGGAAGACAAAGTGAACATAGGAAGCCAATAAGCAATTCCTTCCATGCTGATCCTTGTTTAGGTCCTTGCTGTTGTGCAGACTGTTTACTATTGATACCACACATTCAAAAGCATCCTGGGAAAAGTTGGCTGGAAAACAAATTAACAATCAGGCATAGGCAGGTGATAACTATTGGAAAGTCAAAGTGAATTAAAGTTTTAGATCAAAATAGGTGAACTATAAGTACAACGGACTAGGAGAACTTTTCTTATTCAGGCATTTTGGCCTTAATTTGAAATTCACTTTGACCGCACTTTGAATTCCTGAAAATTTGCACTTTGCTACAGGGGTAGGCAACCTTTTAGCAGATTATTTACCTTAAGAAGCAAAAACTACTCATCTGGTTTTAAAAGAAAGATATAACCATGACACAATGCTATGCGAAATGGTCTGATTTTTACTATTTTTTTAAAGTTTTTCTTATACATGTTTTTCTTTCATAGGTCATGGCTACATCTTTCTTTTAAAAACAGATGGATAGTTTTTACTTCTAAAGGTAAATAATCTGAGTACGTAGACACTGTTCTCTAAATCGGCCATATTTAGCAAAACAAATAGTTATGTCTGACCATCTCATACAAGTCAATAATTTTTTTTTTAAAGACACTTTTTATTTGTTGCTAGAATGTCATCTATACTAGAGAGCTGTAAAAGACAGCTACCCTCTATTAACAGTATACTTTTCCCAAGTAGCTATCACTGAGCATGGCTGAGGATAGCTTTGGTTCATTGCTACAGTATGCCCATAGAAAGACTGAGATGTCCTAGTAAAGTTAAAAGCCAATTATTAATTACAGTTCTAATTGTAGTTTAACTAGTATAAGCCCTAGAAAGTATGTATCCAACACTAGACCTGCAGCTTTAGGACTAACATTTTTGCAAGTGTCTGAGAAGCAATGTAGTTAATCTTAAATATAGAATGAGAAATGGGTAAGAACACATTAAATAAGGTTCCTCCACCGTGCTTCGAGCCCAGAGGTGTCCGCACTCCTAGAATCAGCAATACAAAGATAGGACTGGCCATTAGTATGAGGGCCAAGGGAAGATTTATTGGACAGGACAAAACAAATACATCTACCCTGGATCCCATACCAGTGCCCAATCCTATTTTTTTTGTATGACTGACTTGGAGAGTAGGTTGAATTGGATAGTCTTTTGAATCAGGTGAAAGATAAGGACCTTCACTATGGCTTCAGAGGGAAGCCAATTTAGGACAATTCCCCTGACAGTGCAGGTCAAATTCTTTGCTGTGCACCTGAAAGAGTCTTAGAAAAGTGAGGTACTGTTGAATATTATTGATGTGCTCTTTAAGGTTACTGCAAATGGAGAGAGGGAGTTGCCTCACAGATTTTCTGCCAAATTATATATATATATATATATATATATATATATATATATATATATATATATATATATATATATATATATATATATATATATATATATATATATAATTTGCGCACACAAAAGAGAATACCACTTGTATAATTCTGGCTTTCCTCAAGCTAGGGTTTTCTAGGGTATTTCTGATTGATGCTAAAGATGACACATCCTTACCTGTTTGCCCTCCAATTACCATGGGCTGAACTGTGAGATGAAAAAGTTTATCCAATACAAGATGAAGGAACAGGACTAATGGCTCCAGTCTTGAAGAGTTTAAGCAGACAATGCTGAGCTTCAATTCATGTTCTAGAGAGGCTTCTGTTATCTTCTGCTCTAGAACCCGGATAGGAAATGTCACCGGTCCTTCCAAAGCATGGCAGAGAGTAAAGAACCTGTCCAGGTGATTGTCCTATGAGAATAAAATTGTTAAACATGTACTATGAAGTCAATTAATTAATCCATTATATTGCTGATGTTATTTTGACACTTTAAACTAATCACTTTTTACCAGATTAAAACTGCAGTATAAAAGAATACAAAGCTTAACCGACAATGAGCACAAGTTATTTACACCAGCAGTTAAAAAAAACACCTATACAAGGGGCTGAGATTGAATGGGTTAATGAATAACAGTTGGTGGGAATCAATATACATCATGCCAATAAGACCTGATCACTCGGTAGATCAGACTCATCACAGATGCTTCCACTAATAATGTGTGGTTCCTTTCATAGACAGGCATTTTCTCATACTGTTAGCGGTCAGAAATTCATTCTTATCAAACCTATTCAATAATCACATCAGAAGCTAGACACTTGTATCTTACCTGGGTGTGAACAGATGAAATAGCCTGTAATCCTAAATTAAATACACCTTTGTGTCCTTCAATCCATTTCATAGGAGGGATTTGTGCTGGCATTTTCTATATACAAAAAAAAGAAAGAGTACCTGTTGATTGAGTCGTCACATTTTTTGTGAAATGCACGGATTAAATGCTTTATTAAATTGAATAATTACTATGGCATTCAATACCAAGGCTATAGAAAGAATCATAATATGTTGTACAATCAGTGTGGAGTAACCATGAGGATAATGTATGGTGCTTGTGTATGAAAGCATTTGCTGTCTGCCCTGTAAAATCTAATGCATGTCTTGCAAACTGTTCAGTTCAAACACATTGTTGCGCACTGCTCAGTAGTAAGCGTGAATCATAAAGGCAAATGCTCACTAAGTGCTCTGGTTGCTGGGGCCCCTTTAGAAGAAAGCTGAATTTTATGCTGAAGTAGATGTATCTATGAATGTCTTGGATGAACATGAAATAACCATGACCATATCTGCCACCCTTGTTAATGCAGACATTACCTCCGGAGAATGCATGGAGTAGTTTGCAGGTAGCTTGTCAATTGCCACTGGAAGGCAATAATGTCCTGTTTGAAGTCGATCGTGAGCCAAGAGCGGCAGCCACTAGGAAACAAGTGGCAGACATTAATAACAAGTAAAAACAGTCCTAAAATCACACAACAATCAGACTACCAATCATAATCATAAGTCAAGCCATGCAATATTATATTCTTGCTCCAGGTATAAATTACACTATTTAAAACAAAGTTACAGCACTGGGGCTTATTCTCAGCTTTGGAATATAGCGGATATTTTTTCAACTCAGCCACTTTAGCCTAAATGTTCCACTTCATATTTTAGACTTCAGCTTTCTATTCACCAGAATTGGCTGTCTGTTGAATAAATCCTTTTGTGAATTAGGCAAGGCAACACCAGGACTACAGTGAAAGAGTGTATATTATCCCAGCAGTATGAAATCATATTCGCTTATAAAACACTGAAAGACATTGTATGCACTAACATTTGAGTAAGTGTTTTATATACTGTACGTACATAATTTAAGTTTTTTGTTTGTTTTTTAACATGGTTACATATAAGTGGCATGCAAATACATATATGTCTAAATGTCATGATCCTCAGATGCAGAAACCTTTTTATTATTTTATTACATAAATCAGCTACCACACAATGTTGCCATCAAGCCTCTCTTGATGACAACACTGACATCACACAAATACAGTAAGTTATAGTCTGGCAGGGTATAGTCTGGCAGGGTTGTTTACTAATGTGAGAATTTAAAGTGAATTTCAAATTTAAGGGCAAAGTAACTGAACTAAAAGCATAGCTGACTTAAATAGTTCTTTCAGTTCAGATATTTCCCCTGTAAATGTTAAATTCTCACTTTATTGAATAACCCTGTGTGTATAACCCATATACGCTGGAGGAAGCGGAAGTTACGACACACGTTCTGGAATTTGTATATTAAACTTTGAATTGTAGGGAACTGAAAAGTGAATTTTAAAATTTAGATTTAAAAAATGTTAACATAAAAAGAACTATTTGGAATAATTCTCCAACTGTCTATATTCACAGATTAGCTATTACTTACTAGACTTAAAGGGACACTATAGTCAACCAGACCACTTCAGCTCAATGAAGTGATCTGGGTGCCAGGTCCCTCAGGTTTTAACCCTTCACATGTAAACATAGCAGGGTTAATCCAACCTCTAGTGGCTGTCTTCCTGACATGCGCATTCTGCTCCACTCGGGAGATGACGTCGGCGGGGGAGGAGAGGTCACCAGCGCTGGATTAAGGTAAGCTGCTGAAGGGGTTCAGCACCACAGGAGGGGGATCCTGAGGGTGGGGGCACCCTTAAGGCACTATAGTGTCAGGAAAACCACTCTGTTTCCACTCTGTTTTCCTGACACTATAGTAATCTTTTTAAAAAAAACAAAAAAAACTTAAATTATGTACGTACAGTATATAAAAGACTTACTCAAATGTTAGTGCATACAATGTCTTTCAGTGTTTTTTCAGTGTTAATTTTAAAGAAACATATATTTTTAACGCAATTGTGACCTGCCTTTCCTGGCTGAATAAAAAAAAAATTTACTTACCTTTTCTCCTTCACCAAGGTGCCCTCTCCGCAGGCCGCCTCCGCTTCATTAATGGATATTATCAATAGGAAAGCACTGGGAGGCTAGTGCTCATGCGCACCAAAACTCAGCACTCTGCCATTTAAATGCTCTCCAAGAGACCATCTGATTGAAATAGCAGAGTTTTAATCTGCTATCTCCGTGGAAGCATCTCTAGTGGCTGTAAGTGTGACAGTCACTAGAGGCATTTTAACTCTGCAATGTGAACATTGCTCTTCCTGTCGTTTTACATTACAGGGTCAAACTACAGGGACATGGCAATCAGGCCACTCCACTGGGATGAAGTGGTCTGGGTTCCTTTAGGTTGTTTATAGTCTTCATCAGTTTTATATGGTATTTTTCCAGCTATTAATGTGCAGTATTTTATTATTACACACATACTAGGTGTAGTATGGAGCCCTTACCGAATATCCCAGAACAGTTTCCATGGTGGCACCTTGTTTTGGCTGACAACTAATGTGGTAAAATGTAAACAGCAGGTGGTGTTTCTTTGTGAGATGAGCAGGAAGTTTGATTTTCACTTCTTCATAGAAATCAGGAGCTCTAGATAACAGCACAAAAAAAGCATTACATACAAAAAATATATATTTTGTGCTATCATAGATTTTCAGGTTTTATAATGCCATCCAGGGATGTAACTCGCACTATTTTTGGGACTTGGGACATTACTGCAAAACAGTCTGTTTCAAAATTGTTTAAGTTTATTCCAAAGTGCAGAACCTTATATTAAAGCCTTTACCTATACATTGAGCCATATAAATTAACTATATATTAAAATAAAAAATGATAATTAGTTACATACATATATATATTGAACACTTGCCTTTTGTTCATGTATGATTGTAACACATTAACAAGAATCCCCATCTAACATTCTATTTTCTGCTGTCAGAAACAAAATGTGGCCACAAATGCAGATAAGAGAGATATGGTACAAAGCACATCTTCAACTTACTTGTTGTGGTATGTTACAGTTGTACAAACTTCTTCTAGGAACTCAGGGCCATTGGATTTCCCAAAGATCACCTACATAAAAATGAAAATAATGAAAAAAGTCCTGATATATATCAGATTTGATTACACAGTAAACACAAAATATAGTCAGCAGACTTACAACACAAAACAGAACAAAAACTAAAAAATAATAGGTTACTAAGTTGATATAGCCACAGGAGAGTGCAGTTGATTTAAAACGGTTAAAGGTACTATAGGTACCATAACAACTTAATGGAGTGGTTTTTGTGTATAGATCATGCTCCTGCAGTTTCACTACAATTCTCTGCCATTTAGGAGTTAAATCACTTTGTTTATGTAGCCCGAGGCACATTTCCTCTGGCTGTGACCTACATAGTGTCCTTGCACATTACCTGTAATGAGAGATCTAATGTTCAAATGTTAAATGGTTAAACTCTAATTAATGCACAGTCTCTGTGGATACTGAACCCACCCCATTTTACCAAAGTACTTTACACCTCTAGAAAGTAGAGTTTACAGTACATTGTAAAATGAATGTAGGCCAGCTTCTGTAATGCTTTTTAGGTTTCGATTAGAAAGAGGTTGTTGTACAAAGACATAAACTATCTTGATTACCGGCATTGAACTCTTGGGATCTTCCCCACTCATAAACTGAATTTTGATACTTATATTTCTTGCTGATGAAAGTTTGTTGGCAAAATTCACTCTTTGTGGGTAGACGTACAGAATGTTCCTGAAAAAAAATCAAAAAGGCAAGACTTTTCAGAAATCACTCAATGAACTGTACCAACAAAATGGAGTCCACAACTTAAGTAACCAAACATTTTCCCTATCTAGAGACAGAAAAGCTAATTTCTATTTTATTTGAGAATGGCATCCTCAGTATTTTCTGGATCCCACATTCCCAATGTGCATATATATTATCAGTAAATATATGCCGCTGCCGGCCCCCAGCTCCATGTATAGTGAAGAGGGGCCCAGCAAACTCCATCTTCAGCCTCCGGTAGCTCCTCTCCAGCTCCCACAAGCATGGATGTCAAAGTTGGTTACCATGGCAACAGTCCATGTGGCGAGAAAGGACTGGAGGCTGATGATGGCGTTTGCTGGGCTCAATCTTCACTATATGTATATATTTCTTTAAGAGTAGTCACATTACAAGAGCACTGGAAATATTTTTTTCTTAACTCCTACAAATAAAAAGGTCCAATTAATCTTTGATTATTTTACTTTTGCTCAAAGGGCACTCTAAGCACCATAAAGAGGAACGCTTACTGAGGTGCCTATGTTAGAGTCTCTTGCCACCCTCTCTACATTACACTACATTAGCTGAGCTGACTCAAAGCTAGGCAATGGAAGACAGGATGTAGATTGACACTATCCAGATAGCGGATGCGAAATTCTCTTTTTATCATAACCACTATAAAGAGCTGCAGTGGTGATGGTACTCATGGTGCCCTTTTAGGTTTCCAAGCAACATAAATCTATCCTGGACAAATACTATAATCCAATAATGTAAATGCTAAATAACAAATACTATCAAAAGTGAAAACAAATAACTTGTTAATAAGGGCAGTAAAAAGCAGAGAGGAATTATGCCACTACTAAACAATGTTCACATTAACTATTTATGCAGCTCTTGGAGTTAATGTTTAAAACAATGATGAGATGCATGGTTGCAGTATAGTTAGCCTGACTGTATTTATTATACTGTGCCAGAATTCCGAGGGTACTCTGGGATATTACGCTAGCGGTGGCACTAAGACTTGTTTCACTGCCAAGCAAGGGAAAGTTCAGGGCTCGCGTAAACTTTCCTAATCCTGTGCTATTGGTGCATGGGTGACTAAGCAGTCAAATTCGCAGTATAAGCAACACAATGTGATCATTTAGATATATTTAATCTGTGCGACTTTTGTTCCACTTTTTAAATTGAAACTGAATTACAGTCATAGGCTTTGATTTTAGATTGTTGAATAAACTTTTGAAATGACAATATTTTTGGATACATTTTTCAAAATATATATATTATTTGCTATAATTTTTAGATTTTAATATTTATACGACATATTAAATTTTGTACTTGCATTTGTGTATGTTTTGTGTTTAATATTGTTCAATACACTTTTGAAAGGATTTTATATTATGGATAAACTAATATTATGAAAAATATTTTAATTTTGAAATATTTAGATTATATATACCGTATATAATATATATTAGTTTATCCATAATAAATAATTTCAAAAGTCTATTGAATGATATTAAATACAAAACACTCACAAAGGCACGTACAAAATTCAGTTCACAAGGAATATGTTGCTCTACAACGTATACTTTAAAAATCTTTCACTGTTACAGATGTATGCAATACCTCAAACATCCATCTGTGAAAATCATGTACCCTACTTAATTTTTATAGATAAATAGTATATATAAAGATATATGTATTTTTTCAACACTTCATCTATGTACATCTCATGGGTCACATTGAACACTGTCGGAATATTGGTTGAATATGTTCTATAATTTACAAATATACATTATAAGTCCAAGTCTACCAGCCATAGAAGTGTATTATATATCTCTGGTTTAAATGATTCAATTTGCTCGCAATGTCCAATCCAAATCATTTGTGCCCATGTTAGAACACTTCAACCGCCATCTATAGGAGCAAGCATACTTGTGCTAGCAGAAGCGGAGTCTGCTTCTGCATAGCGAGCCATGCACTTATATAAACTCAATTTACTGTTTAACACACATCAGTCCCATATGCCTGATAGAATTTTTGTATTTTATTTATAAAGTCCCAACAAATTCTGCAGCGCTGTACAATTGGGAAAAGACAAACACAATAAGAACAGACCGATAGAACAGGTAGAGGACCCTGCCCATGAGCTTACAATCTAATTTACCAGTAGTAATTTAAAAAGAGAATGCATTGGGTGATTATGTAATGTATTTTATACATTATTTCAAATGCAAATTAAATATGCTTTAACATTAGTAAAATTACAATTGAACAAGTTCTTAAAGTAAAATGAAAGATTTAGCTTCCGGAACCAAGTATTCATCAACATCAAGCAAGGAGTTAATCTGTGGAATTTGGGGGAAAGAACAGATTCCGATTCCTTTCCTGTCTCTGACTGTTACATATAAGACCTCCTTCTTGAGTCGTAGAAAGTCCATGCCAGGTCCTGCTCCTGTACTGCAAGACACTTGAAAATCACACAATGAGATTCTGTTGTTCTTTTATTCTGCTGCATTCAGTCTGCTTTCTAGGTATATCCACAAAGGGCAGGGATATAATGAAACAACGATCTAACCTGCTGCCTTGCCATGGAGAACAAGTAGCTCTACTCTCTGATGGTCTTCTCCAGCTCGGATCTGGATTGAAGAGAGAAGCTGTCCATACAGAAGAGCGTATTTCCAGGATTTTGAAACAAATTCATCTATTCAATGTATCTCTTGAAAACATATTTAATGATGTTTTCCAAACTGCTAAACTCGGGCAAGATCTTGAAACAAAAACTAGAGTCTTTCTTTTTAATGATACAATCTGCCAGACTGTGGCTGAATTAAATAAAGAGGTGGCTATGATAAAGGTACTTGGAGCATCCCTGGAGGGCAAGATTAAACCTTTGGAAAAGAAGATTAGGAGGGCTGTGAACAATCACAACAAGAACGATTTGTTTCCAACCATGTCAACTATTTTGGTAGGAATATATTATTTTCTATATGTCTCTTGCTTATATCTTACATACAATGATCTCACCCTTCATCTTTGGTACTAGGGAAATCCAACTGAGAATATTACACATGTGGCAAATGTGTAACAACTCAAATAATCAGTCTTTGATAATGCACAATGGCATCTAATATTACAGGTGTTTACGTTTTTGAAAAGTGAGTAAAACATTATATATTATATAATGGTGTAACAAGATAAGAGCTAGAGAGCTCTGCAAAACATGATGTCACTTAAATAGAAAAAAATGATCATCATACTACTTAAAAGCCTCTTTTTTTTTACCATTGATCATTTAGGAAAACAATGGCAGACTTTCATTTTTAAGATAGTGTGTTAAAATGGTTTTTAATCTCATTAATCAATGCACTCTATGTTTAAGAAACATGTTTAACATGTTACTAAAATATAATATATAACCAAGATGAATAAATATGCAACTCATTAATTCTGAAGTATCAGCCTTTACTCAAACTTTTCCATAGTCATTAAATTTTTATTTTTTTACAGTCTTCAATTGAAAAGCAAAAGACACAAATTGAAGAGCTGATTCTAGTGGTCAACATCCATCAGGACAAGATTAACATGCAAGAGCAGCAGATTGAGACCTTATTAAAGATGGTAAGGACATGCTATTTATATATACAAAAAATAATGCTAAGTGTATATTTGCTAGGTAAATATAGGCACACATGTGTCAAGATAGATCCACAATCTTGATTAAAAAATGATATAATAAATAAAAATAAATCTATATATAAGTCTACTAATGGCAGTAATACATCTTTATACAGACATACAAATGATCTGTATTTAAAACAGTGTCCATTGTTAAGGGTAGCTGGAGAAATGCAGTATGAAGTCTGAAACATAATGCCTGTCTGTGCTCATTTGCTTGTCAAGCTGGGAACAGTGGAATAGTAGTGGGAACATAATTTCTTGAGTTTCTATGCCCAAGGAGAGCTTCTCAAAGTCTTATATGCAGGAGATGGAGAACAGTAATATGACACAGAAAAACAGACTAACTCCTTACCAGTTTGTGCCACTAAAGACAAAACTACACACTGACACACATTCATTTTTGTTCTGTATGATCTTGCTAAAGTGGTATGGAAGACATGCTTTCCAATTTATTGAGTATCTGAAATCAGCAACAGCAGGAAGCATAGCTATAATTATTCATGTTTACATTTCTAAAATAAGCAACACATTTGTCGTGTTTATTGATCTATATGGCATTCACAGGTTATCCCCAACTAACAAAACTGAAGGTAATACTCTGCATTACTCAAAGGGCTAAAGGAATTCGATGAAATAATCCAAGAATATAAAACACTCCAAGAAAGGCAGTGTGGATAAATTAATAGGATTTTAACATTTTAGATTCACTGATATATATTCACATAATAGAATAGACACTACAAGCATACATACATACATTGTACATATCTAGCTAAACTGTATTGATGATTTTATTGTAATTGCAGGTTGAGTCAAGAAGCATAAAGAAAAAGTCTAAACGAATAAGAGATGCTCTCAAATAAACCTATATTTTGCTCCTTGCCAAAGTAAGTAATAATGAAAACAACATACATGTGAACTTTGAATATGTTCTAAAAGTGAATCCTACCAGTTTTGTCTTTTAGCCAAACCAAGTTACAGCCCACAGCATTTTGAATGCCTGTTCCTCCTTAAGCCTAGCCCCCAACCTTTGTTATTTGCCTCTGATTTTCCTCTGTTTAATGCCTTCTTAAAGAGACCCTATAAGCACCCAGATCACTAAAGCTAATTGAAGTGGTCTGGGTGCAGTGTCCCTATTGTAGAATATTGCAGTTCCAGAGAAAATAATGATTTAATTTTAAGGCTGTCCTCCATAACTGCACCACTTTTCTCCAGTAACACCTTAATATATCTCTTCCAAAAAGCCAATTAATATAATTAGAGAATTTGCAACTAGTCTTAATTTTAAATAACTTTATATATCTGCTTTTATTTCAGCATTTTTTCATTAAAGAAGACTCACAAGTGCTCTTTCGCTATACCATGCTGTCAACTCTACCTCCAAACAAAAGCATCTTCAGACTAAGAAAAGTATGACTGGCTGTCCAGCTGACTTGAGTTTGCCCAGTTTATGTGATATTTAGCCAATGTGGCCCTTTTCATAAAAAAAAGCTTAAAAATTAAACCCTAGTCATAATTTATACTTCACATAACAATATACAAGTTGATGTCTCTGGCTCATTTTTTCCAGCATTGAATTACACATTTATTTATGTATATGTGCCAATCTAAGTCTCTTGTCTTAGGTTATAGATTA
Organism: Pelobates cultripes; assembly: GCA_933207985.1. NCBI lineage: Eukaryota > Metazoa > Chordata > Amphibia > Anura > Pelobatidae > Pelobates > Pelobates cultripes. Next base: position 134,996,633 of record OW240916.1, read on the forward strand.
TATAGTCTTGACCAGAATCCTTGGTTGACCATGCACTTACAAGTGCACCATTACACAGGACAGCAGCAAAGTATGAACTAGATGAGGCCCATACGAAATGTGATCATTAGGTTTTAAAATTGGCATGTGGTATATACATTTCTAATGCCTAGGACTTCCAGGCAACATAACAACTTCAATTATATAATGTTGTTATGGTATCTGGAGTGTTCCTTTAATGTTAGAGTAAGACACAATAGTGGTGGGCTTAACGTAATATGGTCAAGCTGAGTGATTAAATCACCACCCTTTTGTTTTTACCTTACAACTCCCTTGTTGTGCACCTAGTTCCTATTCCTAACAGTAAAGAATGTAAAGAATGTGTTCCTGTGACTACTATTTTGGTAACAATATGTGATGCAGGTCAGATAAGATCTAGAGCTTGTTACTGTGACCCAAATCTTTTAAAGGATCACTATAGGGTCAGGAACACAAACATGTATTCCTGACCCTATAGTGTTAAATCCACAATCTAGCCCCCCCTGCCTCCATAAATATAGTAAAAATCTTACTGTATTCAAGCCTGAAGCTGCTGGCTCTGCCCTGTGTGCCTCAGAAAAACAAGTGGTCTGCTCACATCATTAGAAGTGGTAGCCTGATCCAATCACAATGCTTCCCCATAGAATTGACTGAGACTGACAAAGAGGCAGATCAGGGGCAGAGCCAGCATGATTCAAACACAGCCCTGGCCAATCAGCATCTCCTCATAGAGATGAATTGAATCAACAAATCTCTATGAGGAAAGTTCAGTGTCTGCATGCAGAGGGTGGAGACACTGAATGTTTGGATGCATTTTAGGCAGCCATGACCCAGGAAGGATCTCTAACAGCCATCTAAGGAGTGGCCAGTGAAGTTATCACTAGGCTGTAATGCATTTTCTCTGAAAAGACCGTGTTTACAGCAAAAAGCCTGAAGGTAATGATTCTACTCACCAGAACAAATTCAATAAGCTGTAGTTGTTCTGGTGACTATAGTGTCCCTTTAACATTTTCTGTACTGATTGCTAAGGAAAATAAAGCGGAACTGTTACTCAGGGTGGATAGCTAACAAATACACGAGAATTAGGTCTAAAGATTCTGACTCCGGGCACAGGTAAAAAATAAAGTAATGTGAAATGACAATTCTAATGTTTTACATATTTATTAAATGTAGAAATATTGTGGGACATGGCAATACTAAGACCAATTTACCTTTTCTGTGCCCTTTCCTTTCTCTCTCCATTTAACCTCAGACACTAAAAATATTCCCATTCAACCAAATATATTATCTGTTTGCTACCTATCAGGCTTGGATTGGTCATCGGGCAAACAGGACAATTGTCTATTGGGCTGCGATGGCCATTGGCTGAAAATGACAGAGCTCCATACGAGTGAGAGCTTTTTCAAAGATCTTTCTCATTCTGATGCTGGGTGGGGGCTCAGGCAGCTTGCAATGTGTACCACTAGACAGTGCAGACCACTTACATTGCTCTGAGACATTTCAATAGGTTAAATGGTAATGCACCATCTGAAGGAGCAATATGAGTGGTCTGCACCCTCCTGAGGTACAATCCAGATGCACCCACTGGACCACACAGGATCCGTATCCCCTCCTCCTTGGCCCATAGAGGACAAGAGGAAGAAGGAAATAAACTTTTTTGTTTGTTTTTTAATGAAAAAAATTATGTTTTGCTCATTAAATAACTCACCCCCACACTACAGTCGCTATATCCCTCAGACACACACTATAGCCCCTATTCTATAATGTATAGCTTATTTCAATTTGTAAAGCAATCACACTTCCAGTTTCCAAGAACTTTGAATCAAAGTATCAGCTTTTTTGCCAACTTGGATAAGGGTGAAGTGTCAATGGTTTAGAGCACTGTAGGATATCAGAGTTATTTTTATCTGTATTTTGAATGCATTCACTTCCAATTAAACTAGACACTTTTCCCAAGACAAAACAACAACAATGAAATAAAATCCTCTGCTTCACAGAAACAAATTATTTTGGTAGAAAGAAATAAAAAGATTTGATTCCAATAAAGCACATACAATTCTATTAAGAATTGTGCTGGAATAACTCTCTACATTTCGCTGATAATTCACTTAAAGGGACAATCCACTACCCAAATACAAAATGCATAAATATAATTGTTTAGTAGCTATACTACAACTTAAAACAGGCAAGAATTTAATAATGTATTTTTCATTGGAGGTAGATCTAAAAACAGCTTGCAAAACCTGCAGTTGTCTGCTGCCATTGTCCCCTTCTAGCCCCACCCAGACTTTCTGTGGCTGTCCAATCACAGACTTCACAATGCAGCTCAATGAGAACACTCTGCACGGCAGGTGCTCTGAGCAATTGCTGCTTCTTGAGTTTAGCTCCACTGAGCTAACTAAACCAGAAAGTAAAATGACCTGTTGTCTGCTTGAAAGCCAAGGGTGTATAATCAGCTTAAATTACAAAAGCGTAAGTTTCTATTGAAATTGGTTCTTTTTGCAAAATAAAAAGTCACACTCTTCGCACATAAAACTTTTCAGCAAGCTCAAGTTGTTAAGGGGTCTGGAGTGGTCCTTTAAGGGCAAATACACACCAGACATAAACATTAGCAGTTTAATGGGCAACTATTTAATTTCCCTTACACAATTTATGATACAAGAAACACATTACAAATTGTACAGACTAATTGCTAGTTCTTAAATCTGTTTGGAGAAAATATTATCCCTGGCATTATTCTATCATTACTGTGTAAAACTGTCAATTGTTTATAAACATGGACGACAACAACACACTAGGGTTGAGATAGGTTAATTGTTGGGGTGAGATAAGTTAATTACCCCCATACAGAGATGTAGCTATCAAATGAGCTCATCCTACAGTCACCTGCAATCAATATTTTTAACTCTTTTGGACTATTTGTCCTTTGACTCCCCCCCCCCATCAGAAGCTACTTTGATAGAAAATTATATTTACATGGGGCATGTAAGCAACCTCTTTAGTAGCCTCTCACCACCACCTTTGTTTGCCCTTCGTGTCGAAGGGATATGTATTGACATCTAAAAGTGCACATCTGTCCTGTTTGCTCTTACAATGTTAATTATCACTTAATGTAATGTAAAGATATTACATGGGTTTCTCTAGCATCATCGGCATAAAATAAACAAACGTTATAGGATACGCTTACCCTCTGAGCCAGGAGTAATGAGGGGATTTTACCTACTGCTTAGACCGTCTCGGCGTGAACCCAGAGTTTAGTAGATGGGTGGGTGTGCCAATCGGTGATTCTAAGTAGGTGTGATAGTACCCAGTGATTGAAGGGAGCCCAGTGCCCCCTTGACTCTTGGGCAGCTCCAGTTGCGATTTGCTAAAGCTAGGGGCCAGTGGACATGGATTGGAAAAAAAAGGTTCAGGGAACCACCACCGGGATTGTCTGGAACAAGTACAGGATGCGCGGGAGTATGTTCATTTTCACCGCATTGATGCGGCCGAACCAGGATATATATAGGTCTATCCAACGGTGTAAATCTGATTGTAAGGCCGGGAGGATAGGGAGAAAATTTAGTTGGTAAAGGAAGGATAGTTCCTTTGGTAACCAGATGCCAAGGTATTTGAGTTTTGCCGCACAGCAAGAGAAGTCAAATTGTGCGCGCAGGTGCATCTCTCTCTCGGCAGGGAGTGTAATGTTAAACGCCTCAGATTTCTCCAGGTTTAGTGAAAGGTTGGAGAGCTGGCCAAACTCCCTAAAATTGTGCAGGAGGTTGGATCACATCCCGCTATTCTTCTTAGACTGGTTTGTCCACGAAGAATAGCATGTCATCCGCATATGCTGCGATTCGGTGTTCCATATGTCCCAGGGTGTACCCCGTAATACCCCCGTCCTGTCTGACTGCCTCCAGAAATGTTTCTAGAGAAAGGGCAAACAGGAGGGGGGACAGTGGGCATGCCTTGTCCCGTTCCATATGGGGAACGGGGCAGATAGAGCGCCCTCTTTCGGTATTAAAAAAATTACTGTGCGTAGTGTGTCCTTTGGAAACTGTCCCCCAGTCAGGATGGAATTCAGGCCCTTTAACAGTTGAGGAAGTAGGGTGTCCCTAAAGGTGCATTTGTAGTTGTTTGGGAGGCCATCAGGGCCCAGTGCCTTTTTGGCTTTCAATAGCTTAAGGGCTGTGGCAAGTTCCTCTATGGTCAGGGGCTGTTCCAGGTTGTCCACCATCTCTGTTAGCTTATGGGATAAGCCAGTATCCCGTCTCCCCCAAACCAACCTGGGCAAGAGAAACAATCCCATGTCCCCCCACACAACAGCAGTCCACACCCGGTGCACTTCTTCCAGGCCCCCACTTGACCAACACATAAGCAGGAGGTCCGCTGGGCCTGGGTCTGCGATCAGGGGGCAACAACAAAGGGAGAGTACATACCCACCTGCAACCTCAGTCTCTGCAGTGGCCTCGGAGAACACAGGTAAAAGTCATTGTTATTCCTGCAGCAAGTGATCGCAGAGGTTGGGCCAAAGGGTCCAGAGTCACCTCTATTCTTCAGGACCATTCGGTCCGCCCCTCATCTGGGGTGGGATATCGCATCGGCCGGGTCGGTTCTACTGCCCAGGATGCCCGAGGGGGCCAGGGCGCATCAGGGGACCCTCCAGGATCCAAGGGCTCACAGGAATCCAGGGGCATCATTAGGTCATCTCATACGCCAGGTATTGTCCTTTCGGGCCCGGAGGCTGAATGGATATAGGGGATTCTGCGCTCCTGCAGTAAGCGGGTGAGAGACCTCAGGGCCTGGCGTGCTTCCAGGGTTATAGCCAAGAGATCTATATATAAGGCCACCTGAGCCTCTTCGTGGTGACGGTCTGTGGCCTGGCTGCTCTAATGATGGCCTCCTTGAGCTGGAAGGACAACAGGCAGCAGATCACATCCCGCGGCAGGCCATCTCTCCTAGGGGGCGCAACGCCCTGTGTGCTCTCTATATGGAACTCGTCCTGAGCCTCCTCACCCAAAATCTGCATTAACAGCTGTGTCAGGGTGTCTGTGAGGTCTCCACCTTCGCTCTCGGGTAGGCCTCTGATGTGGATGTTATTGCGCCTTTCCCAGTTGTCCAAGTCTTCCACTTGCCTACGCAGGTCAAGGAGGACTGAGCCCTGTCGTGATGTGGCTAGGTCAGTTGCTTGTGAGTGCTGGATGGCCTGTATGTTTTCTGTTTTTAGTTCAGACACCCGCTACTTGAAGGTGGTGAGATCCCTGCGAACCTCCATTATTTCCTCTCTGATCCCCGACCATAACTAGGTCACCAGGGCCGTTTTGTCCGCTCCACTGAGCATGTTGGCAGAGATTGTCGATAGTTCGGCAGAGTGTTTTGCCTCGATATAAGCCCTGCTGCAAATCTGCAACGGGGGATGCTGGCGCCATTTTGTCCAAGGGCCGCGTGTGTCTGAGGCCGTCAGGGAAGGACAAAAAAAAAAAATCGTCCACGGAACCAGATGCACGTCTCGGTGAAGCTGGGCCAGATGGTCCAGGGGTCACCTAGGGTTGCGTTTTCCCCATGATTTAAGGCAGGAGCGCTGTAATACTAGGCTATGTGGGCTGAAGTTGTGGAGCCTCTGTAGTGTGCGACCTACTCTACTAACCGGCAAGCCACACCTACTAGTTTATCTTTTGTTAAAACAATAATATTTTAAAGTTTATAGTTAAAAAATTCCAAGTGTTTTTCACAACCATAAGCATCGTGTATACAAATATAGATAATATGAAATGCTTCCTGAAGGAAAAAAAAAAAAAGCTGTGGCTTCTCAACCCTACCTGTATGTAGTATGCGGAACATACACTTCTTTTATAGGAAACTCCAGGATCTCCTTGATGGGGCGAGTTCGACCTTCAGGAAAGGGTTTTATTGGAAGTAGCTCAGGAGTAAGGCATCCACTGAGCCCATCACTTACTGGGGAAATTTCCAGCTTCAGCACACCTTGAATGATGAATTGATACAAAGCAATGCAACACTATTTTAATTGAAAGTCATTTAATGTTGACAAATGTTTATTTTTACTACACCTATCAATCCTTTATCACTTCTGAAAGCTTCTAGGTTACCATTGACTTGTGTGCAATGTTATCCTATTCCCTTTAGGTTATAAACTTGTCTGATCAGGGCCCTCGACAATTCTTTTCTTGAATGTAAGAATTTAATTAGATGTTTCAACCACTGATTGCACGGAGCTGCAGAATATTTAACCGATTTATAAAGGATAATTATTACAATAATATATAAATGATGTGGAAGTCTACTTAGAATTAGAAGTATGGGTCTACTTTTTAAAATTATACACTGACTTATAAAAGTATAGAGTATATTTAAAAGGATAACCCAAGCTAGAGCTGACCTGATAATTTTTTTAAAACGCAGAAATTTGTTGACTTCTTGACTTGAATTCTATTTGGCAGCAAATGCAAGAAACCGATCCAAAGCACTCACCTGATATAGATTTAACGCGTCTTTGCAAAGCTGATCTCTTATAATCTGCTAAGTGTTTAAATAAGTCTTCATCACTGAGACGGTCTCCTTCCTAATAAAATTAGAAAAGGCAGTGGTTTTTACATGTCAATGTGTGCAAGAAGATGTATAAAATGAATGTACTAGATCAGGCCATCTTAGCTTTGACCATGTGGATTCCCAAAACTTATCATACAGTTTCTTCCTCTTTTGGGTTGAATTTATGGCATTACTGTAAAACATTTGCAACAAGCAGAAGTGATGCACAACCAAGGTTACAAGGCTATTTTGGGAGTGGTATTACAAAAAAAAAATCTTAGCATATACTAATTAGGTGCAAAGTACAATATATATTTTTATTCATCTAAAATACTGCTGGTGTGTTCCGATACAAAATCTCTGCCTAGTTATACAAGGTTGCACATAAATATTAATTGCAATAGTCAACAACATAAGAATGTCTGCCACATTCTGTTTGATCTATATTAATAGAAGAGAAAATAATATCCTCAAAAAAGATCCAATCCTCAAAAAAAGTTAATCCTTATTAAAATAAAAAATAGGCTCCCTCCAATACTATGTTTAGGAATTATTCACTAAACTTAGAAATATCAATAATTGAACTTCAAATTAGAAAGAAAAAAAAAAGTTATCAGTTCAGAAATTTGTCTATACTGTTATTTTGGCTTTAAGATGTGAAGCTTCCTGTCCAATTCCTAACAATTTCTTGCTTTAGTTAACTGAACACTGTATTGTTTAAAAAATAAATTGTGTGTAGATTACTAGGCCCCCTGTTGTTTTTTTATTCCTTTTTTTCAAAGTTTAGAAAAGTCATATAACTTACCTGCAACCTAGTGCCAGCGTAGGCTCATCGCTGCACTTTGATCGGACTACAGTGATATCATCAAGACCGATGATCTCTGGTTTAATGAAATGCTTCTCACAGAGAAGCACAGAGGATCTATGATGCATGTGTATCAACTGTTGCAAACTGCAAATCCACCAAACAAATGCTTCTCATACAGAAGCATTGTACCCACTGTTTCACTGACAAGCATCATCCTGTGCATGATGGCTCCAAATGGTGAAGACCTTTGAACATCAATAGCTACTAGAGAGGAAGAGTCTCTAGTAGCTATCTGTCTGGCAGCCACTAGCGGTGTGTTTTCAGGCAAATGTAAACATTGAGGTTTCTAAGAAATTGTAATGTTTTACATTGTCCAAGAAAAAGGATCGCATCTATGTGCCTTCCAATGATTCTCTATGGAGGACTGCGACAGTACTGCGCATGTGTATGCAGCTTCAGGGTATGTTAAGATAAGAGAACCAGGCAGCATAGCCCATACTCTCATACCCAAAATGTTTCAAGGTGTGGATTAAGACCGCACTTCCAAGTATTCGAATTCCTAAAATATTTAGATTTGGGGCCACTAGGGGGAGGGAATAACTGTAGGCACAACAACAACCTCATCTAGATAAGGTCGTTATAGTGAGTACTGTGTTCCTTCAAGATGCAGTGCATTTGGTGCTTACAGTGCCCCTTTAATATTACTGTAATATCAGCTCATAACCCTCCCATAGGATCAACATAAATATTGTACCTGTTTAAAGAAAGTGTTAACTGTAAGTGTTGTTGCTTTAAATGGTAAGGGGGAACCATCGTCAATTGAATTGCTTCTATCAGAGAATCTCCTCCCCGGGGTCAATGAGGATCTTCTATCACCTGTACAAATTATTAAAAAGTAATAAAACTCAGAGAAAAATCATGCTGGTTTGTTCAGCCAGTTTGTTTAAAATGTATGCAGAAGCAGAAATGTATTAAAATAATGGAAAATCACATTGTATATACAAAGTTGAAAGACTTAATTTAAGATATTCTACCAATTGATCACAATTTAGATAAAACTTAAAGGGGAATTGATATATTTTGCTTTTTGGTTATCAGATATTTTGACATATGACATTGATTGTCCTGACACACACACACACACACACATGCAAGCATGTACTTCTTCTAACCGAAATCAAGTTGGGTTAATGATCTAAACACAATAATATATTTGACAAATTTGAATGCAGGACTTGATAAAAGACAACCCAACACAATTACAAGTTGGTTGGTGACCTACAGGCCGGGGTATGTAATGTTTTGGACAACATCTCCCATAATGCTTTTACAGCAATAATAATGGCAAAGCATAAAGGGAGATGTAGTTCAAAACACCTGGCATGCCGAAGGATGTCTACCCATGACCTACAGGATTATGGACTCAGTGGTGGATTGTGGGGAACAAAGAGCCAGATTGCATAATCATGCTTGTAGCTTTCCACTTTGGTATGGACTCAGTGGTGGATTGTGGGGAACAAAGAGCCAGATTGCATAATCATGCTTGTAGCTTTCCACTTTGGTTTTTAAAATCACCACTGAGGTGATCACAGACATATGGGGCACATTAATCTCTCTTTATTGTACCTTAGAGTGTGCAGCATTGTATTTTCATTGTCACTATAAAATTAGACCTGCCAATTATGGCTGCAGTACATCATATGTAATGAGATCTAGGATGTGTTCCCCAAAATATCCAGCACGAGTAGCTACTACTACTAACAAACTGCAATGTGCTGGATGGTGTGCTATTTTGAATTTGAGTATACACAGGATCGGTTGACAATGTAAGAAATTAATTTATGGAGTATCCCGATGAGCACTGAATAGATACAATGGTATTCTGTCAAATCAGATAAAAGAGATATTGTAAAGTAGTGAACACTCCATACGTTGTGGACTACATCTTTCATGATGCTTCGCCAGCATTATGGCTGTAAGAGCATTTTGGGAGATGTAGTCCACAACACCTAGAGTGCCAAAGGTTGCCCTGTTCTATAGTTTAAACAATGGGCAACATCTGAAAAGAATATAATGGGATTTCAAAAGCAAACATACTCATACCATTGGAGTTTTCAAAATCTGGGGCTTCTTTTTCCAAAGTCATAACGTTGATGCAGCTTAGCAGACTAATTGGCACCCAGGCAAATGGCATTCGGTATTTTCCCATTCGTTGACAGAAATTTTCAGCTTGAGATTTTAGCTTTTCTATTTTTTCTTTGGTCTAGAAAGAGAGAGTTGAAGCTCTAGATTAGGTTTTTACTACACTTTTGTTTTTCTAAAAATTCCATTATACAGAAAGGAGAGCAGTGCAAATCTTAGTGCAAAAAAGAGACACCACATTGTACATAAAATACATGGAGGGGGCGGGGCCTAAATCGCAAGCTGACCATATGTGCTATTTATAAGCTCCTGCCATAAAAAAACTATAGCTCAGCTAAAACTATATATACACCACTGCAAACAGCTAAAATCCAAGGGACACAAGGGGTCCCAAAATAATTTTTGCGAGCGTATTCTAATGTCTGGCCCTGAGGCCTACTGGGGTTGCCGGCCCGTCAACAGGGAGAGGCGGTCAGTCTCCCACATGGGAACACACATCTTAAAGTGAATCTACTTGGGCCCCAGTCCCCTCCCTGCACACACTTTAGATCAGTGCGGGTTATCCCGGCCTCCACTGGGACCACTAAACACGCTGCAGGGGCAAACACGATCTCAACAGCGTGGCAAAACAAAGACACTAAATCAAGCAGGCCTTGAGAGTCTATATTTATTGCAACACTTTGAGGCCAGATTTGACAAACTTTGTCAAGATTTCTGGACTCGTATAGCATGTCGCTCATGTACTTCAGCCTCATCTGTTCCCAAGCAGCTGCTCCAACTCGCTGTCCCTCCTCTGTGCAAATATGTGGACATGCATTGAATGATCACATGATATAGGACATGACATACTCACAGATACATTCTGGCAAGGAAGGATTGATCGTCTTCCTCCTACAAGCTTTCAACCGAATAGGAAGTTCGGGTGACAGAGACAGATTGCAAGGAAGGATGATTAGACTGTGAGTGAAAATTCGATGGTGAGAAGGTATGTGGGGAGGGGAGTCTGGCAGAGCAAAGTAAGTTGATCCATGTAACAGGTGCAGCTTAAGAAAGGTCCTTATGGCTGGAGTCAGATAAAGTAGAGAGAGGAAAAGAGAAAAGCAAGTCATAAGCAGAACAGAGAGAGGAGTTGGAAAAGTACGTGGAGATCTAGGGGGATGCAACAGGAGCTGGAGTAAGTTTGGCTTACAAGTAGTGGATTGTTATATGCAATACAGCCTGTGGCAAGATACGCACAGTTGCTGGACAATGTTAGTGAAATAGTTTGTGTGGTTACTTGGCAGAGTACAGACTACCTAGCGCATGTGAGTGCCAAGTGCTGAGTTTCATTGTCTGGCAGAAGATGAGAAGAAGTGAACTGAATAAAATGTGTTTTATTGTGTTTTGTTTTATTTAGAAAGATATATGCTGTAGCATCTGCATAAGCAAGAGCAGGGTAGTAGATGATATACAGCAATTGAGTTATAGGAATCTAGCAGAGGTGTTCATAATCGATTTGAAAAAAGAAGACAGGAGCAGGGATGTTGGGTAGGTATTGCAATAATCTAGATGATAATTTACCAGCAAATGGATAAGACTTCTGGTTGACTCTGGTGATAGATTGATAAATTGCAATGTTTTGTAGATGAAAGTGGAAAACGCACAATCGTGCACAATAGCGGCTCTCGTGCCTGCCGGATCCAGGGCTGATGCCCCGTTCTCCCTACCCGAAAGACAGGTGCAGGCAACCGTTTTCTTTACTATATGACTCCAGAGAATTATATACTTCAACCTACAACATATATTGACATTTAAGGATGCTGAACTTACCTTCCCACCTTCATTCTCTTTTAAAGTCATATATGGTTCAGCACAGTCTGAGATTTCACCTTGCTGAAGAACCTTTTCAATCTGCAATAAAAGAGAAACACTAAAAGTTACTCTTTAGCAATAGAAAAAAAGTATTTTACAACATGTTTTATGCCACAAAAATGCAGTAGAAGTTTTAACATTGATATATGTGCGTATTTGTGTGGTAAATTTGAATGGAAGAAAGGGTGAGGTAATGATGAGGATTTCAGAGATGTAGCAAGGTAGCCAAGACAGACGGTTTGCTGTGCTGATTTAGCTCTAAAGTCAGACTCACCTTTACAACTAAGAAGATATCTTGAGAAGGATAGGTAATTGAGAACAGAGCTGCTTTAGCTTGACTGGATGGGTCAATGCTGGGTGTGTGGTTCCGTAGGAAAACCTTGAATACTTCAGAATTCAGATCACAATGAAAATTTTCAGAGATCTAGTTTCAAAATAACACTTTATCATACACCAGCTATAAGAATGCATAACAAACATTTAACATTATACATATTTCAGAAACTTCACACTGCTCCGCCAAAAAAGTATATTTAAAAAAAAAAAAAGAGTTAAAGCGAATCTCTTTATTCACATTTGTAATATTTGCAAAACAACATTTTATTTTATATTTATGCTCACTTAACTGACAAAGCTTAACACCAAAATTATAGGTCATATTCTGCATCGAAGCAATACTTATTTTTAAATATATACATTGTAAAGGCATTGAAATATATGATGAAAAAACTTTTGGAACTATTTATTACCTTCTTTTTCTCTTTAAAATCATAGAGTGCAATAGTTGCAAAGAGAGGCTCAATATCAATGTCAAACCTACAAAATAGAGGAGCACACTGATCACAAAAAGAAAAACGGGCAAACAAAAAAAATTATTACATGCACAGGGATTTTCACTAAAATGTGAAATGTAATGAATTTTAAAAAATAATGCAAGGTGATTACTAATTTAACCCCTTAAGGACAGAGCTTCAGAAGCTTGTCTTTCACTTAATGACAACAGCATTTTTTGCTGTTTACGCTCAACTGCAATTTGCATTTTACTATTTTATTGCACCGACACATACTATATACCGTTTTTTAAAGGACAGAAAGGGCTTTAATTTGATGTAACATATATATATATATATTATATATAAAAATGCTTATTTATTATAAAAAAATACAGAAAAATGCAAAACAAAATTAACTTTTTTTTAACAGTTTTTGCAATAATAATGTGTGCATAATTAGTGCAGGTTAAGGAAATTAATTAAAAATAAATTCATTTAGTTGTTCTGATTTACAGAATATATAATGTGTCTGGGATTTTAAGGTTTTTTAGGTAGTTACAGGTCACAAAGCACAAGGAGTAAAATAAACTTTTAATGTGAAGCGATTTTAGAATTTGGTATGTTTGTCTTGTAAGCTTAATAGCCATAAAAGAAAACAAAATTGCCACACAAAAGTATATATTTATATAAAGTAGACATCACAGGCTATTTACCCAAGGTTGTTTTGACACTTTCTACGTAGCCATTTCACCGCCAACCTCTGCTAAATATTGGAGTAAAATTGTGGGTTTTTTTGGTTTTTGGCACACAAACTTATAACAAAGAAATTCTCATGTGTATTTTGTAAAGTTGGTGTGTGCTATTCCTGTACAAAGTTTTATTTTGTGTTCAGTTACATCTGCTGAGTAAAATGACACCCCCATTGTATGTCTTTGGCACTATTTCGTGAAGTTACAGTGCCATATAGGATACCTGTCCTTTTCAGTATTCACAGTAGAATTTTGAGAGATGGATTTAATGAGCCTTTGCTTCCATTTGGGGTATTATAGTAGTTTGACTGTTCAAAAAAACCCCACAAAGGCCTACCATTTGTAAAAGTAGACACTCCAGGTATCTCATAAGGTGCATATTGTGCCTTAACATGCCCCCATTTTTTCAACAATATATGCCAAAGTATGTGATAAAAAATAATTGTGTGCATTTTTTACATACGGATTGCATTTTTGCTGGGCATTTTGTATATTTCATATGTGCCACTAAGTTCAAACCCCCCAAATTATTCTCAGCTAAGTCTTCTGAGTAAAAGGACACCCCCAATGAATGTCTTTGGCACTATTTCGTGAAGCTACAGTGCCATATAGGAGACCAAGCCATATCAGTTTTTACCGAACTTTGAATTTTGACGCTGGGCCTATGTGCAATTTCCAAGCATCTTCGCAGGTTTTAAATTCAAACTACCCCACTAAGGCCTACCATTTCTTAAAGTAGACACCCCAGGGTATTTCAAAAGGTATATTTTGAACCTTAGCGTGGGATCATTTTTCTGCTAGCTTGTACCAGGTGTAGTGGTAATAATAGTTTTTTCTGCCTTTTTGACACACAAAGTGAGTTTGCACAGTATATTTTGCAAACCTTATGTGTGCTACGACTGTATAATACTTCATATGTTGCTCAGCTATATCGACTGAGTACAGCAATACCCCCGTATGCACCTTTGCCAGATATATGTGGACATCGGAGGGGCACATTTGGGACACAGCCATTCCAGTTTTTTTCAAACTTTAAATTTTTACGCTGTGCCCATGTCCCATTTTAGAGTATTTTACCAGGCTATATAATCCAAATACCCCATAAAGCCATACCATTTCTTAAAGAAGACATCCCAGGGTATTTCAAAAGGCATATTTTGAACCTTAGCGTGGGATCATTTTTCCGCTAGCTTGTACCAGGTGTAGTGGTAATAAGCGTTTTTTCTGCTTTTTGACACACAAAGTGAGTTTGCACAGTATATTTTGCAACCTTATGTGTGCTACCACTGTATAATACTTCAGATGTTGCTCAGCTATGTGGTCTGAGTACAGCAATACCCCCGTATGTACCTTTGCCAGGTATATGTGGATGTTGAAGGGGCACATTTGAGACACAGCCATTCAGTTTTTTTTCTAACTTTGAAGTTTTACGCTGTGTCCATGTTCCAATTTAGAGTAGTTTAGATGGTTGGTTATTGAAATTTCACCACAAACACATACTATTTATTAAACAATACACCCTGGGGTAATTCAAAAGGCATATTTTGATCCTTGGCGTGGGATCATTTTTTCTCTAGTTTGTTCCAGGTGTAGTGGTAATGAGCGTTTTTAAATGTATTTTTTTTACTTTTAAAAACTAGTTTTTAAACTTTTGTTTTGCTTATTAATTTTTTTTTAACTTTCCTAAACTTTCTTAAAACTTTTTTTTTTTTTTTTACAGATTTAACATTTTTCTAAGCTTTTTCTAAGCAGCACTAACAGTAAATTCCCCATTTTCCCATAACTCCCAGCCACCCCAGCTAGCAAAATATATAAATTATAAAATATTTAAATTAGTTAATTAAATAAATTTAACCCCTGAGGGTTAAAAAAATAAATAAAAATTTTAAAAAAATTAGATTACAGTATAATACTGTGATCTGTATTTTGATCACTGTAGGCAGTGATCGACTGGCAGGGAAGGGGTTAATTTTTATTTGGACTGGCTAAAGGGTTTATTTTTGAATTTTAAATGTATACTGAAATCATAGCTAATTGGGGAAAAAACTGCCAATACATCATAATCTGCATGCTGCTCAGCTGCTTTTTAACAGTGAAGTTATAAAAGGTTCATACTTCAGACTATGAAACTTGACCATTATCCTGTATCCAGTATGTTCCTTTGGGCACTCAGGCACAGGTCGGATCTCCACAGTGTCCTCCTGGAAATAAATGAGAAGATATGTTATTTCCTTATAAATCAATGACTTTTAATACAAAAAACACTATGCTGTAATTGTCAAATTATGGTATAGGTCGAAACCATTGTGCAGGGTTGCTGTATCTCTCGTGCAGAGAGAACTTGCCGGCATTTCAGTTCTGGTCTGCCAGTATGGGTGGGATCAGTCTGATATGCAAATGGTATAAGTTCTCTCTGTAATGGAACAAGTGAGCAAGGACCGAGCAGGGACGAACCAAAAGGAAAACTACAGAGTTTCTCTAAGCTTTTGCCAGTTCTCAGAATTCTCATATTCTCTATTTTTGATGCAAATGAGGATATGATATGTGAGCAGTAGCGCTTTGTTAGTAGCCTTTTTGATTACATTACTTGTCATTGGATCAAATTACAAGTAAATAGTGGTGGATTATGAACACACAGGCTGTGTTCTTAAAGGAACACTATAGGGTCAGGAACACAAACACGTATTCCTGAACCTATAGTGTTTAACCCACCATTTAGGTGGCTTGCACCCCCTTAGCAAATGTGAAAAGTTATCTTATTTCCAGCACCATGTAGGTCCGCCAACACTGGCCTTGCACCCGATCCGCCTCCTTGGTGATAACATCAGAATTGCTGATTTCTAGCCAATCACGGTTAAACATTGGATTGGCTGAAATCGGCAAGCAGGTGGAATGGGGTGGGGCCAAAAACTTAAGTCTTTTCTCCAGGATCTCCTCAGCTTTGGCTCCACGCACTGTGCAATGAACAGCAATCTTTTCATTCCTCCTGATACCAAAGGATCTGACAGTGTAACGCGCTTTGGAGAAAACAGGAGTCTGAAGAGTGGCCACTTGGAGGTGTCCCTAGGGGGCAATGTAAACACTGCCTTTTCTTTGAAGAGGCAGTGTTTGCATTAAAATGCCTGAATGCAATGATTATACTCACCAGAACAACTACATTAAGCTGTAGTTGTTCTAGTGACTATAGTGTTCCTTTAATTTAACTTATGATGATTTCACTTAGGTAAATAGTTTGCCTGTTCACAAGTTGGAATTGTTGTGAGAGTATAAGCATCACCAATAGGTGGCACTTAAGCTAGAGGTGAGTTAATACAAGGGGCCAGGAGGCTGAAAACGTAAGTGGATGGGAATGTCAGGAATGGTCAGAATAAGCAGTTTTGTGTCAAAGAAGCATTCTGTGTTCCAACATTCTTTTTATACACTTTTCAGTATAACGACGTTCCATGACAAAAGCGAAGGGCCACCACATGCCAATTAATGCTGAACCTTTATGTGATTCTCAGCAATATTAACAATATTATCCAAAGTGGTATAACAAGTGCGGAAAACTGTGTTTTATTCTCAGGGAAAACAAATATATCACCTCATCTATTGGTGGACTCAAGGCAAAAAGTTCAGCTTGTCTGTTCACTTTGCGAGCTTCTTCATTTTGTCTCTCCAAATCCTCCACATTAGTAATCTGGAGCAGGTTCTTCACACGAGTTTCTGGATTTAATCCACGCAAATCAAAATCGCAGGTGGTTAATGTGGTTCGTCCAGACTCATCATTAATTACGGTCATGGGACGCGTATCAGCCTAAACCATACACGGATAAAGCTCATCACTGACAATACATATAATGACTACAGGATAGAATATCATGAAAGCAATTATAAACAGATGATGCAAGCATGGGCTACTGAGAGAATGTAGCAAACATTGGGCCATTTTAAAGAACAGGTGAATCATAAGAACGGACTGATAGACTGGGCAGTTCTTATGGTTTTCAGAAAATCTTTTCTTTATAATCTCCTTAAAATATTGAGGGAGAATCTTTATGATTAAAAAAGTTGACAAAATCAGCCAATTGTAGGGTGATGGATAAACCATCCCACTTAATCCACGTGTTTACTCTCCAAATCCCTAGAGTTACCTGCACACGATCCCAAATCCCTATACACATTTAAATCACATGATTTTTTTTAGTATTACTCCAATGGCCTTTTTTTTCTATGTATTGGGGCTGATGAGTAGTATAGTAATTGCTGCTGCCCAGGAGTAGTGGGAGTTTGAGTACAGGACTTTATTTTATATTTTTGTATATGCTCAGAAAAGAAATTGGGGGCTGTCACGAACTACAGGCATGTGACTTGCTCCATTGGTTGAAAGGATTAAAAATCACTATTGGTCTGCACAAAACTGAAAATAATGATAGACGATCCCTCATAACACAACCCAAACCTAGAAAAGCTGCCAGCAACAAAGACATTTATAAACAGGGTGCCTCAGTTTACCTTTGCCAAATTAGATTAAAAACCCACTTAACACAGTTTAGAAAAAAAAACTAAACTATAAATAAACCGTAGTAATTCTATAAATATCTTCAAATAAATGCAGATCTTAATAAAGGAACATCTATTATTAATAAAAAATAGTCACAGTGAAATATATATATAAAAAAAACAAACAAAACAAAAAACAAGATGTCATACACCAACAAACATATAAAAATAAAAGTGAGAAACTAACAGGAATACCTAAAACTCACTGTACCATCAAAGTATCAGTCTTTCTGTTTTACGAAAACCTTTGATGAGGAAAACGAAAATTCACTACAAACTCGATTTGGCTCTCAAAATGGATTATAAGGTTCTGTAGGTTTTTAACATCTAATATATACACCTTTCTGTGTTAGAGGTTAGAGGTTGATCCACTAAAGAGGGACCTGGATAGCAGTAATTTGTGGGGCAAATTAGTATATCCCAAGAATGGGCTGAAAATAACCAATGCTGTATACTTATGTACAGATGGTTCTGATCGCTTTGTAATCAAGACATATATTTCATACATAATGCTCCAAAACAAAAAATAGCATTCACACTATGTTCAAATTTTTAAGTGAGAGACACTGCACTGAATTTACAATATACATTGCAATTTATTTATTTTTACACAACAAGTTTTATTGCACGCTGTGCTCATACATAGTAAAAAAAAAAAAAAATCTCATTGCATAATTTTGCCTGGATTTAAGGTGAGCAAAAAATATATTTACATAGTGAAAAGCTGCTCAGAGCTCACAAGTGCACAGTGACAGAATAATTTCTGCCCATGGATGTATAGATAAAATAGACCCATAGCTTGTAGAAAGTGATCTCAAATGTAGGAGAAATTATGAAAAGAAAGTAACTTATTATAAAATAGGATTTTAAATAAGTATTAAAAATAAGTAGTAAACTTGTGCAAATACGAACTCACAGAAATAGTATAGTGTGTTTATAGCAGTATTACCTCTACTAACATTGTACAGATGGCAATGTACATTAGAGATTGACAGACAGACAGATCTATCTAAAATGTTTCCGTTTCCCCTACTCCTTATAACTTGTGGATTTAATTATCATTGGAATCCTGATAACACTCCTGATAACACTACTGTGTTCACTTATCTTGTGCCAACACACAGTGTGTGGCATAACTTACCTCCGCCAAGCCGCACAGACCTCCTCTGCCGTGCGGTATGACCGCTTCACGCGACAGCGCGGCACATGGAGGGAAACTCACCTCCCTTGAGCTGTGCAGACCTCCTAATGCCGCTCAGTCTGGCTGAACCACGTGAATGCGCAGCAGAACGTCTATAAATAGATGTGGACATGACGTCACGTCACGCCAACTCGTGACCACGTCATCATTGCGATTCTGATCTGTTTTGGATCACAGTGATGACCTGGACTTATCAGAACATAGGTAAACCTATTTAAGGCTTGTTTTAGCCCTCATTCATTACCCTTTCATGGTTACTGTTAGTGCTCCTAGAGATTCCCTTGTGATTTCCTGTGTTTGACCTCGGCTTCATATTTGACTTGTGATTTCTAGTATCTTGACCCTGGCTTCATATTTGACTCGTGATTTCTGGTATCCTGACCTGGCTTTGTCCTGACTCTGAGTATGTCTGTTCTCCTGTCCTTAATTTATCTTGACCCTGTTTCTTGTTGTATTAATAAGTTAACTCCAGCAACTCTAAGGCTCTGTAAAGGTCTTTGGGATCCACGTTTTGTGGGTTTCCTGCGTGTTGGGGTACGACTCCAGTGACACAGTGGCAGAGATCCCTTAAGTGATAGAGGATAGTAAGCTTGTTTTTACAGGACCCCTCATCAACTACAGTTCCTGTATGTCATTCATTGTTAGTTAGATTTTAGATTTAGTCTTGTTTACCCATTGTACAGTGCTGCAAAATAAGTTGGCGCTCTATAACCCCATAAGGACATAGCTTCATAAATAAAAGGTCAGCATGATGGACAATTTCCATCATGTACCCTTAAGGGGTTAAAGAATTGTAATTGGTTTTTTTATAAGCAAGGTCTTTTCCTGAAAGTGTATATATAATTGTTTTTCATTGTCACTTACTATATTTGTTGTACACATTGTACTTGAAAATTCTAAAATAAGTAATATAATTACAAGGGTAAGAATTGGAACTGGCAATATTATATTCATATTCTTTAATCACGCTAAATGTAATGCCCTCCTTGAATTTAGAAAATCAGTAATTCCTTTTATGAGGCACGGGAATTAATGTACCATTAGTAACTCATTCCAGTTGAATCACTGATAGCTATTAACTAGAGCTCACATTAGTAGCAGATCAATCTACAAAGTTTCTTCAACTGTGTTAAAATTGCTGGTATTTACTAATAAAACAAAAATCGAAGAGAAATCCAATCTAGGTTTAGGAAGTTACATCATAATCCATTGCATTGGAGAAGAAGAAACTGAAGCATTGGCTTGTTGTGTATAAAACGTCTCTCATTCACTTTCACAATTCTGATTCCCCCATCATGTTGCAGGGACTGGAGGAGGGCGAGTCAGTAAGGTGGGAGGTAGGTGCTTACTGGACACATTTAAAATACATCTAAAATCTGGGGATAAAAACATGTTAACAATTCTGGGACCTAATAGTTATGTCTGGTTTGAAATAGTTTGTATGCAAATGGAAAAAAGGAAAGCATTAATAACCTTATGTAAGAATATGCAGAACTTGTTACTATACATCCATGTAAAAAGTAACATAGTTACATAGTTACATAGCTGAAAAGAGACTTGCGTCCATCAAGTTCAGCCTACCTCACATTTGTTTTTTGCTGTTGATCCAAAAGAAGGCAAAAAAACCCAGTTTGAAGCACAATTTTGCAACAAACTAGGAAAAAAATTCCTTCTTGACCCCAGAATGGCAGTCAGATTTATCCTTGGATCAAGCAGTTATTACCCTACATTGAAATATTATATCCTTGAATATTCTGTTCTTGCAAGTATGCATCTAGTAGCCGTTTGAACATCTGTATGGACTCTGATAAAACCACTTCCTCAGGCAGAGAATTCCACATTCTGATTGTTCTTACAGTAAAAAAACCTTTCCTTTGCCTTAGACGAAATCTTCTTTCTTCCAGTCTAAACTCATGGCCTCGTGTCCTATGTAAAGTCCGGTTTGTGAATAGATTTCCACACA
Organism: Pelobates cultripes; assembly: GCA_933207985.1. Taxonomy (NCBI): domain Eukaryota; kingdom Metazoa; phylum Chordata; class Amphibia; order Anura; family Pelobatidae; genus Pelobates; species Pelobates cultripes. Next base: position 135,017,205 of record OW240916.1, read on the forward strand.
ATGGTTTGTATTGGCCACGAATATATTTGTATAATGTTATCATATCCCCTCTCAGGCGACGTTTTTCTAAACTAAATAGGTTTAAATTTGTTAACCTTTCTTCATAGCCGATATGTTCCATTCCTTTTATTAATTTTGTAGCCCGCCTCTGCACTTTTTCTAGTGCCAGAATATCCTTCTTTAGAACAGGTGCCTAAAATTGCACAGCATATTCAATATGGGGTCTTACCAGTGATTTATAAAGAGGCAAAATTATATTCTTGTCCCGAGAATGAATGCCCTTTTTCATGCATGACAATACCTTACTGGCCTTGGCCACTGCTGATTGACATTGCACATTGTTGCATAGTTTGTTGTCTATAACAATTCCCAAGTCCTTTTCATGTGTTGTTATCCCTAACAATGCTATTGATAAAGATTCACTAAAACAATCTGCTCAGACATACTTGATTATTAGCTGGAGATATGGCTTCATCTGACTCAAACGACTGCTTCTGAAGTGTCTTCTGGAAATCCTTCCTAGATCCACCTCTGGTAAAAATGCTGGTTCCAGGGTTTTCTTGGTTTCTAGATAGATGGAGAAAATAAACCATGGAATTTGTAGTTCTAAACAACAGACTGGTGCAATAAATGATGCAATGCACCAGAATGCAGAGATCTCCCATCTCAATGTTGGCATTTTCAGCATGTTAACCCTAAGCTCACCTACACAGTGTTCCCCTTTAAGCTATACCATTGGGTACACTGCTGTTTCCTGTGTCAGTATAGCACCAGGCACACCATTGCACTCAGAGCTGATATGATGCTAGGTATTAAAAAAAAAATATTAGAAATAACACTGTGATATTATAGCATACTCGTTTTCCTGGCACTATAGTGCCCTGAGGGTGCCCCCACCCTCACGATCCCCTCCCGCCCGGCTCTGGAAAGCGGAAAGGGGTTTAAACTTACCTTTTTCCAGCGCTCTGTTCCGCCCCGTCGGCTGAATGCGCACGCGCGGCAAGAGCTGCGCGCGCATTCAGCCGGTCGCATAGGAAAGTATTTACAATGCTTTCCTATGGACGCTGGCGTGCTCTCACTGTGAAAATCACAGTGAGAAGCACGCAAGCGCCTCTAGTGGCTGTCAATGAGACAGCCGCTATAGCATTAGGGGGAAGGCTTAACCCATTCATAAACATAGCAGTTTCTCTGAAACTGCTATGTTTATTAAAAAATGGGTTAACCCTAGCTGGACCTGGCACCCAGACCACTTCATTAAGCTGAAGTGGTCTGGGTGCCTAGAGTGGTCGTTTAAGTAAAGGTGGCATTTCATACAAAAAAAAAAAAGATTTTTAAAGCAAATCTTCTAATAATACTAGCTTCTATCATTAAGATGTATCACCTTCAAAATCCTCTTTATTCCTCCAAGTTCTTCATCCTTGAATCCCAACCAATATTTTATGTGATGGTCTGTTCTACACCTCTACGTCCCTCTTTTCTGATTAAAATGTCTTGGTATGCCAGGACCTTTTACCTGTCCCCATCTTTAGAATTTTTATTCATGCTGTATTAAATCAGCTTCATCAAAGGCAAGCAAAATGTTCACGGTTATTCACTAACGTGAGTATTCAAAGTGAATATCAAATTTAAAGTCACAGTAGCCAGACTGGAAAAATTATCTAAGTCTACTATGCTTGCAGTTTGGTTACTCTGGCCTTAAAATGAAATGTCACTTTGAACTCACCTAGAATTTTAAGTTTAGTAAGTAACCCTCACTATGTTCCCTGTTGCAATGCCTGCATACGTGCTACAATTATTGTAACTGTTGTCTACTGGACTATAACATGTATAGTGCTATTTTTCATGGGCTACTCGGTTTTCTTTTATATTGTATACTAAAGATTAAGAACGTGACATCACATCTAGTTCAGTCCAGGCACAGTAAGGGTGCCCACGTATACTGGATTGCCCCGGGACAGTCCCGCATTTTGTGGAGCTCCTTTGGAGCTCCCAGGACCAGTTAAGTGCATGGAATGAGGGTAGGGGGTGAAATCTTTATCATGGACTCAGTAGTACTACTCAGTAGTGGGGGTGGACATGAAATGGGGGAATAGACATGAAATGGGGGGATATGGAAATGAAATATGGAGGGATATGAAATATGGGGGAATGGAAATGAAATATGGGGGTGTAAATGAAACATGGGGGGGAATAGACACTGAAACCCACGCTACAACGCTGTGTCTAGTGTGAGCAGGGGGGTCCAGGAGGGGCAAGGAAGTGTCCCTGAAAGGCATTTTCGAAATGTGCTCACCCTAGTCACAGTTAGGGCAGAAAACATAAATGAGGAGGACAGAAACATTGAATATGGTTTCTCCTCTTCGACTCACTACGTTCAATGGAAGAAAACTGCTAAAATTTATAAAAATGATTCACAGGGAGCCAAAATAGGAATGCTCAGTTCCATGATAGATGTGTGGCTTTATAGATTTAAACAGATTTTTCAGACTTCATAAAATTATATTTGCTAAATATAAGAGATAAATAAATAGAACATACAAAAAAATCTGATTAGTGACATTTTCTCCTTTAGGCTTGCATAAAATTATTAGCATTTTCAAAAGTTGCATACCCTCCTGTATTGGTTCACTTACCTTCGATTAACTATTAACCAGTCGCGTAAGTATGTCCGAACACAATCTTTGATGTGTAGATCAAGTTCAGCCCTATATACAGAAGATACAATGGAAACACGTGACAAATGTAAAACAATATGCTACATGTTGCTCCCAGCTTAGTCCTCACATTCAGCAAGAATACTGAGCCATGGTTTATATGGATTCTTTTATATTTCATCTGAATTGTCTGTGCCAGAAATGAACACGTCTAATCTTGACTAAGATTTGTTGATTGATTGAGCAATATTTGAGTTTTACTATACATAAGAAAAGCTTTATTTATTTAATGCATAAATACACACAGGAAAAGATGTATAACTTGCACTGGTACCCTGCACACACGCTTTCAAAGTACAAAAAATGCCGGGTGCATAATAGCCATAGCCAAACAATATAGAGTATTCCAAAAAATAAGGCTTGCACTCACGGTCTGTAGTAATGTTTAAATACACATATGATGACTACAGATTTGTTTTAATAATATCGGAATAAAGAAGAACTAAACATTACTACAGACCGTGAGTGCAAGCCTTATTTTTTGGAATACATATATATATATATATATATATATATATACATATACATACATACATATATTTAAATTTTTTATTCACTCAAGGGTTTTTTCATAACCTGCCTTCTCAGAAATCTGTTTGCAACCATTGATAGCTTCCTTTTTCTGCCCTGTCCAATTAGTGGAACCACTGTTCCATCAACTCTGAACTTGCTAACTATGCTTCCAACGGTGTCTCTAGGAAAACTCAGTGCCTCTGCTATGTTTTTATATCCTGTTCCTTGTTTGTGAAGAGTGATGATATCTTCTCTTAACTTTGTGAACCATTCTTTTGACTTAGCCATATTTTTAAAACATTCTGTCAAACATGACACTCAACATACCCCTAGCCAGTTCAGGTAATTCAAGTGGTCCAGCTCAAGCACACCTGGTGCAACTAACGAGGCCCTTGACTGGCTGCATCAGGTGTACTTGAGCTGTTTTGCATATTTGTGCAAATTCTATTCTATTCAGACGGTTAGAATAGAGACTGTAGAAGTCATTAAAAGTTGCATTTCCAGTTGGATTTGTGGAAACCACCTGAAGCATTTGTTGTGCGGACCTATTTCTATTGTTTTTGTTTGCTCTGTTCATTGCAAAGAGCTGAGATTTTACAATAAACCCGATTTTCAATAAGGGATGAATAATTTTCATTAAAAGTGTAAAACTATTTAAAAAGTGCATTTGAAAAGTAATGATGTGGGGAACATGTATTTGCTTACTGTTTTTATAACTGGGGCAACAGAGGATATTTATTAAAAATTAAACTATGAGTAATGATTTGTATTAATTGTGTCCTCAATCAATACTTTGTACCCAGTGACCCTATATCTAGTGTTACAGAGTAGATCTATGACTCCAACAATTCTTATATCTGAGGGTGCTTGTGAACCAGTATAGGTACAGCATGCAAACACACAGATGCATATACATGTAAACAATCTATTACTAAAACCATTCATGGATATCACACACATCATAAACTAATTTAAGGCATTAATGGACTATCTACAACAGAAGCTCATGGACATTCACTGAGACGTTTCTTATTATTGTTATGAAGTATTTATAAAGTGTCAACCTTTTCCTCAGTGCTGTACTTTTTGGTGAATTCAGATATATATTTACATACTGGTACAAGAAGAACAGGTGACAGTAACTTACAATCTAGCATAGTGGTTCCCAACCCCGTCCTCAAGTACCCCCTAACAGTCCACGAATAATGGATTACCCCATGGTGCCCAAGGTGTTTTTAGAATTTTTTTTTATAAAAACACTTCAGAAACAACAGTAGAGAGTAATTCCTAAATCCTGGACCGGTACAGGGTACTTAAGGACTGGGTTGGGAACTCCTGATCTAGCAGATTACAGCATTTTATTCAAATGCTTGGCAAAATTGCTCTGGAGCTTACAATCTTAATGTACTAATGGTGTGTTAAGACAAGTGGTTTCAGGTTCAGAGATCTCTGGACATTTGCAAATACTATTTAGCATGTGAGTTCTCTAGAAAAAGAACATTTACTGGGTTCTCTCCATTTGCATATGCTCTATATATGTAAAGAGAAAATAGATTATAATTACCCATCCTCTGGTAAGGAAGGTAGTACTGTCCGACACTCTTTGCCTTTGTAGGTAAGTTCCAAATCATCTTCAGGAAAGTCACCAAAATCGTGAAGAAGTTCAGATTCATAGTTGATGGAGTTTGTCATTAGGAAAGCTTCAAAGTCTATTGGATCAACAATGTCATAAAATGGAGGCTGTGGGTAAAAGTACACATGTACACGTGTTACTGGATGTTTAGCATGTGAAACAATTGGAATTAGCACTAAAGTGTGAGCTGCTAGGAACTCAAAGTGATTTGTTTAGATTGCCAATAGTCGAACTAGACAAATCTAGCTATGTTTTTAGTTCAGCTATTTTGTCCTATATTTTGAAATTAATTTTGGACTCAAGTTATAACTGTGTTTGTCTCAGTACACTGGTGAAGATCAACTAAATGTCTACCCCAGATTAAATAATTAATGAAATAACTGTTTTCAATGACAGATTAAATATCAACAAAGGAAGGGTACTAACAATTCTAGTGCCTTCAAATGCAGCACTTAAAAAAAGTGTATTTGTAAAGTGCAATCTACAAATTCAGCTCCCGAAATCCCTCCAAATGCTCCTCGGCTCTGGTCCCCACTGTGCACGTAGGTAGTATAGGATCTACGGGGGTTTCAGAATGATGGTGTCTGATGGATCTCAATATTGCTGTTGTTGCTAAACTCGGTAATGGTTCAATCCTACGCGTTTCATCTAGCCTGCGTTCACTTCCTCGGGTATTTGGATGATTTCACTTTGAATCAAACAAATCAGGGGCAAAAGGTGCCACAGCTAAATTGCACATATTTGCCTTGCAAACATAAGATAGTGAAGCTACCCTAAATGAAAAAAAATGCTCCACAACCTGGAGTAGGGGGAGATGAATATAGAATGTGCATGCGTTATGTACACAGAAAGTATATACTGCATGTATATAGAGTGTACAAATGGCATGTATATAGAATATATATATATATACACACAGAATGAATATGCTGCATGTGTGGAGAATGTATGTGATGCATGTATTCAGAACGTACAGTTAGGACCAGAAATATTTGAACACCAATATAATTTTCATAATTTTGACTGTGTACTTCACCACAATAGATTTGAAATCAAACAGTCAAGATGCAATTGAAGTGCAGACTTTCAACTTTAAAGGGACACTATAGTCACCAGAACAACTACAGCTTATTGAATTTGTCCTGGTGAGTAGAATCATTACCTTCAGGCTTTTTGCTGTAAACACTGTCTTTTCAGAGAAAAAGCAGTGTTTACATTACAGCCTAGTGATAACTTCACTGGCCACTCCTCAGATAGCTGTTAGAGATCCTTCCTGGGTCATGGCTGCCTAAAATGCACCCAAACATTCAGTGTCTCCTCCCTCTGCATGCAGACACTGAACTTTCCTCATAGAGATTCATTGATTCAATGCATCTCTATAAGGAGATGCTGATTGGCCAGGGCTGTGTTTGAATCATGCTTGCTCTGCCCCTGATCTGCCTCTTTGTCAGTCTCAGTCAATCCTATGGGGAAGCATTGTGATTGGATCAAGCTACCACTTTTGAGGATGTCAGCAGGCTGCTTGTTTTTCTGAGTCTAACAGCATGCAGAGTTGCAGCTTCAGGCTTGAATACAGTAAGATTTTTTACTATATTTATGGAGGCATGTTGGGCCCAAGGGGGCTAGATGGTGGTTTTAACACTATAGGGCAGGAATACATGTTTGTGTTCCTGACCCTATAGTGATCCTTTAATTCAAGAGGTGGAACAAAAATATCATATGAAACATTTAGAAACCATTTTCATACACAGTCCCCTTATTTCAGGAGCTCAAATGCAACTGGGCAAATTGACACAATCATAAATAAAATGTTAATTTTTAATAATTTGTCGAGGCAGTGAGTGCTTGAAGTCTAACGCATGGACATCACCAAACGCTGGGTTTCCTCCTTTGTGATGCTTTGCCAGGCCGTTACTGCTGCTGTCTTCAGTTGTTGTTTGTTCATGGGTATTTCTGCCATAAATTTTGTCTTCAGCAAGTGAAAAGCATGCTTGATTGGGCTGAGATCAGGTGATTGACTTGGCCATTGCAGAATATTCCACTTCTTTGTCTTAAAAAACTCCTGGGTTGCTTTTGCAGTATGTTTTGGGTCATTGTCCATCTGTAAAGTGGATCTCGGTTCAATCAACTTTGCTGAATTTGGCTAAATCTGAGAAGACAATATATCCCCATATACTTCATAATTTATCTGGCTGCTTCTGTCTTCTGTCACATCATCAATAAACAATAGTGACCCAGTGCCATTGGAAGCCCATGCCTCCACCGTGTTTTACAGATGATGTGGCATGCTTCTGATCATGAGCTGTTCCAAGCCTCCTCCATACTTTTTTTTTCTTCCCATCATTCAGGTACAAGCTGATCTTTGTTTTCCGCCCAAGAATGCAGTTCCAGAACTGGGCTTTTGACAAAGTTAAATCTATTCTGTAATTGCTTTTGTGAAGTCTTCTCTTTATGGCAAACTTGGATAATGTGTCTACCTCCTGCCTACTTTCACTTGGCTGGATGTTGTGAAGGGGTTTTTCTTTACCATGGAAAGGATCCTACGATCATCCACCACTGTTGTTTTCCTTGGACATCCAGGCCTTTTGTGTTGCAGAGATCACCAGTGCGTTTTTTTTTCTCAAAATGTACTAAACTGTTGATTTGGCCACTCCTAATTTTTCTAGCTATCTCTCTGACGGATTTTGTTTGCAACCTAAGGATGGCCTGTTTCACTTGCATTTAGAGATTTTTGACTGCATGTTGTGGGTTTACAGCAACTGCTTCCAAATACGAATGCCACACTTGGGAATCCACTCCAGATCTTTTACCTGCTTCATTGATGAAGAAATGAGGGAATTGCCTACATTTGTCCATGAAACAACTTTTGAGTCAATTGTCCAATTACTTTTGGTCTCTTGAAAAAGAGGAGGCTACATATTAAAGAGCTGTAATTCCTAAACCCTTCCTCCACTTTTGATGTGAATACCATCAAATTAAAGCTGTGAGACTGCACTTTAAGCCCATATTCATTATTTAACTGTAGCTTGAATTTATTTTAATAAACAGACAAAATAACAAAACTTGTGTCAGTGTCCAAATATTTTTCGGACTCAACTGTATGTGATTCATGTGTATAAAATGTATATGCTGAATGTATGCAGATTATTTGTGCTGCATGTATACAGAATGTATGTGCTGCATGTATATAGAATATGTAATGCATGTAAATAGGATGCATGTGCTGCATGTGTATAAAATGTACGTGATATACACAGCATGTATGTAGAATGAAAGCGATATACACAGGATTGCAAACTAGAGAGCGATCTTCTAAGTAGCCGATAGATTAAAATTAAGAAAGCAATTTACTTAATTTTGATATTTCAACTGTCAAGTATAAAGCTCCCCAATTTAACACCCTCATGTGGAATGGTCATCTTAAGGATACCAAATTAGGACGATATCTTCTAAACACAACAACTCCCTAATTTGGCACCCATAATTATGGCACTTAAGAGGTCATGGTGCCTGGAATGTGCAGTGTTTTCCTATGAAACTCGGCAGATACTAAGTTTAACCCCTACATTCTGTATATATCCAGCATGCACATTCTATATACATTTCATTTAGACAAGATAAAAAAACATACAAACACAATAACCTCTTGAGCCTCAATGTTTCCCTGTGCATTGGACCATCCACCTGTCCACATGCTGAACAAAATTCAGTATGTTGAAGAATTATATTTTTATTTACAAACTGGGTAGATGCATATCTGAGGGATATCTGTTTGCAGAAATGATAGAGAGTGCATGTTTACAGACATCACGGTGGAAGGGTGCATGTATATGAACATGTATGAGAATGAGTGTGTCTTCATGTATGTGGGTTAAGGTGTGGGTGCCAGAATGTATGTATGAGAATGAGTAGATACATGGAAATGCACCCACTAAAACCAGTTGATTAATTCATCAGTTAGTAAAATGAAAAAAAAAAAAAAAAACAGCAAAGCCTGAAAATACACACCAGCAAAATCTATGGGGCCCTAGCAGAGCCTACAAAGTGGATTTGGAGTCACACTGGGAAAAAGCCTGGATAAAGGAATGTGATTTTACAACGTTACAACAGCTGTCTGTCTGTTGTGCATCTTTAGTCTAAGCTTGTGAAGGAACTATACAAATTAGCCAATGTCGAATTCTTACTGCAGGCCCTATGACCAAGGGTTGCTCTCTTATTTGTGACGGATATTTATCTAATTAACTCTATGCAAGCAAACAATGCTCTTTTATTTTAAATACTGTGCCAACCCAAAACCTCACTTTAAGAAAAATGATACAGAACAAGGTTAATGACTGGAATTATATAAAATGATACTTATAGGTCAGTCTAGGACAGCAGGAAATATACAGTTTAAAGGGAGATGATCACATATTTGATACTAAAAATACATAAATTAATCAGCTATATATTATCACTTGCTTTTGTATGTTAAAGATACATCAGAGGGGGCCAACGTAACTACCCTTTTTAAATTAAATTGATAATGGTTTAAAAATAGGCAAACTATTAAATTCATTTCATTATTAATTTTCTACTTATTCTGCTAATATATTACACAAAGATAAGCAGCAAGCAGACTTCTCACAGGCAGGAGAGGCTCTAAGAATCAAGTCACTCATTCTGACCTATAGAGGGGTTTCTTTCCAAAGAACCTACCCTGTAAGCCTCAATCCTTGCCTCTGGTGTTGCACACGTGCGCTCTTATATACAATCATTGTCCACAACATATGCATGCCTCGGCCAGGTTATAACCAAGATGTTGTGAACTAAATATTCCCTGATGCTTTGCAAGCGTTAAGGCGGTAAGAGAATTATAGGAGATATAGCCCACAACATCTGGAGTGCTGAAGGTTTACTTACCCCTGGCCAAGACTAATTACAGAGTAATACTCTTTTGCTGCTCCGTCTTATTAACAAGTCTCTTTTTTCTTATCTGCTTAATCGTGATGCCTTTTACCTGTTAGTTATCTGCTCCTCTGTGTCTCAATGGACAATCAGTGCTTAAGATGAGAGGAAGCACTATAAGCAACAAAACATTATTTAGCTTAGTGTATTTGTTTTGGTGTATAGATCATACCCCCACAGTCTAACTGCTCAATTAACATAGAATGTGACGGATAAGAACCATTCGGCCCATCTAGTCTGCCCATTTGGGAGTTAAATCACTTTGTTTATGCAGCCCTAGCCACACCTCCCTGCCTGTGGCCTTCACAGTCTTCCTACACATTTCCTCTAATGAGAAATTGAATGTTTAAACTTCCTTTATTGCACAGTATGTTTCATTTAGAATTTCTAATCTCCTGCTCTGTTTATAGTCTGCTAGAACCTGTAGGAACCTCCTGGGTCTGATTAAAGGAACACTATAGGCACCTAGACAAATTCCTGTCAATGAAGTGGTCTGGAAGCCAAGTTCACCCCCATTCCTTTTACTGAAAAGCTGAAACCAATGCTGTTCAACATGACAGCGGTTCCGTAAAACACTGCAACTTTAATTAGATGGTCTGAAGACACCTGTCTATAAATATTGCCAATTTTTAGAAACTGCAATAATTGCACTGCAGGGATTACTCCACTAGAGGCGCTTCCAGGTCTCCAACGACATTGGATGGGAACCTCTGTGCTGTAAAGAGATAAGTATATTTGTTTTTTTAACCCTTTCATCATGGTGAAGGTAACCCATACAGTTAAGGATAGGGACACTGTAACGTTGGAACACGTTTGTATTCCCAACACTATAATGTTCTTTTAACTCAAAAATAGCAGGGAATTAAGTAGTGAGGCATCAGGGACATGATCTATACACTAAAACAGCTTCATTAATCTAAAGTTGTTTAGGTGCATAGAGTATCCCTTGAAACATATTCCTTGTACATTGTTTATTAGACATTTTATCTTTTTGTGAATTATTGTACCATTTTTAAATTAACCCTTTTAACTTTTTGAATTCATAATAATGAACAGGAAGTAGGTGGAAGTAAGTGCTTAAAAAGATTACATAGAAAAGACGATCACGTATTTAATGAATCACTTTAAAGTGAAAAAAAAATGTAACTAACCTATTCTCCAAATTAAAACCTGAACAGAGCATTTTAAGCACAAAAAAGGACCAGTTCTATCAAACTGCCGCATGCAGAGGCAAAAATGAGGAGGATGAGAGCATTTTGGTCTCCCTTTTTTTTAACACACTTAGTGCATCAGATATAAAAAGTTAATTATTGTGTGCATATTGACATAGCATAGTTAGCTATGCATTTTAAGTTCCCCACAAAATTGGATTTAATTTGCAAGTGCAATTAAATATGAGACTCATTAAACATCCAACTGTAGTGAATTGAAAACAGAATTTTAAACATTAGGTAAAAGGGGTTGATTTGAAAAACCTCTCATACTCCGTCACATTTTGTCTATTTCAGGCTGAATTTTGCATTACAGTTTCAACTCTACTACGATTTAATGTTTAGGAAAAAAAGCCCACTTAAAAAAAATCCCTGACATTTGAAAATATAGAAATTAGCAAAGTAAAAACAAAGAAAGCAATTTTACTATAACATGCATCTAGATTTCCTGTCCCATTTAATCTATATTTTATGCAGCAATATTATGGTCAACATTTAACAATAACTGCACTAGCCTCTATGCAAGATTACAGGCACTTACAAAAATTTGTAAGCGTTTGAAGTACCAAATCTATAATAAATATATATTCCTACATACTAGCAGCAAATAAATATGAATTATCTTATGTGAAGAACCCATAACACATGCATACCTTCCTGAAATGCAGCTTGCGGGGAGTATAGAGCCGTAACAGGCACCTTTCAAAATGGCGGCTACAGGAAATTCTGATTGTGGTTTGACTGATTATGAAAATAAAAGAACAAGGCTGAAAGACGAAAGGAAACAAACACCTTGCCACAGACTTTCTGTTTAAGGAAGTTAATGAAATGACAACAATTCAAGAAAAAAAAGGAAGTATCGGAAACCCTATTTTAAAGCCTGCTGCGTTACCTCATGCAGATAAGCATTGACATTTAGAAGCGCATATATATATATATGCATGGGTTCCTTAAAAATAACCAGAATAATGATCACGACCAATGATCCTGACATGGGAATGCCCAAATGTCTATAGTTCAGTTCAGTTTTGTTGTCTTATCTTTACCTAAACGGAGTCTGTAACGCAAGGGTTTCCAACCTAGCATGTGGGGCAAATATAAACAAAGCAATTTAAGCGTTTTATTTATAAATGGAGAAGATACAATGAAACAAATACAATAACATCTAGCAGGCACACAAGATAAAGTACAAGTTAAAATCTATTCATTTTTACTAATATGTTTCTTTTTGAAGGACAAGGTGAGGGCTGATATAAAAGGAGTTGTTGTTGGGGGATTCTATCTTAAGAGGTGTGGAGCTGGACAATAGCGATCTTGTGAGATGTCTTCCTGGAGCTACTGCTCAAAAGAGACAGGAGACGTATTTGTAATATTGTTAAAGGACCACTATAGTGCCAGGAAAACACTTGTTTTCCTGGCACTATAGTGCCCTGAGGGTGCCCCCACCCTCAGGGTCCCCCTCCCGCCCGGCTCTCCTATGGACGCTGGCGTGCTGTCACTGTGAAAATCACAGTGAGAAGCACGCAAGCGCCTCTAGTGGCTGTCAATGAGACAGCCACTAGAGGCTTTGGGGGAAGGCTTAACCCATTCATAAACGCTATGTTTATAAAAAAAAATGGGTTAACCCTAGCTGGACCTGGCACCCAGACCACTTCATTAAGCTGAAGTGGTCTGGGTGCCTAGAGTGGTCCTTTAAGCAATCAAAGCAGGAAGGGGAATTAGATGTTCTAGTCCATCTAGGGACAAATGATTTGGCTTGTAATGAGGTTTCTGAGGTAAAGGAAGGGTTTTGTGTTCTTGCCAATGATATATGGCAGGTTCCTTCCACACTGTCATTCTCTGAAGTTCTGCCTGTGCATAACATTCAGAATGCCGGGCGGGCGGACACATAAAGAGCAGTCTCATGAGGTTTGATGGAGTGGAGGTTTGTGGGTAAGTAAAAGGTTAATGTGCAGAGGTAGCGCGAGCTAGGTGTTAGGCGCAGGGCAGCGCGTGTGGCTGGTATCTGCGGGAAGCTCGCGCTCAGGTAAAGGTTAAATGCGGCGCAAGCCACCTAGCAGTGGGAACCGCAGGGGTATACATTTAGAGGCGCCAATTTAGCTCAGCTTCTGCCAGAACAAAATTTCAAGTATTACGCTGAAGTCCCATCCACCCTCCCCTTTTTCTTTCAGGAATCCTGTCATGACTTTATTATGGGATATAAGTCACCCTCCTGGGCATCACAGGAGGGTGGATTTGGTTTATTTGGTTGGAAAGATATATTAATGGTTTCTGGGTTTAAAGGGTGGAACCTGGAAATGGTTAATGGTTATTTGGTTTGCTTTTAAAGTTATAGTTGTTATTATTATGATTATGGATGTTTAAATCAGAATTGTGAAATCCGTAATAAAAGTCATGGATATTCGGCAAACGTTTTCAATTTATAAAAATAAATAAACAAACAGTTAAAGGAAGAAATTGTGCTTTATTTATACTATGTATCATTACGAATGCAACATTCAAACCCCATGACAGGCTGATGCGTGTTAGGGACTTTAACATGTGGCTTAGTGAATGGTGTCGGGAGCAAGGATTTTGTTTTAATTCTCATGGTAGTTCTATTTGGAATAGAAATAAACTGTACAATAAAGATGGTTTGCATCTTTCTCAAAAGGGAACAAATGTTCTCAGCGAGCAGTTCAGAGGTTTTTCTAAGAAGTATTTAAACTAGGAGGGGTGAGTATTTAAACTAGGAGGGGTGATAAAACATCAATTCAATTACCCCCCCAAAACAAGGACAGAAGGTGCCTTTAGACAGTGTGTTAAAAAATTATAAGCTTAGAGTCATGTCTACAAATGCTCGCAGTTTAGGGAATAAGATCCATGAACTTATGGCAATAATGACAACATATAATGTAGATTTAGTCACTGTTACCGAGACATGGTATAATGAGAAAAATGACTGGGATATAGCAATACCAGGCTACTCTTTATATAGAAAAGACAGAGAAGGCAAAAAAGGGGGAGAGATGGCCCTGTATGTGAAGCATAGCATAAAATCTAGCCTAATGGGGGGGCGTGGCCGACCGGACATGGAGTAGGTCGCATACACACGAGGCTCTGCAATCCCGGCCCCTAAAGCCCCTTATCATTAGCACCCCGGCAGCCAAACATGGGGAAATCTAAGCGCCTGGCGACCCCTGGACCCTCAGGGTCGGCATCACCGAGGCGTCCGGCGGGCCCCATGGACGGATTCCTATCAACCCCCGACAGCCTGAGACCCATGCGCCCGACAGACAATATGGCGCCGGACTCGCCGGGCGCCGGCAGCACGACAGACTCTCATGCAGGATCGATGCAAATGGACACATTAACACAAATTTCGGCAGAACTAGCCACAATTGCCTCAAACATGCTGACCAAGGCTGATAAAACAGCTCTGGTGCAAGAAATGAGAGCAGCCATACGAGAAGAGATCCAGGAGGTGCGGAGTGATCTTAACGCCCTGGAGCAACGAGTTACTGAATTGGAAGCAGATTGCCTGCAGGCATCCCAACATTCCCAGGCAGCGGATAACGCCACCTCAAGGCAAGGCACGGTGCTTCTGGACCTGAGGAGACAGGTTGAAGATCTAGACAACCGCGGACGCCGTAATAATATCCGCGTGAGGGGTCTAGCTGAACAAGCCGGTGAGGACCTTATAACTATACTGACGCAGCTTTTTACGCAAATACTGGGGGAGGAAGCCCCTGACACCTACCATATTGAAAGAGCACATAGAGCCCTTTGCCCCCCAAGAGCCGACGGTCTCCCCAGAGACGTCATATGCTGCCTCTTATCTTTTCAACTGAAAGAGGCCATCATGCGGGCAGCTAGGACGCAGACAGTCACCTTCATGGACGCGCAGATCTCACTATTTCAAGACCTGTCCCACCTGACGCTCGAAGCTCGGAGAGCTCTGAGGCCACTTACCCGTCTACTGCAAGACAGACGGATCCCTTACAAATGGGGC
This sequence comes from Pelobates cultripes, assembly GCA_933207985.1. Classification (NCBI taxonomy): domain Eukaryota; kingdom Metazoa; phylum Chordata; class Amphibia; order Anura; family Pelobatidae; genus Pelobates; species Pelobates cultripes. The sequence goes on from OW240916.1 coordinate 135,032,214, forward strand.
CACCCATTCAGCCTGCAAGCCCGGAAAGACAACTCCTGGCGTACAATGCGATGGCCGAATGATGTACCTGGTTTCCTCCGAGCCCTAGATTTACCGGCGGTAGCGATACCCAACTGGATCCTCATGGGCCCACCGCAACAAGCCACAGAACCTGTCAGACAACCACCAGCAGGCAATGGACGGGGCCGACCCCCAAGAAGAGGAGGTCCAGATGGCCCGGAGGAATAGAGCTTTCAAGCGCCCAGATCATGCTAACCCTGAGGACTAAGACCACCTGACCAGTCGGAGGCAGGCCCGCGGGACCTGGCATACCACTCCTCCGACCATCAACACCCAGGACTTGGCTGAACAGCTGCCAATAGTGGTATGTACCCCACATCACTACCATATAGACACTCCCGGCTCGCCCCGGGGTTCTCACTGGCCCTTTAGACATTGAATACCAGGTTTCCCACTCGCCACAAGCCCACGCCCTGGGTTTCTGGTTGCTGTGCTCCCCTGGCCTAGGACTAACAAGGCCGAGCTACACGGGCAGGGTGCAACGACAAGGGGTGGGAAAGACTTGTTTGGGAGGGGGGACCAGGCCACGAACCCTGCCCATTCCCACCCTGGATCACAGCTCATCAGGCTGCAGACAAGCGGCCCATAAGCCTGGACACAACATTGGCGCAGGGGCACAGGTATAGCGCCCACATTGATACGTCCTGAGACTCACAATCTCGGTGGTATCTGACCGGTCCCCTTGGGTCATCGAGTTACCTGTGCGGTGGGAGGGGATGGATCCGGGAGGGGAGCTGGGAAGGGAGGCCCACCTGACGTGGAGAATGCGTCCACGAACCCTGACAAGTGAGGATGTGCTCTGACAGACCCAGATATAGGGAGCCACGGAGACCCATAACTTCCACTAACTAGGCCCACTCAAGAGACCAAGGACGGACATGAGACCTGGACGCATGCTAGCCACCCCGGGGAGCACAGGGGGCCCGGCGGGTATCAGGCAAGCCCAAAAGTAGGGACACATTGCAGTGATGGAAGGGGGCAGCACCGGTCTGGAAGGTAGATGAGGTTCAATAGGGGGACGCGGTAGGGAGACCCAGGGGTGAGCGCTCGGTTGCTTTAGGCCTCAACATCTTGGGTGACCCAGGAGGCTCGCGGGACAATGCCAAAGATTATATCTCACACTACTAAGGTTAGCCACCACGGGGAACCTAGGTGGGGGAGGGGTGACCGGGAGTGGGTAGGCGCCCATAGAAGGACACAGAGCTTAGAGAGGCTTCTGACGGATTCATGGGGACATACTGAATAGCTTACTGGCACTAAGATGTCAAACCGTTAGTTTATTACCCCAATAGAACCCCCATACGCAAAACTGCTTTAGCTACGGTCCAACAGGGGGAGGTCAGACGGATGTCTGGGGGTGAATGTGTACCCAGGGGGGAATGCGAGGCAATGGGAGGCCTCTAAACTGGCCCTCAGGGTAATGCTGATCTGTTTAAAGTAATTAAGCCGTTGATTTTGTTAGAATGTAACTCCAGTTAAACCATCTTATGCAAACACACTTCTGTTAAAAATTGACTATTTAACTATTTGTTCTGTCTTAATACCGTGCAATCCACAGAAGAGATGTTCAGTCACATACATACCTCCCCTAGGCTCAGGGACAATGAGCAACTCAACTGAGCCGGACGTGTGCAGCAGCCTCACGACTTTTGACACCTCACACTTCAAACCGGCCACCACGGCCCTGCGCAGCGGACCCTATTTGTAAATTTGATCGAGCCCGGGGACCTCACTGACGGGGCACATATACCCTGGTCCACCGGACCGATATAGGGTCATAGTTGTCTACTTCTACCAGACACTTTCCAATACCCCCAGCCCAGACTGACATTCCTGATTGACTTTTACTGACTGACTCACATAACTACCTTACATTCCTTCCCCCTCTCTCCCCCCCCCCTTCTCTTTCCCCCCCTCTATTATCCTTTCGGACAATCTCTGTCACCACCCCCCCCTCCCCTTAATACACTTCTCATTCAGGCTTTCCCCCGGATCCCTCCCCTCCCGCTACACCCACGCGCTCCGCAGCAATGTCTCAGGGGTTCCTACCGGCTCCACTCAGGATCTGGTCTAACAACACCAGAGGCCTCAACATCCCTGAGAAACGTAAGCACCTTCTACGGAAGCTATGGTCTCTCAGGGTATCTGTAGCATTCCTGCAGGAGACACACTTCAAGGAGGGGAACGCCCCTATGATGCGAGACGGAAGATTCCCCCAGGGATTCTTTGCAAACCACCGAGATTCCAAACGCTCGGGTGTAGCCATCCTCTTGGCGGGAAGTGTTCCATTCCGGTGCACCGATACCAAGACAGACCCGCAAGGGAGGTACCTCTTCGTGAAAGGAACTATAGCGGATCGCCAATATACACTGGCCAATGTATACTGCCCCAATCGCGGCCAACACACATTTTTGGCCCGAACGCTAGCACACCTGGAGAAATTCCGGGAGGGGCTCTTGATACTGGCAGGGGACATAAATCTCCCCCTAGACCCAAGGGTGGATACATCTCGGGGGTCCAGCGCCATACCGGACCACTGTGTGCGTAGGACCAAACAATCCCTAAATAGACTTGGTTTGGTCGACTGCTGGCGGGCGGCTCACCCAGACGGGAGAGACTACACCTGCTATTCGGCCCCCCATAACCAGTATAGCAGGATAGACTACGTCTTTGTGGCGCAGGAATACCTCCATCTGCTCATGTCCGCAGAAATAGGGATCCATGGAGACTCCGACCATGCCCCCGTGTCCATACAACTCAAATCGCCCCTCTTCAAACCGAAAGAACGCCAATGGAGACTCAACGAAAACGTATTAACAGACGTGGAATGCACGACTCAGACCTCACAAGCACTCACTCGATACTTTGAAGATAACTCCTCCCCCGAGGTTCCATCGCTGACCACCTGGGAAGCGCATAAGTGCGTAATTAGAGGGCACTACATCAGCCTCTGCACACAACGCAAACGAGAGAGCTCCAGACTAGTCCTAGACCTAGTCAAGCGGATAGCCGACCTAGAAAACTTACATAAACAGGAACTGACAGACGACATATATCTGCAATTGACGGATGCGAGAAGGCAACTTAAGGACGTACTTTCCCAGAAACTACTTAACGTGATTCGCAGGTCTAACCGCTATTTTTACGAGTACTCCAACAAATGCGGTAGAATGTTAGCCAGAACCCTACAACAGAGGCAGAGACAAAACCACATACACAAAATCAACACACAAGACCGGAAGGAAACGCGACTCCCGGCGGAGATTATGCAGGCGTTCAGGACTTATTACATGGACCTCTACAACCTGGCTGATACGGCGAGCGCCCAAGACCCAACAAGACACGGCCGAGACCTGACGGAATATCTTTCCAGACACGTCTCCCGGAAAATCACCCCAGAGAAAGCAGCAGACATGGAGCAACCTCTGTCTCTCGAGGAACTATATGCGGCGCTCAAACTGACCAAATCCAACAGCGCGCCGGGACCGGACGGCCTCCCCGCAAGTTACCTACGCGCTTTTAAGGATATACTGCTACCACACCTACTGACAGGCCTGAATTCGCTCCTTGAGGGCCAGACTTTCCCGGTCGACTCGCTCCGTGCAGTAGTAACGGTCTTGCCGAAAGAGGGGAAAGACCCAGCATGTTGTGCAAGTTACCGCCCCATCTCCCTTTTAAACGCGGACCTGAAACTATTTGCGAAAGCCATGGCTCTCCGCCTGGCCAGGGTGCTCCCTGACCTGGTGCACCCTGACCAGGTGGGTTTTGTCCCGGGCAGGGAAGCCCGGGACAATACTATCAGGGCACTTAACATCATCCACTCGGCCGGAGAGCGGGGAGAAGGACTGGTTCTCCTATCCACAGATGCGGAAAAGGCCTTTGACCGAGTGGATTGGGCATACCTCGCAGCCACGCTTCAGTACATGGGCTTCGGACCCAATATAAGGACCTGGATAGCAGCATTATACACAAACCCGACGGCACGAATCCGAGTCAACGGCGCCCTCTCCGACCCGTTTCCCATTCGGAATGGCACGAGACAGGGGTGTCCCCTGTCCCCACTTCTATTTGCCCTCTCTTTAGAGCCGCTCCTGGAGGCAGTCAGAGCTGATGGGGGAATCGTGGGACATACAATAGGGGGAACGGAACACAGGGTTGCGGCTTACGCCGACGATATGCTCTTCTTCCTAGAGCGACCGCTGATCTCCATGCCGAACCTACTGAGGATCCTCCGAGACTTTGGGAAGGTCGCGAATTTAAAACTCAACACAGAGAAATCGGAGGCCATTAACATCTCGGTCCCAGCTGCATCGGCGCTGCATCTTCAGTCACAGTTCAAGTTCAAATGGTGCGAGGTAAAACTAAAATACCTCGGTATCTGGCTGACTAAAAAGTTCTCACACCTCTACCAGGAAAACTTTGTTCCCATCCTGACCACAATTCAGGCTGATATGCAACGATGGACAGACCTCTATATCTCGTGGTTTGGACGCATAAATGCGATTAAGATGAACATCCTACCACGTCTTCTCTATTTATTTCAGACGATTCCGATAACACTACCACGAGACTTCTTCCGCGCTATATCCACGGCGATTCGGAGATTGGTGTGGAAGAGGGGAGCACCACGAATCAGTAAAGACCGACTGGAGCAACCTAAACACAGTGGAGGAACCGGACTCCCATCGATCACGAGATACTACCGAGCGGCGCACCTGCTGAGGGTTGTAGACTGGCACACCCAATCGACTGACAAACTATGGGTACGAGCAGAGATAACGCAGGCAGAGGGGAAGATCCCCGCGCAACTGTGGAGGTCGGGAATTTCACAAACCGCCCTCCGTACAAGGAACCCCCTGATAGACGCAACCGTGAAGCTATGGTGCACTCTCCGCTACCCACTGCAGCTAACTACGCACACCAGCCCACTCACGCCCATCTCATGTAACCCTGAAGTGGGAGGTGGAATGATGCCAGGGGAACTACAAAGCTTCTCAAGATCAGACTGGATTTACATGCGCCAATGGTGCGAAAATGGCTCCCTCAAAACCCTGACTGAATTGCTCCCTGACACAACCCCCACGGTCCTGGACCGGTTCCGATACTTGCAGGTTAAGTCATACTACTCAACCACGGTAGCCAAACAACAATTTCACCGTGATCTTACGCAATTTGAAACACTTTGTGCAAGTAGACGGCACATGGAACGGGGGATTTCGACCCTATACACAATGCTTATCGGTGGGAGACATGTGCCGCCCCCGAAATTCATCGCCAGATGGGAAAGAGAAACCGGAGAATCCCTGACGACCCAGGACTGGGACAAGATATTTCTACTCACTCACAAATGCTCTATTAGCTCAAAATTTCAAGAGATGAGCTACAAGCTGTTAACAACTTGGTACAGAACACCTGATGTGCTACACCGCATGAACCCGGATATAGAGGATACATGCTGGAGGTGCAGAAGAGAGAAAGGCACCATGCTCCATGTCTGGTGGACGTGCTCATCCATCACCCCCTTCTGGGAAATGGTAAATGCCAGAATACGCGAAATATCAGACCCGGAACTCCCGCTCCAGCCCCTCCCCATGCTACTACACCACACGACCATGACACTAAAGACCTATAAGAAATCATTAACGAAACATCTACTGACGGCAGCGAAATCCCTGATACCCACAATGTGGAAACAAACGGCTACCCCCACCTTTCAACAGTGGGTAGACAGAGTAGGAGAAATTCGTTCTATGGAAAGCATGACGGCAGACATCCAAGGCCGCACGGAAAAATGTAACCTGACATGGACCCCCTGGCTCCTGTACATTGCTGCGGACAGAACTGTAACCTAAAACACCTGCCACCCTTTTCTCCTCCCCCCCCCCAGCTGCTCAACACACCTCTTCCTATTAAGGTATATACACCCCCTTCCTTTCTCTCTCCCCTTCTTACTCTCTCCCCCTCTCCCTCATCTACGCCCCCCACCTATCCAGACATTGCTGGGCCAAGGTAACTCAAATTTAGATATAGAACAGGACCGGCGTGCCACTACGGACTACCGCACAGACGCCACAACCCAAGCAGGCGATGGAGAGGTCAACAGACAAAGGCCCACATACTCTGACTATAGTACTACACACGCCTAAGTCACCCTAGATGCCCACAGACTTATAGCCACACATGTGGGGGACACCGCAGTACGAATAGCAGTATAGGCACTCTTGCCCGTAAGATCCACACATTGACACCCCCCCCGCCAAGACGACCACACTCGACAGGCGCAGAAACCATACAAAAGAGGCTGACCGACTCAAACGTGGACGAGAATCACTGCACTCGATATATGCGACACACAAACAAACACTATTCATGCCGATACAACATAGATAACTGCAAAAAGCCGAAAGAAGGACAAAACTGAAAATGCGGATATTGCCACCCTTGGTGCTCGCTAGGGTCAAGGCGACTCCCCTACCCTTGACTAATCTCCTATTCCCATTCTCATACACACCCCCACTTCCCTTGGACAATAACTGATAACTGAAGAATGTCAAAAACATATAATAAGAATATTAAGATATAAGGAAGTCAAATGGGCTGTACTCCACTACTGTGGTATAGATAGCACTGTAATACAAAAGCAACATTTATGTAGTTCTTTAATGTACACTTGGATTGAGATATTGACTCACAGCTATTGAACTCTTTTCTCTGTATTTCCCTGTTTATGAAAACGCAAAATAAAGATTGTCAAAAAAAAAAAATCTAGCCTAATAAAAGTTAGTGAGGCGAACATAGAGTCTGTTAGGGTTACGTTAGAATTTGGAAATCACATAGTAACGTGTAGGTGTGATTTACAGGCCCCCTGAACAATTAGAAGAGTTACATAATCTACTAGTTGAAGAAATAGCTAAAATGACAATGAAGGGCGAAGTTATCACGGGTGACTTTAAGCTACCGAATGTAAACTGGAAAACCAAAAGAGCTGCTTGTGCCAGGAGCACACATGTTCTAAACTCTCTTCTGGGATCATCTCTAAAACAATTAATTGAGGAACCAACTCATAAGGAGTCCATACTAGATTTTGTGTTAACAAATGGAGATTTAGTATCAGATATTACTGTAGGTGAAAGCTTTGGATCCAGTGACCATCAGTCAGTGTGGTTTAATATAAGAACAGTGACTGAGTCACACCACACAAAAACAAAAGTTTTAGACTTTAGAAAAACAGACTTTTCTAAAATTTGAATATGCATAAATGAGTCTTTATCAGACTGGAGCAGTTTAAATGGAGTCCAGGAGAAATAGGATTATTAAAAAGTTGCACTACTGAATGCAACAGAAAATTCCATTAGGCTTGTCAGGAAGAGCAAAAAAAAATAAAAAACCACTGTGGTATTCCGCAGAAGTGGCTAAAATAGTAAAAAACAAAAAAAGTTAGCATTTAGTAATTGTAAAAAAAAAAAAAACATTTGTTAGAGCCTTTTCTAGTGTTAGGCTCTAAACTTCTGCGCGTCTGTGTCTTTTTGGGTAGATCACATGACCCCTCTCTCCTGAAGAAGATATGAATATTCTCCACCGAATATGTAAAAGACAGATGTTTTATACTAAGTGTAGCATCTCAAAATGGAAATGATGTCCATATAAGTAAAAGTAGAAACGCTCACCTTGTTTAGAGCCTTTGGTAACCGGCTCTAAGTATTTTTGCCTAGTGTCAGATTGTGGGGTTACACTGCCCCTCCCTTTGAATCACTTATACAGGATACAGCAGATAAGTAAAAGATGGGAACAATTTATTATAAAATAATATTTATAAAAATACACTAGTATATCTAGAAAATAAAAAACAGTAAAAAAAACAATACAATATAAGAATATGTGACCTAAAAAATATATATGGGTCCACTTTAAGAGCCAAAACGCGTTTCGCCGATAAAAAAACGGCTTCTTCAGTCAGCTAGTTAGATTAAAAATAAAAGAAGGAAGGTATGTAGAAGAGGATAAAGATCTAGCTGACTGGCTCAATGAATATTTTTGTTTAGTCTTGACACCTGAAAATGAAGGAGAGGGATTTCATTTCAGAAAAAGGACAAATGGGTCATTTGTTACATGTGAGTTTAGAAGAGGTTCTATTCTACTGTCAAAAGTAAAGACAAATACGTCGATGGGGCCTGATGGGATACACCCAAAGTTATTAAAAGAACTTAGTGGTGTACTAGCAAAACCATTTACGAATTTATTTAACCAATCATTGTTAACAGGAGTAGCCCCAGAAGACTTAGAATTAGCGAATGTTGTACCCATTCACAAGAAAGGTAGTAGGGAGGAGTCGGGCCACAATAGGCCAGTAAAAAATAGAGAAAAAAAACAAGCAGTTAACTGTCAGTGCTATGATGCACACAGTACCTAAGGTTTATAAGTGTTCCCTTACAGACACTTAAATAACAACAGTGACAAGAAAAAGAAAAAAACAAAAGGTACAAAATAATGTGAATCACCAAAGTGATAATAAATAAGTGAATACAAACTGGATTATGTTGATATATTCTAGATTCAGAATTACATCCGTAAAAAATACACAAACAATATATAGTGTGATATTGTTATAGCCACTTAGAAATTGAAAGTGGTAGAGAACTCACAAAAATGGGATGATATCAGCCATATCTCCCTCTGTATTAGGGGACTGGAGAATGTGAAGGACCTCCAGCGATGAATCCAATTTTATAATTGCAAATCTTCTAATTCATTCCAAATGGAAGGAAAGAAGAATATGCACAATAGGCCAGTAAGCCTTACTTCTGTAGTGGGAAAAGTGAGGGAAACCATGTTAAAGGATAGGATTGTTGAACATCTAAAAACACATGGATTTCAAGATCGGAGACAACATGGGTTTACTTCATCTTATTGATTTTTTTGATTGAGTAACTAAAATTATAGATCAGGGTGGTGCAGTAGACATTGCTTACCTAGATTTCAGTAAGGATTTTGACACGGTTCCACATAGAAGGCTCGTCAATAAGTTTCGATTCCAATATTGTTGAATGGGTTAGGCAGTGGCTAAATGACAGGCAACAGATGGTTGTAGTCTATGGAATATATTTGAAGGAAGGTGTAGTTACCAGTGGGGTACCTCAGGGATCTGTACTTCGACCCATTCTCTTTAATATTTTTATTAGTGATATTGTAGAAGGTCTTGATGGTAAGGTATGTATTTTTGCTGATGATACTAAAATTTGTCACAGGGTTGATGTTCCAGGAGGGAAACGTCAAATGGCAAATGATTTAGGTAAATTAGAAAAATGGTCAGAGTGGTGGCAACTGACATTTAATGCAAGATAATGCATTTTGGGCGTAATAACCTATGGGCTGAGTATAGAATATTTGATACCCTACTAACCTCAACATCTGAGGAAAGGGATTTAGGGGTGATTATTTCTGATGACTTAAAGGTAGGCAGTCAATGTAATAGAGCAGCAGGAAATGCAGGCAGAATGCTTGGAGAGGTATTAGCAGTATAAAGAGGGAGGTGCTCACGCCATTGTACAGAACACTGGTGAGACCACACTTGGAGTATTGTACGCAGTACTGGAAACCGTATTTTCATAAGGATATTGATTCTTTGAAAAGAGTTAAGAGAAGGGCTACTAAACTGGTTCATGGAAAGCAGGATAAAACTTAACAGGAAAGATTAAAGGATCTTAAAGGGACACTATAGTCACCAGAACAACTAGAGCTTATTGAATTTGTTCTGGTGAGGAGAATCATTACCTTCAGGCTTTTTGCTGTAAACACTGTCTTTGCAGAGAAAATGCATTGTTTACATTACAGCATAGTGATAACTTCACTGGCCACTCCTCAGATGGCTGTTAGAGATCCTTCCTGGGAGATGGCTGCCTAAAATGCATCCAAACATTCAGTATCTCCAACCTGTGCATGTAGACACTGAACTTTCCTCATAGAGATTCATTGATTCCTTTAATCTCTATGAGGAGATGCTCATTGGCCAGGGCTGTGTTTGAATCATGCTGTCTCTGCCTCCTTGTCAGTCTCAGCCAAGCCTATGGGGAAGCATTGTGATTGGATCAGGCTACCACTTCTGATGATGTCAGCATACTGCTTGCTGGTCTGAAGCAGACAGGGCAGAGCCAGCAGCTTCAGGCTTGGATACAAGTAAGATTTTACTATTTTTAGGGAGGCATGAGGGGCCCAGGGGGGCTAGATGGGGGTTTTAACACTATAGGGTCAGGAATACATGTTTGTGTTCCTGACCCTATAGTGTTCCTTTAACATGTATAGCTTGGAGGAAAGGCGAGACAGGGGGATATGATAGAAACATTCAAAAACATAAAGGAAATCAACACAGTAAAGGAGGAGACTATATTTAAAAGAAGAAAAACTACCACAACAAGAGGATCTAGTCTTAAATTAGAGGGGCAGGGTTTAAAAATAATTTTGGGAAGTATTACTTTACTGAGAGGGTAGTGGATGCATGGAATGACCTATCAGCTGAAGTGGTAGAGGTAAACACAGTGTGTGAGTTTAAGCATGCGTGGGATAAGCATAAGGCAAGAGACTAATTAAACATATTTCGAAAATTGGGCAGACTACATGGACCGAATGGTTCTTATCTGCCGTCACATTCTATGTTTCTAAATACAATACAATATCTAGCAGACACACAAGATAAATAAGGTACAAGTTAAAATCTATTTATTTTTACAAATATTTATCTTTTTGAAGTCACACTTCAAGTACAGTTAGGACTATATTTACACAAAATTAAGGCCTGCGCTCATACTTTCAGTATTCTTGGCTACAGTAGTCATCAGCTAAAATACATCTAACAAGCAAAAAAAAAAAAAAAATACATTACCCGCATACAATCCCTATGCACATTTAAATTAGATTAGGCTTTTAGTACCATTTTAATGGCCACTGACGTTTAATCCCACGGTCAAGGTGAGTCCTACAATAATAATTCACCACGTTACTCTCCGGTAAAAGGCAAAATTTCTAATAAGACAGAAATGGAAATTCCTATGAATCCCTACACAATGAGTAGACCTTAAAAAGGTATACAATGTAATATGACTGTAAAACATCAGTACATAGAAACACACAAAATTAAACCCTGTGCTCAAACACTTACTACTCTTGGGCAAAAACAATGGCTATAGATTTGTTTTATCATCCCAAATACATAGAACAAAACCAAAAATAGCAAATTACTATGCACATGCAAATAACTAGAGGTTTATTATTATTTATTTTTTTTTACAAAGGATGAGCTTTAATGACCATTGTAGTGGTACTCCCTTTTGCAGTATATTAAATGAGCATGCATGGGAATATCCTGGTCTTGCCAGGTAACTTGTGAATACAGGCACATGTGGTGGTGATGATGCAGACCATATCCCAGGAAAAAACTACATAAGAGTGGAAGTATGGCAAGTATGGAAGTATGGGTGGGGTGGACAATAGTAAGTCAACCTCCCCTTATATATTTTATTAGTAGCTCCCACCTGCTGCCCATGGATGCGTGCTTGTGGGACACGTAGTCCCCCTTTTATTATATTTAGAGCCCTCACACTGGGGACACTTGGTCCCCCATGTATTATATTTAGAGACCCAACCCGCTGCCAATGGATGAACTATAGGTCCCCTGTTTAATAAAAAGCCACCATCATTTTTACATTTAATAGTCCCCATCAACTGTTCAAAGGTAGGAGCATGCAGGTGGAGAGTGATCTGTCTACCCCATATTATTTAATGTTACCCACCAAGGTGGGGGAAAGGAACCCTCTGTTATTTTTCAGGTGCCTGCCCAAAGGCGGTCCAGATACTGTGCAATGGCTGCCACTGGATGCTCACTGTTTAGGTGAGGGCATAAAGGAGTTTTTTTTAACCACCCTTCTTGAAATACGGGGATCATATTAATGCCCATAGGCTTTTTTAATGTTATTTGCTTTTTCTACTTTAATGTGGAGGCTGGCTAGCATTATTAACCTTCGCAGTGCAAAGGTTTTTGTTTTCTTTTTAATATTAGTCCACTGGCTGAGATGGCTGCCAGCGGGCAAATAGTTTTGAATTTTTAAAATCGTGCTTTTGAAGCATTCAGATCCAGACTTTAGACGTCCAGCAAAGTTTGGTCTGGTTGGAAATTGGACCTAATTCAGCCTTGTTCTGAGCCAGTATTCCAAAATCCGGACATTGTTAAATAGTGTAAACAATGCCTGGAGTTTGCACTCCCAATAGCCCCATGCACAGCCAGCTGGGTTTGCCCCATTCAGGCCTTAGTGAATAAACCTGCATGTCAGCACTATTTCTTTTGACCATTTTCAAAATCCACTACACTGTTTTACACTGTCTGCTGTTGCAATATCTAGGATATTGGCAACCAAAAATAAATATGAATGTTTGACCATTAATTTAGTTTGAGTTGGTATGATAATGCATATAAACTCCCACTTTATCACATCAACTCAGACTGGAAGGGCTATTGGCACCTGACACACTATGGTTAATGTCAAATTGTTCGGAAATGGTTCCACAAATTATTGTTGGGCTGCATCTGGGGACTCAGGCTACCATAACCACTACAGAGTGCTGCAGTAGTTGCCTTAGTGTCCCTTTAAGGAAAATACTATTTTAAAACAAAATGGAAGGGACTGTATTATGATAAGTCAACTATTTTGTCCTGTGGCTTCTCTTCTTGAGATTAAATTTTCTCAACAGGCACTGGCCAATAAAATGCCCTTTGAATATATTGTCCTTCTATAAGGAGTATAAATTCCCATTTGTTTAGTATAATATACTGGATAGTTCATAATAGGGATATTAATTATTACTTTACAAAATGTCAAGTCCAAAGCTCAGTTCATATACACTTAAATATTAACTTGACGTGCTAACCTTGAAAGAAAACTAGTATTTCCTTTCTGTACTAGTGTTCCCATTTCAGCATTTACATACTACATACTAGGCTTGGCCAACTTGGCACCATTTGCAAATACATCTAATGCCAACTACACCTATTACCAGGGAGGGATTCATAATTTAAAATGATACCAGGTAAATTGTGTCTATAACCAGGACGTAAGTTTTAATGCACCATGGCATTACCATTTCTGCAAGTAGAAAGAAAGGTCTGCCTTTGTCTGTGAACATTACTGTTAGCATACCAGTGAAACACAATATTAAACACAGAGGGCCGGTGGATTTTTGCCAACTTAGGCAAAACAAATTTAAAATTGCTGCCCCATTTGCTCCATCCACTCATACAGACCGACACACGCTGACCCAAGCAGACTGACCCATACCGACACACACTGACCCATGCAGATGCACACATACAGGCACACAAACTGACCCATGCAGACACACACACACACTGACCCCATACCGACACAGACAGATCCCATACCGACACAGACAGATCCCACACCGACACAGACAGATCCCACACCGACACAGACTGACCCCATACCGACACACACGCTGACCCATGCAGACACACACGCTGACCCATGCAGACACACACGCTGACCCATACAGACACACATGCTGACCCATACAGACACACATTCTCTGAAACACATACATTAACCCTTTTACCTTTATTTCACATTTCAGTGCTGTTCATGTGTTTCTGGCATCTTCATTGCGCCTAGTTGCCTGGCGGTGGATCATTCTCCCTGTCTTAGCCCCACTCCAATGCACCCGCCCATTTCTCCTCACTTCCAGAGCAGGGGGAGGTGGCGAGCTAAAAATGCGCCCTTGCACTGCTGCTGCAATGGATGTCTTGGAGGGGGCCAGGCATAGCGAGTGGAGGTGAATCATGGATGCCGCCAGACCCGTGTTCTACTGGGCACTAGTCAGCAGCCATGTAAATGCTCACTAACATGGCAGGAGGCTGCTCTAAATAATTAATACAGCTCGATAGGTGGGCAGCCAAATGAGAAGTAAAGCAACTACCGGCACCCCCCCTCCTTAAGTGGCGCCCTAGGCGGACGACTAATAGGCCTAGAAGGCGCCGGAACCGGAAACACAGTAATCGAATGTTGCCTGCCTAACGACAAACTTTCCCTGGTCTAATAACATACTCATCGAGTTATTAGAGGCTAGTGTTAAAAGAAATTGCACATGGTAAAATGTTTGTAAAAATTACACTTACTAGTGTTCGTGTCTAATTACATATTTAATGTTGTGGTTCAGGCACTCAAGGGTCAATAATGCAGCAGATTTAGTTGGGTAAAGTGCTACGTTTCGATCTCCAAGAGATCTTTCTCAAGCATGATAATAAATCTGCTGCATAACTGACCCTTGAGTGCCTGGACCACAACTTTGTTTAACTATTACGGTGGGGATACGCAGTCCCAGCTCTGGTAGCACCAGGATCTCAATAAGAGTGCGTTATTCCTTTCCTTTTTGATACATCGTAATCACTTATTCAGGCATAAAAAACTCTCATAGTAAGATGAAAAACTCCAACAGACACAGAAAGAAATAGCAACAGGGAATGTTATTTACTAGAGAAAAGCAAGGGCATATAATGCTTTTACACCAGGAAACCTCTTTTTTTGCCAGCCAACCACTAAGTACCTGTCACTACTTTTACGTAGAATATAAAAGGACACCAGTCACCAGATCTATTACATCCTAATGTAGTTGTTCAGGTGTCTAGAGTCTGTTCTTGCAGGTGTTTTAATGTAAACACTGCCATTTTAGAAAAACGGCCTAGGAACACTTCCAGTTGCAGTCACTCAGACTAGTCCAGTGTGCACGGAGGCGCTGAACATTCCTCATATAGATACATTGATTTAATGCTCCTCTATGAGGAGATGCTGATTGGTGCATCGGGGTGTTCTGCCTTACTTGCAAAATAGCCTCCAAATACTTTCTTATGGGAAAGCATTGGATCGGATGATGTAATCAAATTTGATGATCTCACAACTTATCTCCCACGCTGTGCCTGTCTCTCCCCGTCAGAGCCAGAGGCACATTGTGGGAGAAAAGGGGGAGTAAAAACACCTCTTCCATGTGGTGTAAGGGGGGCTATGGACCTTACATAGTTTCAAACTATAGTGTCACGAGTACATGTTTCGGTTCCTGACACTATAATGTTTCTTTTAAAAAAAGAAAAAGAAAAACTCTTTGGTAAACATAGGGCTGGTTTGGTGTTTCTGATATCGTCACTACTTTGAAGGATATGTGCCAGGAAAATTATTACACTGGAGCTGGAACTTTACACTCATTTTGGAAACTGTGAATTAGCCTAGTAAATCTAGATCTAAAATCTAAATCTCTTAAAAGAAATACAAGCATAAATCTTTTTATTTTATTTTTTACATTCTTTATTTCTGCATTGCAAAGATAATTTTATAAGCTGAGAAGGACACAGTAATTAGAGTATAACAAATATAAAAAAATTACAATAAGAAAACTTTACTGACTATGTCATACAGTTGTACTTTTTTGTTTTTGTTATAGATAAAACATACAGAAGAAACAAGAGAAACCAGTGTAAATATTTTACTTGCTTACACTGGTTTTTATGTGCACTAATCAAGCAAAAAGATTCTTACTTTTAAGACTTTCAGTATTAATTGTATAGTGTGAAAAGTTGATAGAAATCCTCTGAATGCTCTTTTTATTCAAATAAACGATATTGATAAGAATGTCAGTTATAATTAGCTATGGAAGGACTTACTAGCTGTAGGGAGGATGGTGTTGAGTTGAGGTTGCGAAGAGGTAAATAATCTGTACCATACTGAAGCGAGACATGTTTCCTGATTTCTGCTGAAGAATGCCTTAATACGAGAAGAAAACCAAAAAGAAAAATATATATATATTATCATTATTAATACAGAGTTAGTTGGTTTCAATTAAATCTGCTGCTACACATACATGGCATAATTTTCTAACATAGAAACACAGAATGTGGCAGCAGATAAGAACCATTCTGTCCATCTAGTCTGCCCAATATTTCTAAATACTCTCATTAATCCCTGGCCTTATCTTATAGTTAGGATAGCCTTATGCCTAGCCCACGCATGATTAAACACCATCACCGTGTTATCCTCTACCACTTCAGCTGGAAGGCTATTTCAGATATCCACTACCCTCTCAGTAAAGTAATTCTTCATGATATTACTTTTAAACCTTTTCCCCTCTAATTTAAAACTATGTCCTCTTGTTATGGTAGTTTTTCCTTCTTTAAAATATAATCTTTTATTGTGTTGATTCCCTTTATGTTTTTAAATATTTCTGTCATATCCCCCCTGTCTCGTCTTTTCTTCAAGCAGGAACGCCACCAGAAATTTTGGGGCCCCTAACGGAGCTCAGGGTCTGGGCCCCCTGGGGCCCGCCTCCAATCCCACCCACAGGGTCCGCCTCCAAATCCCACCCACAGGAATACACACACAGACACAAACACACACACTGATACAAAAGGACACAGATACACACACACACAGATACATACTAACAGACACACATACATGCATATAGGCATACATACTGACACACACATACTGAGACATACACACATATACAGACTCAAAGGCATACATAATGACAGACAGACACATACCAACATACATACAGACACACATGCATGAGGACATACAGACACCAACATAAATACAGACACCGACATACATACACACATACATTGATAATGACATACAGACGTATATACATTCATACTGGCATACTGTCAGGATTACAGAATGATCCAGCACGTAGAATTGTGTAGCACAGAGGACTGATAGGTAACGTATACCGGACCTTAGAATGGCCGGACTAACGTACCAAAGAATAGTCAGGAATAGCCGAGGTCAAGGGATACAGAAAGAGACAACGATAAGGAAAAGCCAGGAGTTAGGGATGCCAGAAAACAGGGAAGTCAAAAACAATGCCAAAGTCAAATAACCAGAACAAAAATAAATAACGCGCTCTCGGACAACCACAAGGAAAACCACGACAGGGCACTGAGCAGGATGAGAACTGGGACTAAATACCCCTCCTTTAGATCTGATAGGCTATAACCGGCCTTTGACCCCAAAGGCAGTTACCAGGTTCTCATTTGCATAATTTCTGCTCAGAAACCCTTCTGTGGATTTGGTTGTTGCTCGGCACAACTTTTCATGTGATGACAGTAAATGCCATTAACCACATTTTTATAAGCAGATGAATACGTGACATTACCCCCCACCTGAAGAACGCCCACCGGGCGGGCAGGACCAAGCTTGAGAGGAAATCTGGCATGAAAATAGCATGTATATCAGATGCCGGAACCCAAGAACGATCGGCTGGTCCATAACCTTTCGTATCCACCAAGTACTGTAAAATGCCCCGAGAAAACCTGGAATCAATTATGGAGGAGACCTCATACTCTTCCTGTCCAGAAACAACTAAGGGAGGAGGAGGGACACTTGAAACAGTATATTTATTGCAAACAAGAGGTTTGAGCAAGGACACATGAAAGGTATTAGGAATTTTCAAGGAGGCCGGAAGGGCCAGAGAGTACGCAACAGGATTGATCCTACGAAGGACACGAAAAGGTCCAAGGAACCTATGAGCAAATTTCATGCTAGGGACTTTGAGCCTGATGTTACGAGAAGATAACCAAACCCTCTCACCCACTTGGTAAACAGGGCTGGCACCTCGACGTGTATCAGCATAATGCTTGAAACAGTCAGCAGCAGTACCCAGAGCAGATTGAACTTTAACCCAGGTATCACGGGTGGAAGCCAGACGGTCATCCAAAGCAGGAATAGCCGTATCAGAAAAAACAGCCGGTAGGACAGTAGGATGCCGGCCATTATTAACAAAAAATGGACTATGCCCAGAGGAATAATGGTCAGCATTGTTCCTTTTTTGTCAATCTTTCTTTTATTAAAGGCATATAAGATGGGGTACAGAAGAAAAACAAGGGAAAAGTACGAGAGTTACAGCATAGGGTTGATACAACGTTTAGCAATGTTAAGGTACATTTCCAAAGTAGCGATGCCTCATTTCTAAAAATACATTTTTATGGTTGTTAAACTATTTATGGAAGATACAAGCTCTGGTTCATAGGGTCATGTTAACTAAAGGCGCATCAAGCGGAGAAACTAACTGTTAAACAAGCAGAGGTATCTACCGTGTGTGTCAATATAGTTAAACCATATGCTATAGCAAAGGGGTCTGTATATTAACATGCTAGGCTCGAACAATATTCTACATATGTAGAAAAAGGGCATACATATATGTGTAGCGACCTCACGCCAGAGCTGTCTACGCCCAGAGTAGGTTAAACATCAAGGTTCAAGATATACTGAAACAGTTTCCTAGCCTGATGTTTAACTCAGCTCATTATTTTGAAAATATAAGCTATGGTTCACATCATCCGGTTGGTAACATGCTAGCTAAGTAGCGCAGCCTGAAAACAAAAATAAAAAATGGTTGCATAGTTGTACGCTTATACAGATAAACGTATTACAGGCTGATTCAGCATGTCAGGGATGGTAAGGCATGTTAGAACATCAGGCTTGTGTCAGTATACATACACGCCCGCTCAAGTGCAGTAAGGCTATTTGTCGTGTTAAAAGGTATATCAAGGAACAGGCATTGCTGTTAAGTAGAGTTTAGATACTAGACATGTTGAACCGTTGCTACTTGGTTACTAAGAGGCGCACAGTATTGAGAATAAGATGTAAAAAGTACAATATAAATTGCTAAGGCAAGCTGGCGACATAGTATACATC
Source organism: Pelobates cultripes (assembly GCA_933207985.1). Classification (NCBI taxonomy): domain Eukaryota; kingdom Metazoa; phylum Chordata; class Amphibia; order Anura; family Pelobatidae; genus Pelobates; species Pelobates cultripes. The sequence continues at coordinate 135,051,026 of OW240916.1, forward strand.
TATCTGTTAGGCGAAATTCGTAGAGTATTAACTGAGAAAAAAAAAAAAACACATTACGGAGCGTGTGAAAAGAAACCCTATGAGTAAAACCCTCAGGGTATGACAGTGTGTCTCTCTCGGTTACTTGGAGCAGTCCAAGGCATCGAGTGCAGCAAGCGTCCATGCAGTTATTCAGCCCACCCCACATGGAGGAGTTGTGCTGTAGTATGTGGTGTCTAGTCCACTTGGTAGTGGGGGGCTGCCTCCTTGGTCCGTCGCTCCATTGAGGCTTGGGTCTGTTTCTCTAGGGTGGATGTTTTGACCCGCCGGGTGCTTGGCCCTCTGAGTTGTGGTTACCCTGGTGCACCTCCCAGTTCCATGTCGCTTGATTAACCTGTGTCTTCGGCCCGAGGCCTTAGCGGGGGCCCTTGCCACAAGTCCATTGGCCCCATCTCCAGGGTCATGGGCCCAAGGTTTCGGCGGATTCCGGTTGTTCCCCTGGGTGTATGGGTGGCGGTGAGGAGTAACCCTCAGGTGGGCTCCCTGCTCGGAAGAAGAGTGGGGAGAGCTCTTGGGAGCACGAGGGGTCCCCAGCACTCTGTGGCTGTGCTCTGATGCTGGTTTTCCTCCCATGAGTTTACCTGCAGGCAGAGGGTCTCTCCTCCTGTGGCGCCATCTTGGGGCCCTGAGCCATTTAGGAATAATGCATTGGCAGTTGTGTTGCTTAAATTGTTCTTTGCTCTGGCATGTGCTCTGGTTATTCAGCCTTGCCCGGTGCTCCAGCTGTGCCCAGAAGGCGTCGAAGAGAGCAGTGAGTTTGGCTTCATAGTCTGGCATGACTGTGTGGCGTTCAGATATCTCGCCTGGTGCGCTAACTGTCGCCATTTTAGTTGCGCCTTGTGTTCGCCTGTCCTGTTGCTGTGTTGCCCATGTTGTAGGTTCAGCCTGTAGCCACCTCTCCAGTCGCTTGTTGTGGACCGAGATGACCCCCATCGGTCCGGGGCGGGGGGGGTAGGAGGTGATGCCCCTGAGGTATACCCGACCATGTCAGTCAGCACGGGAAGCGGCCGTCTCCCCGGCGCTTGATCTCCGGCAGGCCTCAGGGTTCCCTTTCGGGTTCCCGGTGTGGTATAATCTTGAATTTGGTGTCGGTCTATTCTCCCGGGTATCCCCGTCATGATTTCTCGTCTCTGGTGTGCGACTGTGCCGTGTTTTTTGGGGTTTACCCCCTCGAAGTTCAATAAGTAGCAGGAGCTGAAGTGTAGCACAGCCGCTCAGCCTGAGTGCCAGGCTCCGTCCCCCGGTCAGCATTGTTCCTAGCAAACTCGGCCCATGGTAATAATTCGGACCAATTGTCTTGAGTGCTATTAACAAAACAACGCAAGTATAACTCCAAAGACTGGTCAGCCCTCTCAGCTGTACCGTTAGTCTGGGGGTGGTAAGAGGATGAAAAAGACAATTCAATCCCCAATTGCTTATTAAAAGCCCTCCAAAACCGGGATACAAACTGAGAACCTCTATCAGATACAATATTGTGAGGAATGCCATGCAGACGGACAATCTCACGTATAAAGATCAGTACCAGGTCTTGAGATGACGGTAATTTCTTGAGAGGAATAAAATGAGCCATTTTAGAAAAACGGTCCACAACCATGAGAATGGTGGTATAACCGTTATAACTAGGAAGTTCAACAATGAAGTCCATAGACAAGTGGGACCATGGGACCTCAGGAATAGGAAGAGGTTGTAACAAGCGACAAGGGAGTTTATGAGGCACTTTGGAAACCGCACAAACAGAACAAGCCTGCACATATTCCTTAACACCTTTCCTGAGGGAATCCCACCAGAATGACCTCATGATAGCAGAAGTGGATTTATTAATACCTGGGTGACCAGCAGACACATTGTCGTGAAACACCTTCATGATATTAACCCTTTCCCCCAATGGAACAAACAGTTTGTCCTGAGGTTTACCGCAGGGCGCCTGAGACTGAGCCTCCATGATGGAGCCAAGCAGTGGAGAGGACAATGAAAGGACAGTGGACGCAATGATACATTCCGGTGGAATGATATGGGACGTTTCTTGCTCTAGTATAGCCTCAGTATCAAACTTCTGGACAAGGCATCGGCCTTGACATTTTTAGAACCAGGTCTGTAGGTGATAAGAAAATTAAAGCGAGAAAGAAATCATCAAGAGACCATCTAGCTTGTCTAGAAGACAATCGTTTAGCATCTCCTATGTAAGCCAGGTTTTTGTGATCAGTAATGATCAAAAAGGGGTCCTTGGAACCCTCTAGAAGATGTCGCCACTCCTTGAGAGCTAGAATAATGGCCAACAATTCTCTATTGCCAATATCGTAATTGCGCTCAGTAGGAGACAACTTTCTAGAAAAGTAACCACAAGGATGTAACAGAGTTTCCTGGCTCTCCCTTTGGGAGAGAACTGCCCCTACCCCTGTCTCTGAAGCATCAACCTCCAGTATGAAAGGCTTACTGGTGTCAGGATGTATCAATATGTCAGCGGAGGCAAACCGCTGTTTGAGAGCTTCAAAGGCTTCAATTGCCTCCTTAGACCATATCGTACTACTAGCCCCCTTGCGTGTCATATTGGTGATGGGGGCTATTACTGAAGAAAATCCCTTTATAAATCTTCTGTAATAATTGGCGAAACCAATGAACCTTTGAATGGCTTTCAACCCAGTGGGTAAAGGCCACTGTAGAACAGACTCTAGTTTTTTAGGATCCATCTGAAACCCAGAGGCAGAAATATTATATCCTAAAAACTGTACTTCAGACTGATCAAAGATACATTTTTCCAATTTACAATAAAGTTTGTTTTTTAATAAGGTTTGCAGAACTTGTTTAACGTGATCGTGGTGAGACTGGAGGTCAGGAGAATAAATAAGGACTTCATCCTGATAGACCAAGACAAACAAGTAAATGTAATCCCTGAGTACATTGTTAATGAAATCTTGGAAAACCGCTGGAACATTGCACAACCCAAATGGCATCATAGTGTCCACTTCTGGTGTTAAATGCAATCTTCCACTCGTGGTTTTCCTTGATTCTCACTAAATTGTAAGCGCTTCTAAGGTCAAGCTTAGTAAACACTTTAGCGTCCTGGAGTCTGTCAAATAATTCAGCAATAAGAGGAATGGGGTAGGCGTACTTAATGGTGATTTTGTTCAATGCCCTGTAATCGATACATGGGCGCAACTCACCATCCTTTTTAGATACAAAAAAGAGTCCTGCACCAGCAGGCGAGGATGATTTTCGTATATGGCCTTTATTCAATGAATCTTTAATATATTCATCCATTACACTACTCTCCTGAGGAGATAGAGCATAGACTGTTCCCTTAGGTGGCATAGCACCTGGTAGTAAGTTAATGGAACAGTCATATGGTCTGTGAGGAGGTAGAGTATTAGACTGAGTCTTGCTGAATACTTCTTTAATGTCTTGGTATTGTATAGGGATCTTGGGATTTTGAGGTGTACTAGTGGGTAATTCAATAGGGCAAACTCTTTTGGTTACACGCAATATGCACCTTTCATTACAATCCTTACCCCATTCTAATATTTCCCCATTAGTCCAGTCAATATGAGGGTTATGCTTGTTAAGCCATGGGAATCCTAATATAATAGGACAAGAAGGAGATGCAATCACCTGAAATGTAATCTCTTCCTTATGTAATGCACCAATGGAAATATTAATGGGTAAGGTTTCATGCGTTATCAATGGTTGTGAGAGTGGTCTCCCATCAATAGCTTCAACAGCTAGGGGTGATTGTCTCTCTTTGATAGGTATAGTATTACCTTTGACAAACTGAACGTCGATGAAGTTTCCAGCAGCACCTGAATCCATGAAAAGTTCTTTTTGTCAAAGACAATAGAAATGTCAAGGAGAAACCTATTTTTATTCTTTTCAGAGGACGTTTCCATTACACCTAAGACCTGTCCCCTTAAGGTGCTTAGGTGCGGTAGTTTTCCAGACGTATGGGACAATTGTTTCTCATATGTCCCTTCCTACAGCAGTATAGACATAGGCCTTCTTTTCTACTATATTGTCTTTCTGCTTCCGACAGTATAGTGACCCCCAACTGCATGGGTTCGGGTTCGGACTGTAAAGGAATTTCAGGGACAATAGGTCTGGAGAAACGGGGTGCTAAATGCATGCTCATACGTCTGGTCTTGTTTCTAGTTGCTTCTCTGGTTCTTAATCTATTATCAATCTGCATGACAAAAGTGACAAATTCATTAAGCTTTTTGGGTAAGTCTTTGGAGGCAATCTCATCTATCACAGTTTCAGATAATCCCTTTTGAAATGCAGAGATTAACCCACTATTAGTCCAGTCTACCTCGGAAGCTAGGGTACGAAATTCTATGGCATATTCCGAGATAGACCGGTTCCCTTGTCTGATGTGCATCAGGGCAGTAGAAGCGTCATCCTCTCTGCCTAAAGGTTCAAACGTAAGTTTGAATTCCGTAAGGAACTTCTGGTAATTGTGTGCCACACTCCTATTACTCTCCCATAACGGATTGGCCCAAGCTAAAGCTTTACCTTTTAATTGATTCATTAGGTAACCAATTTTAGCTCTGTCTGTGGGAAAAGATCCCGGTGAGGCCTCAAAATGATATTCCATTTGGTTAATAAATCCCCGGCATTTTTGAATATTACCATCAAAATGCAGGGGAGGAGATAGGGAGATAGTAGGTGCCGTGTGTACTATAGCTGGAGGTACACAAGGTGGAGGTGAGGCAGCAGGTTCGGGTAAGAAGCGTACTGAAGGCCCTGGCAAATTGATCCATGCGGTGATCATTATCCTCCAGTTTCCTTTCACAAGCAGCTATGTGCTTACACAATTCTACAGGATCTATGGCCATGTCGTAATGTCAGGATTACAGAATGATCCAGCACGTAGAATTGTGTAACACAGAGGACTGATAGGTAACGTATACCGGACCTTAGAATGGTCGGACTAACGTACCAAAGAATAGTCAGGAATAGCCGAGGTCAAGGGATACAGAAAGAGACACAACAATAAGGAAAAGCCAGGATTCAGGGATGCCAGAAAACAGGGACGTCAAAAACAATGCCAAAGTCAAATAACCAGAATAACAAAAATAAATAACGCGCTCTCGGACAACCACAAGGGAAACCACGACAGGGCACTGAGCAGGCTGAGAACTGGGCCTAAATACACCTCCTTTAGATCTGATGGGCTGTAACCGGCCTTTGACCCCAAAGGAAGTTACCAGGTTCTCATTTGCATAATTGCTGCTCAGCATTAACCCTTCTGTGGATTTGGTTGTTGCTCGGCACAACTTTTCATGTGATGACAGTAAATGCCATTAACCACATTTTTATAAGCGGATGAAAACGTGACACATACATTCATTTATACATACATACAGACATACATGCATACTGACATACATGCATACAGACACTGACATCCATACACACATACATTCATGATGGAATACAGACATACATACATACATACATACGGACATCCATACACACATACATTCATGATGGAATACAGACATACATACATACATATATACTGACATACATACACACATACGTTCATAATGACATGCAGACATACATTCATACATGCACAAACACAGACATACTGACATACAGACATACATGCATTCATAATGACACACACACACATTATATATATATATATATATATACACACACACACACACATACACACACACACACATACAGACATACATGCATACATATATACACATACATACTGTCAGACAGACAGACATACATACTGACAGACATACACACACAGATCATATTGTTCAGCCACCCTCCTGTTTCTTACCTTTTCTTTGCAGGAGGGTGGCTGGGGCTGATGGGAGTTGGCGCGGCTCTCCCTCTTCACTGGCGCTCCTCCTGCGCGGAGTGAGCTGGGAGGAAGTGCCACTTCCTCCCAGCAGCACTTGCGCTACGGCTGTGTTTTTTTTTTTTTTTTAAATGGGGCCCGGTCGCTCTATAACACAGCCGCAGCGCTGACTGGACCCCTGAACATATAGGGCCAATCGGTGTGCGGGCCCCGATGCAACTGCCTCTACACGTGGGGCCTGGGCGGCCGGGCCCCCCAGGGCCACCGGGCCCGTGACAACCGCCATGGTTATCAGCCCCGATGGCGGCCCTGCCTCCAAGCTATACATTTTAAGTTCCTTTAACCTTTCCTGGTAAGTATTATTCTGCAATCCATGAACCAGTTTAGTAGCCCTTCTCTGAACTCTCTCAGTATCAATATCCTTCTGAAGATACGGTCTCCAGTACTCTGTACAATACTCCAAGTGAGGTCTCACCAGTGTTCTGTATAATGGCATGATCACTTCTCTCTTTCTACTGCCAATACCTCTCCCTATACAACCAAGCATTCTGCTAGCATTTCCTGCTGCTCTATTACACTGTCTGCCTACCTTTAAGTCATCTGAAATAATTACCCCTAAATCCCTTTCCTCAGATTTTGAGGTTAGTAGGGTATAAAATATTCTATACTCTGCATTTGGGTTTTTACACCCAAGATGCATAATCTTGCACTTATCCACATTAAATATCGGTTGCCACAGCTCTGACCACTTTTTTTAGTTTACCTAAATCATTTGCTAATAAGGCTTATCCCTCCTGGAACATCAACCCTGTTACATATCTTAGTATCATCAGCAAAAAGACATACCTTACCATCAAGACCTTCTGCAATATCACTAATAAAAATATTAAAGAGAATGGGTCCAAGTACAAATCCCTGAGGTACCCCACTGGTGACAAGCCCAAGCTTTGAATATACTCCATTGACTACAACCCTCTGATGCCTATCACTCAGCCACTGCCTTACCCATTCAACAATATTGGAATCCAAACTTAAAGATTGCAGTTTATTGATAAGCCTTCTATTTGCAACAGTGTCAAAAGCCTTACTGAAATCTAGCTAAGCAATGTCTACTGCACCCCCCTGATCTATAATTTTAGTTACCCAATCAAAAAAATCAATAAGATTAGTTTGGCATGATCTCCCTGAAGTAAACCCATGTTGTCTCTGATCTTGAAATCCATGTGTTTTTAGATGTTCAACAATCCGATCCTTTAACATGGTTTCCATCACTTTCCCAACTACTGAAGTAAGGCTTACTGGCCTATAGTTATCCAACTCCTCCCTGCTACCTTTCATGTGAATTGGTACAACAAGCATGTCAAACTCAAAGGCTAGCACGGGCCAAATAAACAAGGTTTAAGTTTATGTGTGCCGAAAAAAAAACCCCACAACTTACATTTTCATAGAAACGTTGTTTTGAAAGGTACCGTATAAAAAATTTAAAAACAACCCTACTAAACCCAAGTCCCCCCTCTACACTAAATTTCATTCCCCATCTCTATGCTAATTCACAGTTCCCCCCCTCTATACTAAATCCTAGTCCACCCATCTCTACTAAACCCCGGCCCTTGTTTAAAAAAACAATATTAGCCAACAACTGCCACTGCCAGTATGCGACTCTGCTATATCCCTAATGGCATCATCTGCACCCTGTGCCAAAGCGGATCATTCCGCTACTCCTTGAAACTCTGTGAAGGTGGAGCACGTTGACGTCACGTCAGAAAGTGATGTGGCATTGCGTGCCTCCGTGCACCTCCAGGTCCTCCACTGTCCAGTCGCGGCCATCGCAACACTGACAAACACACACTCACTGAATGAGACACACACACACACACATTCTCTGACAGACACACACACTGACACATTCTTGAACACACTCACATAATTTCATTGTTTGTTCCCTACCTTTGGGAGCTGGTGTGGGAATCTTCTCTAGGGAGGTCTCACTTCCTGCTCCCTCATGCGTGCAGTTTAGTGATGCCGGGTGCCAGCATCCAGCATCACTACAGAGGGCGCACGCGAGGGAGCAGTGAAGAACAGGAAGACTGAGCTCCCTCGCTGCAGCCAGGTTTGTCTCCTCCTGGCCGGGCAATTTTTAGCAGAGTAGGCACCTGCAATGTGTGGAGAGCAGGTGCCTACTCTGCCTTAACATGTCAAACTCAAGGATCACTGGGCCGCAAATATATTTATTGTGGGCCGCACGTTTGACATTCTTGGGGTACAACATTTGCTAATTTCCAATCTTCTAGGACTACTCCTGTTAACAATCATTGGTTAAATAAATCAGTTAATTGTTTTGCTAGTACACCACATGGTAACACCAGTACCATAAAAACACTAACCAACATCCATTTATCCCATTTGAGGTTTAGTAGAGAACACCACATGCTGTTACCTGTAAAGCACATGTAAGCTTTTTCAAAGCACGATTTAGGCAAAATGGGCCAATCAGTTTGAAGGTCTTCTCCTTTGCTCTCTGTCGTTTTATATGATCAGTTTTACAGAATAAAATATATATAATCCAAAGCAAAATCACTAAACTAGCGTGGCTTAGATGAAAGGGAAGGGAAAAGGGGAACTATATGCACCATTGTGTTTTTATTGTTTTCAAGGACATAACACATAGTTAATCAGATATGTAGACCTATTTAGTGAGACTTAAAAAAAAAAAAAAAAAATCAAGAGGTTTGTGGTTTCCTGGTTCAACATCTACCAAACAACAAATTGGAAACATTTCTAGTGCCATGGATACAACAACCTGAAATGAATCTGTCTGGTAAATCAACTATTACCTCGGGCTGGCTGAGAATGGTATGATTTCCAAAAACATTGCCGTTTCTCCCACAGCAGGGATAACACCTCTGTTGGATTCTTATGGCAGGTAGCAATTGTTTAGAATTGGGATCAAAAGTAATTACATTTAATAAATGGTAATTTCAAACTTTAGACCAAAATGGTTTAATTAGAAACATTCTCCATATAGGAATAGCTTTTGACTTCTAGAAATATAACACAATGCAGTCAGTCTCCCTGTATCCTAGGGACTAACCACATATCTGGAAATATCTATAGCGATCGAGTGTAGTCTAGAACAAGATGGCAAAATAATAAATATAACTAGAGACCCAAAAACAGAAACCATAAGGTATATACAAGTGTGACTAGATCCCATGCCAGATGGAAGCGGGGAATATATATACAAGGGGTTAAGTATCTGCCGTTTAAATGTCCTGCCTCACCCTAATTACCAGCTTTATTGTGCAATACTAAAAGGGTATGAGTGACAAATGGCTAGACCCCCAACATACTTCCCCACTTGAAGAAATCAGTAATCATTATAACAAAAAGGCTCACAATGGAGCTAATAGATATAGGAGGGAGAGATGGAAAGTGAAATGTAATCAGTAATCAGTCTGAAAAGCCAGACTGGTATTAGCTTTTGACTTCTGTTGTTTTGGCCTAAAAAGTGAAATTTTCTTTGAATTACTACCAGTCCACAGTTTGGTATAAGAACCTGTGAGTGTACTAAACTTGTAACAGGCCACAAATCTCTCCTCCTCTTCTCTGTACAGTATCATATTTTCTCCTCTCCATTTTTAAAGCCTTGTTATTTTTCCTTTATAAACATTGTGATAAAATATAATTGATAATATTCCAGTGATCTACTGTACACCGTGCTAAACTGCATATAAAACTGGCCAATTTTTGTTTCTTCTGCGTTCAATGTCTTATTTTTGACAATTACTAAATATGCATTCACAAAAAAAAGATAGAATATTGCTCCGATAAAGGTTGCTCTAATCTAAATGGTCACAATGGTCAAATGTTGAAAATCAGCAAACTTAAAGGGACACTATAGAGTCAGGAAAACCGCTCGGTTTTCCTGACATTATAGTACCCTGAGGGTGCCCCCACCCTCAGGGTCCCCCTCCCGCGGCGCTGAAGGGGTTAAAACCCCTTTATCCCCCCTTAACCCCTGGGGTTAAAACCCCTTCAGCTACTCACCCTTTTCCCCCGCCAGGCTCCCTTACCTCTCCTCCCCCGACGACGACAGCATCAATGTCTGACGTCACCGGCACCGAATGCGCATGCGCGGCACTGCCACGTGCGCATTCAAAGTGTCCGTAGGAAAGCATTTTTTCAATGCTTTCCTATGGACGCTTTGCGTGATTAAGGCATATTTTGCCAACAGCGTTGCAGATGTGCCTCTAGTGGCTGTCAGGAAGACCGCCACTAGAGGCTGGCTTAACCCCAGATGTAAACATAGCAGTTTCTCAGAAACTGCTATGTTTACATCAGGCAGGGTTAACCCTAGACGGACCTGACACACAGACCACTTCATTAAGCTGAAGTGGTCTGGGTGACTATAGTGTCCCTTTAATGCATATGATTTTGCATATATGGTCATATAAAGGGGCTTCAGATGGAGGTGACCACAGGAAAGTATAAAATCAAGCAGGTTTTGGATAGTGATGTCAAGTAATGTCACTTTCATTATAATTTTAATTTGGTATAGAGCAGATATATGATATGCATTGTGAGTGCAATGCAATGGAAATTTCCCCCGAACATAGACAAGCGCAGCAGCGCAGGAAATCCCTCTGGGTCCCACTCCCGCCGGGCTGAAGGGGGTTAAACAAACACTCACCTTTCTCCAGTGCCGGGCTCCCTCGGCGCTGGAGACTCTCCTCCTCCTTCGATCGTCATCGGCTGAATGCGCATGTGCAGCAAGAGCCGCGCGCACACTCAGTCAGTCCATTCTCAATGCTTTCCTATGGACGCTGGCGAAGCGCCTCTAGTGGCTGTCAATGAGAGAGCCACTAGAGGCTGGATTAACCCATTTATAAACATAGCAGTTTCTCTGAAACTGCTATGTTTACAGCAGGAAGGGTTAATCCTAGATGGACCTGGCACCCAGACCACTTCATTAAACTAAAGTGGTCTGGGTGCCAATAGTGGTCCTTTAATCTATATATTGTCTCTTAGCCAGAACTTCTCAGGAAGTGTGACTTACATGTATTTCAACTCTACAACAAAAGGACCTCTAACAAATCACTAGTTATTTCTACCTTCATGGCTCACCTCATACCAGTACAATCTTCAACATCATTTACTGAAGGTGAGAACAAACAGGAGCAACACCAGTTAAAAAGTTACATTTTATATGATCTAATTTTTATGAGCAAGACAAATCTATACTATACAAGGTACATTGCATATACATATAATAAGCTACGGTACTAGGGTAAACTTTCTAAATATATACTAGTAGTGTATCAAATAAACAGCTTCTAGATTTTAAAAGGATATTAATGTTCTCTTGTAAGTGGAGGTTAAATACCACAGCACACAAGCTTATTCATACCAAGCAGGATTCAAGGTTAATTTAATACAGGACATCCAGTGCTGCACAGAGTCATACTGTCATTAAGTACACAGGCCGAGTGTATCTTTTAAAGCTTTTTTGCAGTCTTGTTGCTGTTGCATAAAAGTTATTTTTTATTTTAAATTTAATTTATTATTTTTTTGTTATAAAAGATAGACAGGGTTATTTACTACAACATAACTTTTGAACTCACCAAGGAAGATCTCAATTTAGGTCAAAATAATTAACATTGATATTTTTTTCTATTTGGAGCTTTTGGTAATATAATCTGTGAATTTCCTAGTGAATTCCCAGCAATTCAGAGTCTATTAAATATCCTTTTCAAACTTTATGGGGGAAAAACAAAAACACATAAAACGGAGTTGAAATATTACTGAAATTCTAAAGCAATGAGATATGCACAAAATCTACTTCGTCTAATTGGCATGAATTTTTTTGGAAAATGTGTAAATCGCCAAAGCTTATAGAAGCTTCCACCACCACATATTACAATGTTTATGCTATGTCATAGTACAATAGGTCATCTATGATGAGTCCCATAGTCTCATGGGACTTTTCATAGTCTCCCATATTGTATTCTCCATTAACTATTAACCATCAGGTAAAGATCAGGTAGCACCCACAAAGGGTTAGCCATTATTTTCCGCAGTACTGTACCATAGGTTTACAAGATGATAAAAAGTTCATCTCACAAGTTTGACATTCAGGAACAAGTGGAATGAGGGCTATGCACACATGAAGTTACACTCCAAAAGACATAGTGTAAAGATACACAACAGGTAGAAAAAGGTATTATGCATATGACTATGGTAAGGGTGAATGAAGAATGAGAATGAATGTGTCAAAGGAGAGAAGTGAATAGGTTAATTAAAGGAACATTTCATTGTCAGGAACACAAACATGTATTCCTAACACTATACTATTTAACTATTTAACTGCCCGGCCCCTCTTTGATTGCACTGAAGAGGTGTTTCAGCACACCTTTTCTGCCACGCTGTGCTGGTCCCATCACAGCTGGCTTGGTCCCGCCACCATGGCTGAGAGCATCAAATTTGATCATCTCAGCCAATCCAATGCTTTCACAGCCAAGCTGCGCCAATCGGCATCTCTTAATAGAAATGCACTGAGTCAATGTATCTCTATAGGGAACATTCAAATCCTCTATGCAGAGCGTGGATAGACTGAATGGCAGTGCTGCTCACTGAAGAGCTGGAATAGAAAGCACCTCTAGTGGCCATCTTAATGAATGCAGCAAGAGGTGTTCCTAGGCAACAATGTAAACACTGCTTTTCTTTAACAGGCAGTGTTACATTAAAAAGACTGCAGGGACATGCTACAGACACCAAAACCACTACTTCAAGCTGTAGTGGTTCTGTTGACTAAAAGGTGTCCCTTTATTTTGCACTCCTGAAGTGGTGGGTTTAACATGATTGAAGAGTTAGGGAAGCCTTCTAGATTGATGCAGGGAATGCCATAAAAATTTCTAGCCCTAGGGAAATCCAGACTAGTGTATCCCTATAGAAGTTCTCCCTAAATCAGGGAGCTTGATGGCTGGGGGTATTCCTAAATTAATTCATAAACTGCCGTCTTTTTTAAAATAAACTGTGACAATCTCCCCCTTTTAAGGGAGTTTTCCATGAGTTTTTGGAGGGGCCTACTTGCCCACCTCCTACCCCTGGGATGTATTGCCCTTTAAAAGCGTTATTTGGACATATTGGATTTTATTACACTTTTTCTGCCCCTTTAATTCCATGGGAAAATGTGCCTCTTCCCCTCCCCCTTTTACCTGTCCTATTGTTCTCCAGCAGGGCGTTGTCCCAGGGACACTGTCAGACTGGTTGAAACTGAATGCTTTGTCCCTCCTCAATCTCTCATCAGCCCTTGCTATTGTTTAACTCAATGGCGATCCAACTGTATTGGTGAGATCTGAGCGCTTTTCTGACATATTGAGCACTCATATCCAAGCTATCTGGGGATATGTTGGACATATAGGTTAAACATTGTATTATAGGAGTTATGTATTTTTATGTGGTTTTTGTAACCGTTTTTTGACTTAGAGATATTTCCTGTTACTGGAGATAATTGGCTCTCAGCCAATTATCTTCAGGATAGAGGAGAAGATAGACCGGCTGCACAGCCTAAATCCGTGGAACTGTTTTGGGCATGAAAGCCATGCTTGCAGTCGGTCAAATGTGACTTCCATAAAACCTTTGAACCCCTGCTCTGATCTGGGTGATTTTTGGATATGTTGTTCACCCAGATCAGAGATATCCAAGGATGTATGGGGAAATGTTGTTTTGGGGTGTTTCTGGGTTTTTGGGTAAACATGGATATTTTCTGCCTGTGGTAATTGAGTTAGCCCATTGTGTTCAGTAATTATATCACAGGCAAAGGGGAGGGTTTGTGTGCCTTGGCTGGGAGTGTCTGACTGTACTGTACTGTGTTGATTGGCTGTTGTAACTTTGTGTCCTGTGTACCACAAGGTCCACGTGGGTGGTAACCTTGTGGGAAAATGTGTATATAAGAAAGTCCTGTGTGCTCATTAAACCAGTTCTACTTCACCCACAATTTAGAGTCCTGTCTCTTATTGGGGGAATCTGCTACAAGGAATTGCTATGCTCTTCATACTCCCTTGAATAAATCACTAAGCTCTTGTAAGAGCTTTTTCCTGCATCACTCTCTGGGAAAAGAGAAGTTCACCCACTGGAACCTGGAGCCATGTCGTAGGTCCAGGGTGGGTAGGAGACTGAGACCCCAACCAAGCTGCAGCGGCTCGTGGGGTCTGCAGTGCTTATGGTGTCAAGTGGAGTGCTTGGAGCCCTCGGGAAGCACTAAAAGCATCCATCAACGGAGGTACCCAGTCGGGGTGCCGGGTGATCTGTTACATAGACAATTTTAGAAATTGGGACAAGGGGGAACTCCTCTTAACCCCTAAAGCAATTCAGCAAGCAAACTGAAGTACTTTAGAGGTCTGGAGTATCCATTTAATGTAAATGTAAAATGGAGAGCAATAAAACAAGACAAACATATTTCATACCTTTTCATTACACGTTTAGAACTGAAATCGTATTCAAATGTGCAGGACTCAGGGACGTATTAGCCGCGAGGCAAACAAGGTATTTGCCTTGGGTGGCATTTTCCATGGGGAGGCAAAAAATGACGCCCCCAGATGCCTGGGCAAATGCCTTGTTAGCCTTGCAGTCCAGGCAGGTGGTTTAAAAAAAAAAAAAAAAAACTATGACGGCATAGTCTGGCTCCCGGTATCACACTCTGCGGCCTGCATGGATTTTTAGCCAGACAACCGCCTGCCTCCCTTCCTGTGAAAAGCCCCACTGGACCCCAGGTAAAAAAAAAAAAAAACCAGCACTCCCAAAGGTAGGGAGGCTGGGTGGATTTAAACTAAAAATTTTTAAAAAATAAATAAAAGTAATCTGTTAATGTTTGGGGGAGGGCTGTCAGTGTGTGTATGTCTGAGTGATTGTGTGTGTCTGGCTGTCAGTGTGTATGTGAGTGAATGTGTGTGTCTGGCTGTCAGTGTGTATGTGAGTGATTGTGTGTGTATGGCTGTCAGTGTGTGTGTGAGTGATTGTGTATGTATGGCTGTCAGTGTGTATGTGAGTGATTGTGTATGTATGGCTGTCAGTGTGTGTGTATGTATGGCTGTCAGTGTGTGTGTGTGTGTAAGTATGTCTGTCAGTGTGTGTATGTGTGTTTGTGTATGTCATTGTTTGTCAGTGTATATGAGAGTGTGTGTCAATGAGTGTATGCGTCTGTCAGTGAGTGAGCGTCTGTCAAAGTGCGGCCTTGACAGGAAGGGGTGGGGGGAAAATTTAAATTTGGGGGTGGGGGAGGGGTGTCCAAGCACCATCATGCCTAGGGTAGCCCAAATCCTAAATACACCACTGGCAGGACTCACCAAGTGCTGTCCCACAGTAAGCTGCCAGTCTGTTTATAAATGATTTGACATGTAACCTGGTTCTGTTGAATGTCTGTAGTCTTTCTGCTCAGCACTAATAGTCTAAAGTTAAAGTTCTACTTCAGCATTGGTAATATCAATTTTCTGGATATTTGGAAACTATTCATAGATTGAGATTTTCATATTCTCATATTTAATAATCGCAAATCTGGTTGAAATTCTGTTGTTATCATAACTAAATAAGCACATCTCATTTTGCATCATCACGTCCCATGATAGGAGTGACCATACTGCCAGGGTACTGTAGAAGATTTCCAAAGATGTGATTATGAACCAGACAAAAAAGATGAAGAGTACATCTGGATTGGAGAGTTAGCCAATTTAATTGTTTCAACATATCACAATGATGTGTACTATAGTACTGAAATCCAGGTAAGATTCTCAGTCATTCGGAGGCTTTGTTTCAAAATCAGCTCACTTATACATCTTGTGAACAATGCCCAAATTTTGTAGTCCGAATACCTTCTCCCCCAGTGGTCCCTGATTATTTTTGCTTGTCCGGAAGCATGTGGGCTTTAATGACTAACACTGTCACCCTCTAAAGGCTCTCTAAATTACAAGAGAAAGATTGAAATGAGACAGCAGTTGAAAACAGTGGATGATTCCCAAATCTTTAACTGCTTTAATATATGTGTGTGTGTAATTGTATATATATATATATATATATATATATATATATATATATATATATATATATATATATATATATATATATATATATATATATATATATATATACATACACACACACACACACACACACACATACATACATACATACACACACACACACACACACATACATATACACACACATATACATATACATACTTTGGACTTTTAGCGTATTTATATATTTATTATCTCCAAAGTAGGCAGGAGCACTCACTTGTTAAAAGTCCAAAGTTTATTAGAACATATTATAAAAACAATCAACGTTTCAGTCCTGCATAGAGGACTTTTATCAGGTCTTTGATACTGATGAAAGTCCTCTGTGCAGGACTGAAACGTTGAGTGCTCCTGCCTACTTTTTATAGATATACAGGGTGTGCAGAATTATTAGGCAAATGAGTATTTTGACCACATCATCCTCTTTATGCATGTTGTCTTACTCCAAACTGTATAGGCTCGAAAGCCTACTACCAATTAAGCATATTAGGTGATGTGCATCTCTGTAATGAGAAGGGGTGTGGTCTAATGGCATCAACACCCTATATCAGGTGTGCATAATTATTAGGCAACTTCCTTTCCTTTGGCAAAATGGGTCAAAAGAAGGACTTGACAGGCTCAGAAAAGTCAAAAATAGTGAGATATCTTGCAGAGGGATGCAGCACTCTTAAATTGCAAAGCTTCTGAAGCGTGATCATCGAACAATCAAGCGTTTCATTCAAAATAGTCAACAGGGTCGCAAGAAGCGTGTGGAAAAACCAAGGCGCAAAATAACTGCCCATGAACTGAGAAAAGTCAAGCGTGCAGCTGCCACGATGCCACTTGCCACCAGTTTGGCCATATTTCAGAGCTGCAACATCACTGGAGTGCCCAAAGCACAAGGTGTGCAATACTCAGAGACATGGCCAAGGTAAGAAAGGCTGAAAGACGACCACCACTGAACAAGACACACAAGCTGAAACGTCAAGACTGGGCCAAGAAATATCTCAAGACTGATTTTTCTAAGGTTTTATGGACTGATGAAATGAGAGTGAGTCTTGATGGGCCAGATGGATGGGCCCGTGGCTGGATTGGTAAAGGGCAGAGAGCTCCAGTCCGACTCAGACGCCAGCAAGGTGGAGGTGGAGTACTGGTTTGGGCTGGTATCATCAAAGATGAGCTTGTGGGGCCTTTTCGGGTTGAGGATGGAGTCAAGCTCAACTCCCAGTCCTACTGCCAGTTCCTGGAAGACACCTTCTTCAAGCAGTGGTAGAGGAAGAAGTCTGCATCCTTCAAGAAAAACATGATTTTCATGCAGGACAATGCTCCATCACACGCGTCCAAGTACTCCACAGCGTGGCTGGCATGAAAGGGAATAAAAGAAGAAAATCTAATGACATGGCCTCCTTGTTCACCTGATCGAACCCCATTGAGAACCTATGGTCCATCATCAAATGTGAGATTTACAAGGAGGGAAAACAGTACACCTCTCTGAACAGTGTCTGGAGGCTGTGGTTGCTGCTGCACGCAATGTTGATGGTGAACAGATCAAAACACTGACAGAATCCATGGATGGCAGGCTTTTGAGTGTCCTTGCAAAGAAAGGTGGCTATATTGGTCACTGATTTGTTTTTGTTTTGTTTTTGAATGTCAGAAATGTATATTTGTGAATGTTGAGATGTTATATTGGTTTCACTGGTAATAATAAATAATTGAAATGGGTATATATTTGTTTTTTGTTAAGTTGCCTAATAATTATGCACAGTAATAGTCACCTGCACACACAGATATCCCCCTAACATAGCTAAAACTAAAAACAAACTAAAAACTACTTCCAAAAATATTCAGCTTTGATATTAATGAGTTTTTTGGGTTCATTGAGAACATGGTTGTTGTTCAATAATAAAATTAATCCTCAAAAATACAACTTGCCTAATAATTCTGCACTCCCTGTATATATGATAGAAACATTTAAATATATAAAGGGAATCAACACAGTAAAGGAGACTATATTTAAAAGAAGAAAAACTATCACAACAAGAGGACATAGTCTTAAATTAGAGGGACAAAGGTTTAAAAATAATATCAGGAAGTATTACTTTACTGAGAGGGTAGTGGATGCATGGAATAGCCTTCCAGCTGAAGTGGTAGAGGTTAACACAGTAAAGGAGTTTAAGCATGCGTGGGATAGGCATAAGGCTATCCTAACTATAAGATAAGGCTAGGGACTAATGAAAGTATTTAGAAAATTGGGCAGACTAGATGGGCCGAATGGTTCTTATCTGCCGTCACATTCTATGTTTCTATGTTTCTATAAAATTTTCTTCACATTTGCCTTCGAAAAGAGCCTTTAAAAATGTTACTCTGTCTGAACTAGCTTTCCAAGTTCTGTTATGGATGTTGGAAAAGTCACATCTCTCATCTCATCAGCTACAGCTGTTGTTTTTTTACACATTGCAACATTTTTGTTTTGAATAAACAACCTCTTGACATCATCAGAATGACATCACCATTTGCACAGCCACACAAGCATCCATGCAATTATTCATATGTGCGGCTGTCATGAGAGGTCATTGAGAAACACCTGCATTAATAGGGACAACCCAAACGTCATCAAAATGGTGTGCTGTGCCTATCAGCAACTCCTTAGAGATGCATTGAATGAATGAACAGCGTTCAGCCACTGAACATCAGTGCAGCATAATGTGAATCGTGGTGTTCGTAGGCAGTAATGTAAACACTGCCTTTTCTCTTGAAAGGCAGTGTTTACATTAAAAGGCCTGCAGGGACTGACTATACTCACTACAACAAATACATTAAGCTGAAGTTGTTCTGGTGACAATAGTGTCCCTTTAAGTCAGTGTTATTCACTTACAATCAGGGCTGCCATCAGGGCATGACAACCATAACGGTTGTCATGGGCCCGACGGTCCTGGGGTGCCCGGACTACTCTGGCAGTCCGAGCCGCACATTCCTTATGTGCACAAATATATAGAGAGATTTTCGCTATATATGTGCACTGCGGGCCCCTGCTACCTGTAAATTGCAGAGGGGGACCAGCAGTACACTTGGTCCTCCTTTCCAGCTCCTCTCTGTAACTTTCCTGCGGCGGCCAGAGCGTTGCCACGGGTTACCATGGCAACGCTCCGCACAGCACGCAGGCCAGTCTCGTGAGAGTTCGACAGAGAGGAGCTGGAAAGGAAGACAGTGTGTGCTGCTGGGCCCCTTCTCTGCAATGTACACACTTTGCACTCACTACAAACACTGCATTCACCACACTCACACTACATGCACTATACACACTTTGCACTCACTACAAACACTCTACATGCACTATACACACTATGCACTCACTACACTCTACATGCACTATACACACTACATCCACTACAGAAACACACACTCTGCATTCACTATACACACACTCTGCATCTAATGCATGCATACAAACATTACACAAAACGTACATTCTACATCCACTATACACACTGCATCCATGACAGACATACCACATCCACAACACACATTCTACATCCACTATACACACTGCATCCATGACACACATACAACATCCTACATCCACTATACACACTGCATCCATAACACACATTCTACATCCACTATACACACACACTTCATCCTTGTGGGCGGACTCTGGGCTGGCCCCGAGGGCCCAGATATTGAGCTGTGTCAGGGGCCCTAAAATTTCTGATAGCAGCCCTGCTTACAGTAGTTGGGCTTTGAGTATGAGTGCGAGGACAAGAACTGATACATATGCATACTCACAACTAAAAAAAAGAAAAAAGGATTGACTTGAATGGTGTGAGCACACTTGCTTAATATTTGCTTCATGCTGATTAATGGTGAAATTTCCTAGAACATTAAGCTGTAGTGCTTATGCACAACGCTTATGTTTATGCACTGGCTGACTTATTGTAGTTACAGCGCAATAACAACCACAATACTGTAGCGTTATGGTGCCAGCATGCCCCTGGAGTTGTCCCCCTGTTTTGTATCACATTGATTTCAAGTAGTTTTATGCAAACTTACAGTCCCCTGGAAGCCTGTTACCTGACCCCTTCCTCAGCATTGGGATATTAGCAATATCAATTTTATCCCTCTTGGATTGCATTTATCAGCTAGTAACATCAGGTGACAATCTCAGGCCATGACAGTCACCCAAATATGAACAGAACTGATATCGTTAATGCCAGAGCAAAGGGCCATGTCATGGCATGTGTTGGAACCTTGTATGTGTAATACTGCTCAAAATGGGATACAATGGGATATAATGCATGCTGGCATTATATTCATTACAGCGGGCAGTAGTTATTATAGTTATTACAGTGCCCTTTTAAGTAAGAAAATTTGCACAAAAATGCTTAAAGGATCAGTAAAACAATCATCATGTTTGCATTATTATTTGCATTATTTGTAAAAACATCTGCCTTTACAATACAGCCCTCAGAGTTGGTAATCAGGTAAGCTATATGTACTGGGCTGCCTAAAATGGTTTTCCATATGGTGCCATTTTGACTTTTGCCCAGGTAAGTGTTTACAATAATGCCCATTCACATAAGAGAGGGATGTACCGTGCATAATTGTGGTGCCAGGGGCGCTGCAAGAGTAAATATTTCATTAAGCGTATCATTCAGCATTGTTATGAATTTTATAATCATAAGAGATGTTGTAAGTTACAGCAAACTGTTCATGAGAGGTTCAGTTTAAAACAAACTAAAATCGAATTGCTCATAGAGAATGTAGAATTAGTAAGGGATACACTTGTACCTGCACCTGTGCTGGCAGCGCATACCAATATCTTTGACTACACTAGAAAATTCAGTAAAAAGGAAACAGATTACCATGTAGAAAGCATGCTTCAAAGCTTTCAATCGTAAAACATATCTTTTCAAAATGAAAACAGTGTCATGTCAACATTTACAGTGACTGCAGATAAGAACCAGTATGCTCAAATAGGAACACCCATATCTAAATACAAAACAAGTTACAAGTTTAAATGTCCCCATTGTCTGTCTAATCTCGCTTCCCTCTTCTTCTTGAATATTACAAGCCACTAAAAACCTACTTTATATGCATTTTTTACTCCTTTACTATCAACCATCTGCATACACTGATGGCATATGTCCTATCCCACCCTGTGTGCACACATATATAAATAATTTCTGTGGCATAACTACAATTACATTTGTCAATTTTTTTATATATATTCTGTGGTCTGTGAATCATACGGAATATATTAGATTTTCCCCTTAGTTTCCTATATGCAGCAACACCTTATAAGCTCCCTACACATTTCCTCCCTCTACGAACATGGCAAAAAAGTAGCACAAACGTAGCCTGTGCAGCAACCCATTGTCTTGCTTAGGAGCTTCTGCCAGGCTTAAATCAGACAGAAAGCTCCCGGTCATTCCAAAATGGTTTGACTAGTACTACTTGCAATGGGCACTCCAGCCAGGTCCAGATTAAGAGCCCAGTGCTGACAATTACGATGGGCCTAATTATAAAATCTTATCGACCAAAAACACTAAAACAATCATACCTCCTAAGCATCATGTATCTATGGAGATAGTGCTGGAGTGAAACTCATAGGATGCAGCTATGAGAAAACACATACTTTATGCTAATCTCATGCTTTCATCTTTCAAGTAAATCCAAACCCCCTAACAGCAGTGTCCAGTGAAGCAGAAAGTCAATGGTCAGGGTAAAAGGGTGGGCCACTGACGCAAATCACGTAATCAGAACTGCCGAAAAGGGCGAACATGTCTGCCCAAAGAATTTAAAGGACAGCCTGGCATGAATGCATGCCAGGCTGCCTGCCAGTCATAAAAACAAGATAAAACAATGAGTAAGCGCTAACTAATATATGGGCAGCAACCCTATAAGGGAATCCCTCAAAAAACCCTTAGGAATAGAACTGGAATGAGAAAAGAAAAGGCAAGGGCTGCGCCAGGGTTTTCTTTTCTCATGCCTGCCAGTCATGCAGGCTGGCCAACTAACAGCACCCTAAATTTAGCAAAAGGCATCTAATGATGCACTCGCTCCACTCTAAGGACTGCCCCATAACACTCACATGTCCACTTGTCTCCTTGCCTTCTTACTAGCAGGCAGAAGCTCCTGAATATATCCTGGGACAGAGAAAAGGCATATGTAGTGAGTGTAGAAGAAAGGAAACCTGCCACAGTGTTAGAGAGACCCGAGTGCCCCATGTTGCCCAGTGTCCCCATGTCTCTGTGTCCCCTAGGGTCTGTGTCCTCATGTCTTCCAGTGTCCCCATGTCACTAGGAAACTAGTTGGGAGACATTGGGACAGCGTGAGACATGGGGACACTAGGAACACAGACACTTGGGGACATTGAGATACATGGGGACACAGATACTACAGGACACAGAGACACCAGGGACACTGGCTAGGAGATTAGGGGCCAATGGGAGACTAGGGGCAACTATGCCCCTAGTGCCTCAGTGTCCCCATGTCCCACAGTGTCTCAGTGTCCCCATGTCTCACAGCTACCCCTAGTGTCTCAGTGTCCACAGGTATCCCAGTGCCCCCTAGTGTCTCAGTGTCCATGTGTCTCACAGTGTCTCCATGTCCCACAGTGTCCCCTAGTGTATCAGTGCCCCCTAGAGTCTCAGTGTCCCCAGGTCTCTCAGTGCCCCCTAGTGTCCCCATGTCTCCCAGTGTACCCTAGTGTCTCAGTGTACCCTAGTGTCCCCATGTCTCCCAGTGTTCCCTAGTGTCTCAGTGTCCTCATGTGTCCCCTAGTGTCTTAGCGTCCCCATATCTCACAGTGTTCCCCAGTGTCCCTATGTCTCCCAGTGTCTCAATGTCCCCTAGTGTCCCTATGTCTCCCAGTGTCCCCTAGTGTCTCAGTGTCCCCAGGTATCCCAGTGCCCCAGTGTTCCCAAGTGTCCCTATGTCTCCCAGTGTCCCTATGTCTCCCAGTGTCCCTATGTCTCCCAGTGTCCCCTAGCGTCTTAGTGTACCCTACTGTCTCAGTGTCCCCATGTTTCACAGTGTCTCCAGGTATCCTAGTGCCCCCTAGTGTCTCAGTGTTCCCAAGTGTCCCTATGTCTCCCAGTGTACCCTAGTGCCTTAGTGTCCTCGGGTATCCAAGTGCCCCCTAGTGTCTCAGTGTTCCCAGGTATCCCAGTGCCCCCTAGTGTCTCAGTGTTCCCAAGTGTCCCTATGTCTCCCAGTGTATGTGTCCCCAAGTGTCCCTATGTCTCCCAGTGTCCCCTAGTGTCTCAGTGTACCCATGTCTCACAGTGTCCCCATGACTCACAGTGCCCCCTAGTGTTTCAGTGTTCCCAGGAGTCCCTATGTCTCCCAGTGTCCCCAAGTGTCTCAGTATACCCATGTCTCCCTGCTGCCTTACCTGAGCTGTAGGCGGTCTCTGCAGGCTGGGAGCTGCTCTCTGGACTCTCTGTGCTGTGTAGCTGCTCCCCCGTGGATTAGTGAGTAGAGTGAGGCAGGGAGGGAGATGCTGTAACTTCCTATCCCTTCCTCTCTCTACACACACAGTGACCCCTACTGACCGGCTCTGTATTGCAAAATAATCTCTGTTTACAGTGCAGAGACTGACATTTGTATTGCCGGTATCACTGCAATACCAGCACTGGCTAGGCAGCCTCAAATAGCGGAAAAATACCGGCCAGGTGGCAACCCTAAGAGTAGTGTGTAAAATAAATAAATTGAAAAAAAGTAGGTGAGTACTAACATGAAAGCTCCCAAAGCATAGAAATGCATAATACATTATAAATTTACTTTATGAGCTGTAATATTCTAAAGTGAACCTGGCATGACATGAATTCTTCCATGAATAAACCAAGTACCATTTAACTGTGTAATTAAAATAAAACATTCAAATTCATAACTTTGCTAACCCACTAAAAGATGGAATATTTGAGAAAGAGCCATGTGGCTATGCATCTTCCTGTATCCCACCACAAGTTGCATGTGTCAATTTGTACTGTTTTGTTTACTTGGCAACATTCATGCCTGAGCATAAAACCACATTACAGTATAACACACGCACATGTTACTAGTATATAATAAAGCATGTATTGTGGTAAGAGATTTAAAAAAAAAAAAAAAAATAATAATCAAGATTTATTCACTAAACAGTTAATTGTAGTGCATTCAATACCGAATTGCAAAATTTAGGCCAATATTGTTCATTTGAAAAATGCACCAACTCTGCTCCAACACAGCTTGAGTATTTAAGCCTGCATTTTGCAATTCAGTTTTCATTACACTACAATTCCATGTTTAGTAAAGATACTTACTAGCCTTCCTCTTCCCGTAAAGATATATAACATCTAAATGAAGCCAGTAATTTGTGAAATAATTGTTAGTAATAACTACAGCATCACTCCTATAAAGCTGGATTTTATTGCTTCAGTTAAATAATTAACATTAACCTATAGAATATAAGGCTCAATCTCAAGCAAGACTACTAAAGAATCTTACTTTTCGTTATTGTAGGCACCAACATATTCTGCAGTGCTGTACAAAGATAAACATTAAAACCTGTTATAAACAGGTTCACTTTAACAGTTCCTCTTTGGGCAAATAAACCATTTCTACATTCCTTGATTTATACTACCATACTAGAGAAAATAAACATGAACTAGATTAAAGAATAGTATACTTCTATGATTTGTTTTTTTGTTTTGCTAAACAGTTCATAGTTTTGAGTAGGTTAAGTGGAGATTTTATTCCAATGAGACCATTTGTACCAACAATTTTATATTCACATGAACTATTTAGTGAGTAAAACCATTTTTCCATTGCTAGTAATGTATATTCCATTTTTGTGTATACAGATAAAGGAATATGTGATGGTTAAAAAAAAAAAAAAAAAAAATCTTCAAAGCTAAGTCAACAGCGCAAGCCTAAACGGGAATCTTTCTAGCAGACCATTCACATTCCACCTGAATCTAGAAAAGCATCCAAGCTAGGGCAAGCCCAGACACAACAGTTTGAGGTTTCAGAGGAAAATATGCTATGGTATTTCTCATTGACAGGCCCCCTCAACTCATCCACATAATAATACATCATTTGCTATTGCTTAAACAATGGCATTGTATCTTGCTAGCAAAGGTTGAATTTCCTCTCACAAGAGGCTAGTATGTGACTGCAAATATAGACCAAATTGTTACATAAAAAAGGTATTGTAATGAATTGACAGAAATTCCAAGTGAATGCACAGTGAATTAAAGGGACACTCTAAACACCCAGACCACTTTTGCCCATTGGAGTTGTCTGGGTGCCAACTCCCACCACCCTTAACCCTGCAAGTGTAATTATTGCAGTTTTTATAAATTGGTATTGTGTTACTTTTTCACTTGCTGCAAGCTCAGCCGGCTGTGTGGGCTATTAGAGCCAAAGTATTTTTACATTACAATTTACTTTATGTTTGTTTTAATATTTTTTCTTAATTAAAGGGGCAGTGTTGGCACCATAACCACTATAACATGTTATAGTGATCATAACAGCAGGTGTCCACTGGCTCAATTTCCAAACTGTTTGATACCTATCTAGGCCAACTGAGTACCTCCAGTCCAACACTAATGCAGAAATTCCTTTCTATATCAGTGACATCAATTCTGCACATCTTTGGATTCAGTTGGTACTCTCACGCCAATTAAAGTTCCTCAAAATTATTTACAATATTGATAAATCTGTTGTAAAATGTGAATTTCCAATTTAGATATATAGGAAAAGGAGGCAGGTAAAGATCGTAGCATTCGATAACATCGTATCTATGCTGTCTAGACTGAACTTCTGTGCAAGTCCTATATGTTTCACTGTGGTCTATATGCTTATACATTAGTCACCCCACTTATTTAGGGCAATAGCAACTGCATTTGTAAGCATATATTATCATTTAACATTGATTTTAGGTGTGGTTTAATTTACATAGTAATGGGGTCTTAATTCTTCAAAGGTGCAGTATCCATGGACCACAAGTGTTTGGAAAATGTTCACTGGGATACTGTAAGGCTTTCAATAACATTCCATAACTCTGATGCGTCATAGTTTCGCTAACTATATACAGGTTATATGCCCTTCTAGTGCTGGGCAGATTGGGTACAGCTTTTGTATGTAATATGTCTTTGGCTAGCACAATATATAGATTAAAGGAGACGCACTATAAAATATGACTCATTCATAACTGTCATGACAGGGTCCCTTTATTGCTAAGTCTTACATTGCATCATTGCAATCTCCATTTTTTTTTATTTTTTTTTATTTCTTTTTTGTGACCACACTGAAAACTGTATGTGTGCCCTGTGAGATTTCATAAGACAGAACAGGAAATGGGCAATGTGGAAATGTGGAATTTGTGGATAACATACACACTACCTAGTTTCACAACCTATTTCCTTTGTATTTCACATTACTTCATCCTCTTGTTTTTTTTGTCAACGTAAAGAAGATTGTGTTTGGGAACATGCAGTTGTCTTTACAATTGCAACTACCAGGATAATGTGTGATATAGTCAGATACCACCTGCCAAGAACAATACTACCTAATGATGAGGAAAGCACCCATTATAGAACGAAGTTCCCTATCAGAGGAAGATCCTTGGTTCATGGCCCACTTCTTACTCCGCTACACTTACTGCTTTAAACTGCAATATTTATATATAAGAATACTTTGCATAACACCAGTTGCCAATGCCTGCAATTGCATTGTAGAATATGGTTCCTGAAGGATTGAAAG
>OW240916.1:135077780-135096906 GCA_933207985.1 Pelobates cultripes
AATAAAATGGGAAACAACTTGGTAGTAAATTTCCATTTCCTATTTTATTATTTTTTCCCACAAACTTTTAGGCTCTCTGAATTCTCAACTACCTCATATACTGCCTGTTGTGACAACATAGCTGAATTCTATTTGTTGCTCTGTTTAATGGACCCTTGGCTTTTTTAATGGAATTTAGCCATTTGTGGTGGCCATGTTCAAATGCCTGGTTAAATATGCTGTTTTTACCTTGCACTTTGTTCTGTATTGTGCACTTACATTTCTCATTTAAAAAAATATTTTTTTTTAGAAAACTTGAATTATAATATATATTTGTAATCAAATATATTCAACCAGCATTGAAAATCATCTTTGGGGATGCAGATCAGTCGCATGGTGGAAGAGCTTACTCCATGCAAACTGCTCATTGAGATAAACTTATGATTTCCAATCGAGAAGCCAAGGTGACAGAGCGGTGGACAGAGCTGGGGGGAGACGGCCGCTCTCCTCGCCCACACGCCGGATGCAGCAGGCCACTGAATACCCGCTCCCCCCCCTCAGGACCGGCGGGGGTGATCCCGGTCCAATCCCCCCAGGCAGCGGGGCTGAGTCATGTGCTGATAGGGGAATCTCTTAAGCAGCCCTTCACTATACGGGCCTACACAATGGCGGACGCCACACGTGCCCACGACAGCACCGCGGAAAGGCAAAGTCTGCAGACCAAACTTGATGCTCTTTTTGACACCTTTTGGATGACACTGGCGAGCAGAGGCCGACAAGCCGCAGAACAAAGGCACGCACCTAATAGAGAACCCGAACATACCCACCAGAAATGCACGGGCCCCCGCCCGAAGAGACTTACAAGATGGTGCCGGAGAAAGAAACCCATCCCACCTACATATAAACAGGGAAGACTGTGCCGCACAACGAGGCCTACCCAAAGAAGCTCACAAGCTCTCCACAGACCCAGCAGGCAACCAAGACCCACGACACAACCGGCGACTGGCAGGTTCTCCACACGGCTCAGAACCCATCCGAAACCACAGAGGGCCCCAGGATATCAGAGGGGTACACTACTTACCTACCTCACCGGAACAGGCCCCCACTACGACCGGCGGACGAGCCAGCCGCAGGAACCAGCGACGCTGCACCTTGCTGTGCCCCAGCGGGACTCTCACACACCTCCAATATCTTTCCCTGTGATGGGTGTAGGCTGAAAGAGGACTCACATGGCGAGAACCACAGAAGTACACACTTAAAGCCTCTGATACAACAGATGCTAGATATGCCATATTGCAGCCTCCTAAACAGAGACTCTTTACCAACGCAGAATTTGACAGAAATGTTCATTGTTTGACCACTCTTATCTAGCTAGCAATCTCACAATATGCGTTACATTCTTGTATATTGCTATCACATAGCCTGTCAGTTAACCACCTATAGAGGCTGAGCTTGGCTGCCTGGCACTCATGTATAACTCCTTTACACACGCAATTTACATGCATGCAACATACCCATGCCTTCACATAGAAGCACATGTTTAACGGCAAAGCCTACACTCTATGTTCCAGTTATTCTTTATTAATGTATCTCACAATTGCCGACATAACTAATCTACTCGCAACGAATTTACCTACACATACAACCTGTCTTATAACAAAAAATGTGTAACTGTTTATCGCCATGACTCTGTCTACATTATTTCGCCTGTGTCTGCTGTCGTGGCACTACAGGCTTGTTTTGTAAACTCTACTGCACCAAAAATAAAGAATTTAAAGAAAAGAAAATCAGCTATATTGTCAAAATTTACACACTTTCAGCTGTTTGCAATGAACACATAAAACAAAAGCAATTGAAATAGCTTTGAGTGCTTGAAGTTGTTTTCCCAAATTAAACTGAAAATGCAACTTATAATAACTTCTCCAGTCTCAAAATTATTCGACTCCTTCATAGCAAGCATATTTAGCACTTAGTAGAGCACTCTTTTGCTGTTATGACCTGCTGCAAACAAGATGCATAACCAGACACCCACCACCTTCTGACAATGTTCCTGAGGAATCTTAGCCCATTGCTCATGAGCAATGGCCTCTAGTTGAGTTATATTCTTGGGTTTGCGTGCTGCATTCACATTCTTCAAATCCGACTAGAGATACTCTATGGGGTTCAAGTCAGGTGACTGTGACCACTGTAGACTGTGACCATCTTCCACTGAAGAAAATGTAACTAGCACAATTAACAATGAGACTAATACAGCCACAAACTTATAAACTAAAAGTCTTTTAAAGAATAAAAGTAAATTTTATCAATCCAGTTTTAAATCTCCATCCTCTCAAATGTATATATATTAGATATTGATATTATGCTTCAACCATATGTCAAGACAACCAAGTCATATTTAAAAGACACCATCGACCTTCTGAACAAACTATCACATATCAATTGGAATGATGGCTACACACTAATTACGTGTGATATACAATTCTTGTACACCATAATCCCACTTGACAAAGGATGTCAAGCTGCTAGAGATATCCTAAAAAGAGATGGGTCCATGCCTGAAAACCAAATAGATTTTATTGTTAAAGGAATAGATATGATTTTAAAAAACAACTATTTTTGGTTTGGTGACTCTTTTTATCAGCAAATCAACGGCACAGCAATGGGCACCAGGTTCGCACACAGCTATGCCAATCTCTTTATTACAAAATGGGAAGCAAGAGCGGTGTAGAGGGGACATGGCTGGGTGGAGAACCTGGTAGCCTATTATAGATATATCGATTACTTGGTTTTAATATGGAATGGCCCAATACCCAATGCCCAGGATTTTATTACTTTTTTAAACAATAATGACGACAGAATAATACTAACAACTGATTTTAGTACTACTAATGTAACTTTTTTAGATTTAGATATATATATTAAAAACAATGAAATCCACACTAAAACACATTTAAAAAAATTAATGTAAATAATTTTATAAGTATGGACAGTTGCCACTATGATAGTTAGCTTAAGAGTATACCAAAGAGCCAACTACTAAGACTCAGAAGGAATTGTTCAGAGTTGGATATATTTAATAATAAAGCAAATTAAATTAAAGACAAATTTTTAGAAAAGGGATATAACACTAGCACTTTAGATAAAATTATTGAAGAAACTCGACATACACAGAGAGAAAATCTAATTTTAAGTACAAAACAAAAAGCGAAAACAAAAAAAATACTTCAAATTACCCATAGTTTTGGACTATAACATCAAAAATAAACAATTAAAGAAAATAATAAAAACTAATTGGCACCTCTTAAAAGAAAACAAACTCTTAAAGGATATTATCCCAGAGTGCCCAAAAATAGTCTTCAGAGGTGCCCCAAATTTAACGATGCAATTAACTAAAAATTATACAAAAAACACGCATTCAGTAAATATTAGTAGTTTTTTTTTTAACAGTAAACAAGGCTTCTACAGGTGCACATCAAGTTTTAAATCAAATAGAACTAATACAATTTACAATATAAGGAACACCATAACTTGTAATAGTAAACATTTAATATATTTATTGGAGTGCCCTTGTGGCCTCCAAAATATAGGAACAACAATAAGACCGCGGAAAACAAGAATTCGAGAACACTGCCGCAACATAGAAATTGGTTTTAAAAATCATTTGGTTTCCTCACACTTTCTTTCCCATAATACAGATCCCAGTAACCTCAAATTTATGGGTATAGCAAAACTTGCACCCCACTGGAGAGGTGGCAATATCATTAATAAACTTGGTCAAAAAGAGATGGAATGGATATACTATTTAGACACCCTCCACCCCAATGGTTTAAATGCAGACTTTGATCTGTACAATTTCTTATAGTTAAATCTAATAATTATTTTTTAGATACTCCTACACCTCTTAACTCCTATCTACTTTTTTCTATTTTATCCTCTTCCACGTTTAGGACTATTTTTCTTACTTGATTGCTTCTTTAAAAGTTTTTATTTTATATAGTGTATTTGTTATTGAAATCTCTATGCTTATTAACATACTGATGATTTTATATATAGGTATTTTACAATTTAAATATGACTTTTGTTTTCTTTATTTTACTTCCTCTTTTTCATATTTCTCCTATATGGAGCTTGTGGGACTATATGCTGTTGCATTTTAAAACGGTTTACTACAAACTACATCTACCATGAACCTTTGTGCTATGCATAATTTCCAGGTTACGCATAAAGCACAAACACTTCAGGAAGAACTACATACCCCAAGGTCCATAGCAATGTATTAGCCGCGATTCGTCACTTCTGGGTGTGACGCACATGGCTGAAAATGGAGAAAGAACTACATGTCCCATGAATGCTCGTCAAGTACCGAGTGCATCACGTTCCTTCCAGGTAACGCACGCAAATCAGAAAAAAGGAATCCCACACACCTGATTCCATTAATTAAGGACAGATATCACATTTAAACCAGGACTTGACAGGACTAACTACACTTCTAAAGGAAGCCCAGCCGTGTGAAACGCGTTAAGTGTTGGTACTGGAAGAATTTACTCTCTATTTATCCTTTATGTATATATTTTTTATTGAAAATAAAGTATTTATAATTTTAAAGGTATATTTCCATTTTATTTTTATTTGTTTTTATCATCACATTCCTGTCATCATCTCCTGGTGTATCCTGCATATCCTAGGTGGGGATAACACCACCAACGCTCTTCACACCAGAGCAGGCCATTGCTCTGTATATTGTAAGTAGGATACAGCTTTTTATTCTTTACTTTGTGTGTGTATATATATATATATATATATATATATATATATTTGTATATATATATATATATATAACCATAAGACCTCTTTATTGTGTTTTCTCATACATGCTGGACAGAACAAACCACCAAGCAGAGCTACAAATATCCATAGACAGGGATTGTACCGTCCAGGCGCATTAGAGCAGAGCTCTTAGCAGCTATATTTATTGATACAGAAATCATCCTATCTCTGCCTAAGAAGACTGAACAAACTGATGTAATTATATCTTCTGTTATATATTACCAATTTTTGTTAAATGTTATTGTTTTGGGGGCGCAGTTCATCACCCTGCTTGTTGTTATCTGTTTTGCCAGTGAGATTTTGGAAATTCTCACAGATCTACTGCTGCCCACCTACCTACTCTGTTTGTAGTGAGTGCTTATTCCTATCTATATTTGTACTACTTTAATGAATACTTCAATTAATCCATCTTTCCTTCCACATACTGCAATTTTCCAGTGCCAGAGGATACAAAGCATCCCCAGAGCATCACCGAGCCACCGCCATGCTTAACTGTAGGCAGAGTGTTCTTTTAAGCATATGTTTCATTCTTCTTCCTCTAAGCATACCGCTGATCAATTGGGCCGAAAAGTTCCAGTTTTGTTTCTCGCTCCACAGAACATAATCCCAACCTTCTTATTTATTTGATTTTGAGCACTTTTCTTGTGCTTTTGTGGCAGTAGTGTATGTCTTGGAGTCCTGGCATGGAAACCTTCTGCGTTTAGTATGCGCTTTACTGTGCTCACTGAAACCTTCTGCCCCATCCAGATAGTGTAACCACTCTTCCTTTAACTTTGAACTTGTGAACTATGCTTCCAACTGTGTCTCTAGGAACATTCAGTGCCTTCACTATCTTTTTGTATCCTGTTCCTTGTTTGTGAAGGGCGATGCTCTCTTCTCTTAACTTTGACCATTACTTTAACTACATGCAGTCTGTCACAGTGTATTACCCCAACATGCAGAGTTTAGGATAGCAAGGGACAAAACTAGGAAATAATGTATTACCGGCCTTAGGATGGCCGGACTAAATGTCAGACAGAGATGAAGCGTAATCAGAGACGAGCCGAAGGCAGGGTAATGGAGAGACAGCGAAAACGAGAACTAGCCAGAGTCAGGTACACGGTAATAGTCATATAGGCAAATAAGACACAAAAGGGTTAAAGATAAACTCAGAGCCAGATACAAAGCCAAGGTCAATACCAGAGTAAATACAATAGATCAAGGAACGCACTAAAGGGTACTGATACAGAAACCAGGATAGGGCAAAGTGGATAGGGCTAGGGAAGTTTAAATATCCCTAACTAGCATTTGAATGGCCCTAAAATGTGTGTGGGGGTGTCGGAATGACTTGGGTCAATGGGAGCCTGAATCTACTTTTGGCTCCCACTGCCCTTTAAGAGCGTGCTCATGACGCGAGCTGCACTCCTAGTGCCAGACGGGGCGTGTGACCGATCACTGTGGTCAGTGCACACGGCCCGCTCAGAAGGGAAGAATAAGCCACGCGCTGCTCATGTGGACGCAGGAGTGCTTGAGCCACGTGCGGCTCGAGCTTTTGCCAGTGTCCTCTGTAATCCTGTCAGCCTCCTGTGCTTCATAGCAGAGCTGCAGGGACAGGGGTAATACCTCCAGTATCTGTGTGTGAGGCTGGACAACAAGAAGAACTAATCACTTCCCATCTGCATGCTAACAGCATCTCAAACAGGAAATGCCTGTATAATCACTCCTGGTGGTCAAAAATCAATCATGAGAGGGTGACTGGTCTCCAGAAACATATGAGGGTGAGTTCTTTGCAAATACGCCTATAAAGACATATTTTTATGTCAATGTGTGTATGTGTCAATGTGTATCTGACTGTCAATGTGTCTATCTGAGTGTATGTCAGAATGTGTTAGTGTGTCTGAGTGCCAGTATGTGTGAGTGTATGTGTCAGTGTTTGTTTCAAAGTGCGTATCTATGTGTCAGTGTGTATGTGCCAGTACGTGTATCTGTGTGTGTTTGTGTCTGTCTGTGAGGGGTAGAGAGCACACATCCATGTGTGTGTGTGTGGGGTTGGCGCAGTAGCCACCTCCCTGAAATGCATTTTTGCATGTTGGGATGTCTTTGGGATGTGAGAAGGGACTTGGGGACCCCTAGTCACCTGGGGGGGCAATAGGTGTCCATAGTGCTGCCAGCATGGGGACTGCCTGAACTGACAGGTAGTCTCCTGCTGGTTAAAAAAGTTAAAAAAAAAGTTGTTTTTAAACAGTTACAATAATAATAATAATAACAAAGTATTTAACCAGGAAAGGTACATTCAGAAAATAAAGTAAAAAAAATAATATATATATTATTATATGAGATATCTTTTCTATATAACGTCATACTAAGCATATTTCTTTAAATTAATATATACATATATTATAAAAAAACACTCAGAGTAAAATTACACATGTGTGTGTATATATATATATATATATATATATATAAAACTACATATTTTGTGTGTGTGTGTGTGTGTGTGTGTGTATATATATATATATATATATATATATATAATTCTAACAAATAAATAATAATTTTAAAAAAAATTAAAAAATATAAAAATAATAAAACAGTTACAAATATTATATATATATGTAATTTTATTCTAACTGTATTTTGAAATTAATATATATATATATCTCAAAATACACTTAATAAATAATAAGAAATACACATATGTCCATATACATAATTACATGAATAATTTCATATTTATATACTTCAAATATATAAATATGTATATATATTTATGTAATATTTTTACATAATTAAGTAATTTTATTGATTGCAATTTGCGGGACCTGCCTGATAATTTGCTAGCACTATATTTTCCCCTGTAAATTTCCAAGACACCCTAAAATCTGTACATGGGGGGTACTGTTTTTCTCAGTTGACTTCGCTGAACACAAATATTTAGTGTTTCAAAGCAGTAAAACATATCACAGCGATGATATTGTCAGTGAAAGTGACGTATTTTGCATTTTTTTGCCCAGGAATAAAAATTACCCCCATGATGGCATACCATTTGCAAAAGAAGACAACTCAAGGTATTGCAAATGGGGTATGTCCAGTCTTTTTTAGTAGCCACTTAGTCACAAACACTGACCAAAGATAGCATTTATATTTGTTTGTATGTTAAAAATGCAAAAAAACATTATGAACGCTAACTTTGGCCAGTGTTTGTGACAAAGTGGCTACTAAGAAAAGACTGGACATACCCCATATTAAATACCATGGGTTGTCTACTTTTCAAAAATATATGGTTTGATGGGGGTAAATTACATTGGCCAGCTTCAAAAATTTCCCAAATAGGACATAGGTGCATGATGGCCAGCTGTGAAAATTTCAAGTTGGAAAACTAGAATGTGCACCCTCCAAATAAGGACTTTTAGATCCCAGAGAACCCGACATACCTATACATGGGTGGTATCACTGTACTCAGGAGATGTTTCTGAACACATATTGGCGTGTTCTTTGGCAGTAACCCTTAAAGTTCTCAGTAGATGTATTCTTAAATCCCTAATTATTATATTTTTAAAAAATGGCATAGACTGGTGGTAAAATGGTTGCCTGAAAAGAGTCAACATACCCCAAGTTTAATACCTTAGGTTGTCTTCTTTTAAAAAATATATACATGTGAAAGGTTATTCAGGAATTCCTGACAGAGATCAGTGTTACAATGTAACTTGCATTCATTTTGTATTTATTGCCCTATAACTTTCCCAAAAAAGGCAAGAACATGTTAACTTTGGGTATTTCTAAACTCAGGACAAAATTTAGAAATTATTTAGCACAGGTGTTTTTTGGCGGTTGTAGATGCGTGCCAGATTTTGGGGGTCAAAGTTCCAAAAACTGTGGGTTTTTAAAAAAAAAAGTCATCATATTTTATAATTTTTTAATAGTAAATTATGATATGATAATAATAATGGTATCTTTAGAAAGACAATTTAATGGCAAAAAAAATGGTATATAATATGTGTGGGTACAGTAAATGAGTAAGAGGAAAGTTACAGCTAAACACACACACCACAGAAATGTAAAAACAGCCCTGGTCCCAAACGGTAAGAAAATTGAAAAGCGGTCTGGTCACTAAGGGGTTAAACACACCATGCAGTAAACAAAGTAATTTAGATCCTAAATGGCAGAGATTTGTACAGTGAGACTGCGGGGGGCATGATCAATACACCAAACCTGCTTCATTAAGCTAAAGTTGTTTTGGTGCTTAGAATGTCCCTTTAAACATGTTCTATAAATCACATTATGACACCAAATATTTAAATAAACTCATAGTTTTAAATGAACCTATATTTATAAATTCTACACAACTCTGTATTAAAGGGCACCTGTCATGCCCTTGGTTTAAATAGCATAAAATGTCATCTATATATTGTGCTACTAGCAAATAGAAACATAGAATCATAGAATGTGACGGCAGATAAGAACCATTTGGCCCATCTTGTCTGCCCAATTTTCTAAATACTTTCATTAGTCCCTTGCCTTATCTTATAGCTAGGATAGCCTTTTGCCTATCCCACGCACGCTTAAACTCCTTTACTGTGTTAACCTCTACCAATTTACCAAAGTGATGGAAACCATGTTAAAGGATAGGATTGTTGAACATCTAAAAACACATGGATTTCAAGATCAGAGACAACATGGGTTTACTTCAGGGAGATCATGCCAAACTAATCTTATTGATTTTTTGATTGGGTAACTAAAATTATAGATCAGGGTGGTGCAGTAGACATTGCTTACCTAGATTTCAGTAAGGCTTTTGACACTGTTGCACATAGAAGGCTTATCAATAAACTGCAATCTTTAAGTTTGGATTCCAATATTGTTGAATGGGTAAGGCAGTGGCTGAGTGACAGGCAACAGAGGGTTGTAGTCAATGGAATATTTTCAAAGCTTGGACTTGTCACCAGTGGGGTACCTCAGGGATCTGTACTTGGACCCATTCTCTTTAATATTTTTATAAGTGATATTGCAGAAGGTCTTGATGGTAAGGTATGTCTTTTTGCTGATGATACTAAGATATGTAACAGGGTTGATGTTCCAGGAGGGAAAAGCCAAATGGCAAAGGATTTAGGTAAACTAGAAAAATGGTCAGAATTGTGGCAACTGACATTTAATGTGGATAAGTGCAAGATAATGCATCTTGGACATAAAAACCCAAGGGCAGAGTACAGAATATTTGATAGAGTCCTAACTTCAACATCTGAGGAAAGGGATTTAGGGGCAGGGGCGTTTTAGCCGCAAGGCTAACAAGGCATTTGCCATGGGCGGCATTTTCCAGGGGGCGGCAAAAAAGGCCGCCCCCCAAATGCCCAGGGCAAATGCCTTGTTAGCCTTGTGGCTAACAGACATGCCGAGAGGGAGGGCGGCGCTGGGCGGGCTGGCGGCTGGCGAGGGAGCACTTCCCCTGAGCGGTCTGCTCAGCTCCCTCGCGCGCCGCAGAGTGAGGCTGGGAGCCGGGTTGATGATGTCATATGCCGGCTCCCAGCCTCACTCTGAGGCGTGCGAGGGAGCTGAGCAGACCGCTCAGGGGAAGTGCTCCCTCGCCAGCCGCCAACCCGCCCAGCGACCAGCAGCCACTGGACCACCAGGGAGAAAGGGAAACCCCTCCCCCCCAGCATTCCCAAAGGTAAGGAAGGGAGGGGGGTTTAAAAAAAAAAAGTGAGTGTGTATGTCTGTTAGTGTGTGTGTGTGTCTGTTAGTGTGTGTGTCTGCTAGTGTGTGTCTTAGTGAGTGTGTGCTTGCCAGTGAGTGTGTTTCAGTGTGTGTCTGTGAGTGAGTGTGTTTGTGCGTGTGTCTGTTAGTGTGCGTGTGTCTGTTAGTGAGTGTGTGTATCTGTTAGTGTGTGTCTGTTAGTGTGTGTGTCTGTTAGTGTGTGTCTGTTAGTGTGTGTCTGTTAGTGTGTGTCTGTTAGTGTATGTGTGTGTGTCTGTTAGTGTGTGTCTGTTAGTGTGTGTGTGTCTGTTAGTGAGTGTGTGTGTGTCTGACTGTTAGTGTGTGTGTGTGTGTCAGTGAGTGTGTGTGTGTCTGTGAGTGAGTGTGTTTGTTTGTGTATGTCTGCTAGTGAGTAAGTGTGTGTCTGTGTGTGTCAGTGAGTGTGTGTTTCTGTTAGCTAGTTTATGCGTATCTGTCAGTGAATGTGTGTGTGTGTGTGTGTGTGTGTGTGTATTTAGAAGGCGGGAAGGGATGGATGGGGGTCGCGCGCGGTTGGGGGGCGCCTGAGTTTTGTCCTGCCTAGGGTAGCACAAAACCAGGATACACCACTGTTTAGGGGTGATTATTTCTGATTACTTAAAGGTAGGCAGACAATGTAATAGAGCAGCAGGAAATGCTAGCAGAATGCTTGGTTGTATAGGGAGAGGTATTAGCAGTAGAAAGAGGGAAGTGCTCATGCCATTGTACGGAACACTGGTGAGACCTCACTTGGAGTATTGTACACAGTACTGGAGACCGTATCTTCAGAAGGATATTGATACATTAGAGAGGGTTCAGAGAAGGGCTACTAAACTGATTCATGGATTGTGGGATAACACTTACCAGGAAAAGTTAAGGGATCTTAACATGTATAGCTTGGAGGAAAGACGAGACAGGGGGGATATGATAGAAACATTTAAATACATAAAGGGAATCAACACAGTAAAGGAGGAGACTATATTTAAAAGAAGAAAAACTACCACAACAAGAGGACATAGTCTTAAATTAGAGGCACAAAGGTTTAAAAATAATATCAGGAAGTATTACTTTACTGAGAGGGTAGTGGATGCATGGAACTTCAAATCTCCTTTTGTTAACACTAAATCTAGTATGGTCTCTTTACGAGTTGGTTCCTCAACGACTTGTTTTAGACACAATCCCAGTAGGGAGTTTAGAATATGTGTGCTCCTGGCACAAGCAGCTATTTTTGTTTTCCAATTCACATCAGGAAGATTAAAGTCACCCATGATGATAACTTCCCCCTTCATTGTCATTTTAGCTATTTCCTCAACTAGTAGATTACCGTATTTTTCGCTCCATAAGACACACTTTTTTCCCCCTCAAAAGTGAGGGGAAATGTCTGTGCGTCTTATGGAGCGAATGTGAAGATTTACTTACCTGTCTTGGAGCGTGGGCCGGCTTCACAGCGCGCTCCGCGGTCCAGGAACTTCTATTTCAGGTTCCGGTTTCCGGCGGGACTGAAAGGAAGTGCACACTCAGTGTGCACATTTCCTTTCAGTCCCGCCGGAAACCGGAACCTGAAATAGAAGTTCCTGGACCGCGGAGCGCGCTGTGAAGCCGGCCCGCACTCCAAGACAGGTAAGTAATTATGGGACAAGGGGAGGGGGACACTATGGGAGAAAGGGAGGGGAGACACTAAGGGACAAGGGGAGGGGGACACTATGGGAGAAAGGGAGGGGAGACACTATGGGACAAGGGGAGGGGGGGACACTATGGGACAAGGGGAGGGGGAGACACTATGGGACAAGGGCAGGGGGGGACACTATGGGAGGGAAAGTGCACTATGGGACAATGGGAGGGGGGGACACTATGGGATCAGAACACTAATGGACAAGGGGAGGAGGGGTTAAAGAACACTATGGGACAGGGTAGGAGGGGTTAACAATCACTATGGGACAGGGGAGGAGGGGTTAACAATCACTATGGGACAGGGGAGGAGGGGTTAACAATCACTGTGGGACAGAGGAAAGGGGGGTTAAAGATCATTATGGGACAGGGGAGAAAAAAAAATATTCTGAACATACTGTCCCATAGTAAGAAACACTATGGAACAGTTTGTTCAGAATAAGTTTTTTTACTGGGTTTCCTCCTCTAAAACTAGGTGCGTCTTATGGTGAGGTGCGTCTTATGGAGCGAAAAATACGGTATCTAACTCTTCAATTTGTCCTGGGGGCCTATAAATCACACCTACACGAGTTACTGTGTGATTACCAAATTCTAACGTAACCCAAACGGACTCTATGTTCACCTCACTAACTTTTACTATGCTAGATTTTATGCTATCCTTCACATACAGGGGCACCCCACCTCCTTTCTTGCCTTCC
Source organism: Pelobates cultripes (assembly GCA_933207985.1). Classification (NCBI taxonomy): domain Eukaryota; kingdom Metazoa; phylum Chordata; class Amphibia; order Anura; family Pelobatidae; genus Pelobates; species Pelobates cultripes. Next base: position 135,090,641 of record OW240916.1, read on the forward strand.
CTGTCTTTTCTATATAAAGAGTACCCTGGTATTGCTATGTCCCAGTCATTTTTCTCATTATACCATGTCTCAGTAACAGTGACTAAATCTACACTATCAGTTGCCATTATTGCCAACTGATGTATAGATTGGAAGAAAAAATATTTTTATCATGTGTATTCAATTTTTTCAACATAGCCAAAGCCATATATATGCCAAAAAACTTTTTTGACAGGGTGAGCATAAGAGATCTCCCACAGGTATTCCTTCTGCTCTCCACCCATAGAAACCATAGCACCTGAGGCAATTAAACTTATGCCATCTGGAAAAGCCCCTGGTCCCGACTGATTAACTATTTTTATATTATAAAACTTTTCCAGAAATTTTAATTCCCCATATGACTAAATTGTTCAATTCCTATAAGTCCGAGGGAAAGATGCCAGAGGAGTCCTTGTGCGCACGAATAGTCACTTTGCCAAAGCCGGGAAAAACTCCCGATAGATGCCCTAACTTTAGGCCCATTTCTCTGATTAATAATGATTCAAAGATTTATTCTAAAGTTCTCGCTAATAGATTAACCAAACTAATCCCATTGTTAATTAATAAAGATCAAGTAGGTTTTGTGCAGAATAGACAGGCGCCAGACGGAACTAGAAGATTCATAAACTTGATTCAGCACATCAATATGACCAAAACGCCTTCTTTGCTTCTATCTCTAGACGCAGAAAAAGTGTTTGACAGGATACATTGGGGATATTTATGGAGAACATTAGACAGGTTCAACATACCATCATCATTTATCACAGCAATTAAGGCGTTATATTGCGCACCCTCCGCCCATGTCTCAGCTTCTGGCTTCACATCCAAAACTTTTTCTCTAACCAACGGGACGAGACAGGGGTGCCCTTTATCTCCAATTTTGTTTGTTTTAGCGATAGAACCCCTGGCAGAACTGATTAGGACAACCCCACAAATTGTAGGAATTGCTGTTAAATAATCCGTTCACAAAATTGGTTTGTTTGCAGATGATATAATCCTAGCTATCAAAAACCCAAAAGAATCTTTGAGACACCTCAAGGATATTTTAACTCAATTTGGTGAGATATCGTATTACAAATTAAATGAGTCCAAAACTCAAGCCCTCCCGTTTCATTTAAACAATTTGGAAACCATTGCCCTTAAGAAATCATATTTATTTGATTGGAGAACTGAATATATGGAATATCTTGGCATTAATTTATGCAAAAATTTGGTCAATATGCACAATCACAACCTGAGGAAAGCATGGTCAGACCTACAAAAAGAGATGGAGAGATGGGGTGGGATGGAGCTCTCATGGCTGGGGAGGGTCGCATCTATTAAAATGACGATACTCCCCAAAATTTTATATTTTTTTAGGACCATTCCTCTGTCCATTCCATTATCATTTTTTAATAAAGTTCATTCGACAATGTTGAAATTTATATGGGGGAACAAGCCTGCCCGAGTGAGGCTCACTTCCCTGCAGCACCATAAATCGAACGGCGGTATCGGTGTCCCCGATATCCTCAAATATTATTTCGCCACTAACGCTGCAGTGGTTGTGAGCTTTAACAACCAGGATGATAAACCCAGATGGATGGAGATAGAGGAATCAAAAATGTCACCGGTTAGACTATCAGAATTACCTTGGTTAAATCCTAAGAAAAGACCTGGAATTACAAAATTATTTTTATCCACCAGGACTACGCTTAAGGCCTGGGACATTGTTTTTAAAAATGACCAGTCTCCCAGTTTATATAGAGCAATGCCTATTGAATTATTGAAAGATCATATACCATCCTTAAAAATAGAATTATTGAAGGATTGCTCTATAACTAATCTGGACAATTTTTTTTATGGCAATGCTATTCTTTCTTTGGAAAAATTGAAGCTTAAGTATGGATTGTCGAATGCATGTGAACTGGAATGTATGATAATCATTGATAAATTGAAAGAACTATACCAGGTACCTGAAACAGATAAAAACTATAAATCACTTGAGATATCTCCTTTAGAGAAAGTTATTTTATACAGCCCCGCTAGTAAAGGTATGATATCCTTATGTTACTTATCTCATATTGCCAAGCCCTTAATTAAATTAAAACATATGCTGTCATGGGAGACGGAGTTGGGTGCCCAGTACGATTTAGAAGAATGGTTCGGTTTCTTTAAAGGTTTAAAAGGTATTTCATATTGCACCGACCATTTTGAAAATCATTATAAAATCTTATATCGCTGGTACCTGGCTCCGTCTAGATTACATAACATGAACAATATGTATTCTGACCGGTGTTGGAGAGACTGTGGGGGAGTGGGCAATATGGCCCATATCTGGTGGTTCTGCCCCAAGTTAATTAATTATTGGAAAATGATCCACGATCTGATTATTAAAGTGAACGGAACCATTAGTATCTTAACCTCGGAACTAGCCTTATTTAAAAAACTCCCGGAGTCCGTTAACAGATCAGATAAAATAATCATAGGCCACATTCTGATCGCTGCTACATCCTGTTTACCTAGACATTGGAAGTCTCAAAATGTGCCATCTCTCAGAGAAGTTTTTAATTTGATTTTAGAAAATAAGGCACATGAATTATCACACAGAGCCAATATGCATGGTTTCCCAATACTAAAATATAACTGGGATAAATGGGAAGAAAAAATCAAAACAGTTTATGGTCTTTGATATATTTATTGTTAAAGTGCATTGTTGTAAAACATTTTTCTTTTTGCCATATACTTTAATATGTTTATTTCATTGATGGATGGATACCCCTTCCCATTTCCATGTTACCCCTCCTTTCCTACCCCTAATACAATGTTTGTATTATTATCATCTGTTATACAAAAAAACTTTAATAAAAATTATTTGAAAAGAAACCATAGCACATGCTCTATAGTTGACATGGTAACTTCCTAGCCAATGCTGCTACTGCTGGCTAGGGAGTATAGGAATAGACTGACTGATGTCAACGAGGCAGCCTAACAGCATCATGAAGGAGGTTTGCATGGAAAGTGAGTGAAGACTGCGGGAGGAGAGGTCTGTAATGAGATTGGGGTGAGGGAACAGAGGGTCAAAGAAGTGGTAGCAGGTTCCCTTTAAACCCAAGACATGCTGTGTTAACTAGCCCTTGCACCGCACGACATTGAAACACTGCACCCGCAGACACACCCCTTCTTCAATGTGTCAGTTAATTCAAGAATGGTGCATTAAGGTGGGATAGTCACATATTATGTAAATGGAGATATTATTTCTCTCTCAGTATTACATGGGACTCAGGGTTAACAATGAAATTAGGCCAAAATTAAGCCCTGGAACATTTATAGACCACACTCAGAACTCCAGCCCCTGTTATCTCATCTACAAATGCCACTGTGATATATTTTTGTTCAATTTTTTTTTCAGAATGTAAAGTGACATTGGATTAAGTGACTCCTATGGGGAACATCCAGCTCTCAACTGGGTACACCCCACTGGCTTCAAGCAGGCAACAGGTCCTGTTACTTCCTGGTTTGGTTAGCTTATTTGCACTGAACAAGAGGCAGCAATTGCCCAGAGCACCTGCCTTGCAAAGACTTTTCATTGAGCTGCATTGGGCAGTCTGTAATTGAACAGTCACAGAAAGTCTGGCTGTGGTTAGAAAAGGGGGTTTTAGAGGCTTCTGACAGGAGATCTACAGTTTTTGCAAACCACCTTAAAGGGACACTCCAGGCTCCCAGACCAACTCCCACTACCCTTAACCTTGCAAGTGTATTTATTGTAGTTTTCATAAACTGCAATATTTACCTTGCAGGGTTAAGTCCTCCTGGACTCCGGTAAGTCACTGAGGGGGTTTAAACCCCTTCAGCAACCTGGGATGGGGGGTTGGAGGAAGAGGGGCACTCCAGGGTCCTGCAGTACCAGGAAAACAAATATGTTTTCCTGGCACTGGAGAATACCTTTATATATACCTTCAATGAAAAAAATGCATACAGCATGCATGTGGTCATTATTATTATTATTGCGATTTATATAGCGCCAACAGATTCCGTAGCGCTTTACAATATTATTAGAGGGGGGATTTGACTATAAATAGGACAATTACAAGAAAACTCACAGAAACTAAGGGTTAAAGAGGGCCCTGCTCAAACGAGCTTACAGTCTATTGGGGGTATATCTCCTAAACAGTGATTTATTATTTTCAGTATTTGGGCAGCAGAGTGTAACTAAGTAAGTTTTCATTCCACATTCTTTTATTTCAAGTCAAATGAGCCGAATGTCAGAGCTAAAACAACTTGTGTCACTGTCCAAATGCATATGGGCTGTCTTGCATATAGTGACTCATATTATCATGTCGCTTTTATTGTGCATTTTGCAGAAGTAAGACTAAACTTCTTCAAAAAGGAGAAGTAACACCCTGAATTTTGGATGACGAATATATCCGGAATATTGTGAGACATTAACTATTTATATGCCAAGGTTATGTTGAATGTCCTGAGAAGGTATTAAAAAGTATCTTGTTAGAAGGGTCAACGCATATATACAGTATTAACTAATAAATACATCTTGGAATGGAGCAGTGGTGTATTTCAAAGAGAAATTGGAGCAGCTTAACCTCCTGTCAGCCTGGAGTCACATTACAACAAGATTATTCCTAATACCAAGGCAATATGTAAAGTGAACTCAAGTTTGAACCAGGACCAAAGAACTAGGGGGCAGGGAGAGGACTTGTCTGTGTAGAGCCAAATAGAATCTTGATAACAGCAACTCGTCCTCTTGCCCAGTGAACAACTTTCATTTACCTTTACCAATGTTAGTATGCAATGGCTGATACTAGCTACCATAAGATTGCATTGCACCATTGAAGAGATGTAGATCCTTCCTTGGTGCCTGAGGGGGGTAAAAACCTCCAGTTAAGAAATGAACTCGCCCTGAACATTGTGAAATGAACCCAGGCTTTAAGCTGCAGCTGAGCTGTGGGATATCCCTCCTCCCCCATCATTGATGCAGGGTCAGGGTGGAGAAATACGGAAGTGTGTGCTCTCCTAGTTTACAAAGTGACAGTTTCGTGACAGCCCATGGCATGAGACAGCGCTGTATGGGCTGCTGATTGCCCTTTGCTGGCAGCCACAGAACTGGACTACCATGGCTTCCCTATCCAGCGCAGAGAGGAGAGCATTCGCTTTGAAACTCAACAGGTAAGCAAGCACTGGATTCTCACCTGGGGATACAATGTTATGATATGGGGAAGCGATATTAGTACATTGCTTTATACGAAGCCTGTCTGTGCAATAATAAACTCAGTGCAGTAGTAGTGGGAGATTGTCCAATCCACATTAACTTGCCACATGAGCAAACTCACTTCATGCATATTTAAACATTGCCTTGCACCCTTAGACACTGCATTTATATGTGTAATTATACTGTATTCATATTTCTCATGTGTGCATACAAATCTACTGCCAATTAAGTTAAAGGCTTTCCCTTTTTGTGTGTATTTTTTTTTTTGTGTATAAGCTAAGTAGATCTACTAGGCAATTTTTATTTATCTACTTTCCCCCTAAGAAGTAAATATGTTGGTTGGTTGATGGTGTGCTGAGCTAAACTGTATTTTTACATAGTAAAATGGGATTATGCACATTTTATTAGACAGAATGTATATAATCTGTAAAGGTATTAGTTGAGACTTGTTTTGCAATTTTTTTTTAAATTAAATATATTATGTAAAATCTAACCCTTTAGGGATTATTTCACTTTTGCAAAACTACTTGAATACAAATTATAAAGATAAAAATGAACATGTTTGTCCTCTCCAGCATCCTAAATATCTGTCTGGGGCAAATATAATTCTTCACTCTGATGAAAAGTACAAGAATTGGTGTAACACCAGCAGGTGTGTCATGGCACTAGATTAGAAATTAAGACAGGACAGTATGGCAGAGATTGGCACATACATTGGGTAGATTTACAGGCAGGAAGGCAAAGGTTAGTTAGCAAAGGTAGGGGAGCACTAGCATACATAGCTTTGCCAAGGCCCTCCTTCTGTAGAAGTAGAACTCTTTATAGTATGTGTATGTATGTATGTGTGTGTGTGTGTGTGTGTGTGTGTGTGTGTATGTATATATATATATATATATATATATATATGTATGTATAATTTTTTATTTTTTTTGTAAATAAAAATAATTTTTAAGCACATATGAAAATGTGCTTTATATATCTCAATCATGGTGGTCTATTGTAATGTTCCCATAAAACAGTGTATGAGTTTATAGTCTAATAAAAT
>OW240916.1:135097006-135209761 GCA_933207985.1 Pelobates cultripes
CTGATTTGCTAACTGCGGAGCGTGATTCAGAAGACCTCCTATGTTTTCTTGCTGCAGCTGCTTGCAAAGCCTCCAAATCCAAATTACAGTGGTGCCGGCCCTCTGTGGTCTTCTTGGGACACTGCCTTTCCCATGGCACCAAACATCTCACCTCCCAACGTGTACAAGCCATTCTGCTTCTTCCATTACCTGCTAACCACCAGACTCTCCATGCCTTCCGTACTGCAGGTCCTGGATACCTGAAGCATCAAAACTCATGCAGCCACTCTATGATGCCCTCAGGAGTGAACCTTTCCATCTCACAGAAGAAACTATTATCTGTTTCCGCACTCTGAAAAGAGCTATTGCTTCTGCACCTGCCTTGGGCCTACCAAACTACCAACTTCCCTTCAACCTATTCGTCTCTGAAAAATCAGGACATGCTTCCGGGGTCCTCACCCAAAAACATGGCTCAAGACAACGCCCTATTGGCTATTTTTCCTGCATGCTTGACCCTGTTGCAAGGGGTAGCCCCTCTTGCCTCCGCGCGGTGTTTGCCGCCAGTGCTCTCCTGGACAAGACCAATGACTTTGTTCTTGGCCATCACCTCACAGTGTTGGCCCCTCACGATATTACTGCAATCTTACAACAAATCCGCCCAAAACACCTTTCTTCACAACGCCACCTTCGCCTACAGACATCCTTACTCCTACCTGACAATGTGAAACTCCAGAGATGCCTTTCCCTGAACCCAGCCACTCTTCTGCCACTTCCCAAGGGGGGAATAGTACACCACTGGTACAGCCTGGACATCAACCCAGAGGTCCGAGCAGATTTACAATTGCCTGTGTTTGCACCTTCCCCTGATGATGAACAATCAGAGGCCCTACTCCACTGTGTCTTGTGGTTTAGGGACATACCAAGCCCTGACTATGAGGAAGAACTATTTCAGCTCAAAGACATCCAAATTACCTTGACTGACTTGTTTTGGGATTCCACAGGTACCATGCTCATTCTGGTACATCTTCCAGACAATGCAGTACACCTCTACCACCATTGGGAAACAGCTATCCCACACATACCTCTCACCAGATCCCACGACATCACATGGGAGACCCTAGGGCCGATGGCCAAAACTTGGAACCAAATGACTCAAGAACAACTGACTTCTGCAGGAATAAATAAAAAGACAATTAACTACTGCACAACAGGACACTCCAGGTACCACACAGAGGCCTGTGAGGACCCACTCACCATAGACTGCGACCTTATTGATATCCCTCACGACTGTTTTGAACAAATGAAAATGGAAACTACACACCTACCAACTGTTTATGAAGCTGCATTACTCAACCCGGATCAGACACTATTTGTGGATGGCTCAAGGTTTGCTGACGAACAAGGACAATACCACACTGGATATGCAGTTACCACAGGATGTCAAATATTACAAGCAGCTGCCCTACAACCAACTAAATCTGCCCAAGAGGCCGAGTTAACAGCCTTGACTGTGGCCTGCAAACTGTCCGAAGGCCTACGTGTCAACATTTATACGGACTCAAGATATGCCCTGGGAGTGGCACACGATTTTGGCTTAATCTGGAAGACCAGAGGATTCCTTACAGCTACCGGTACCCCAGTAAAGCATGGGGCAGCCATTGCAGAACTGATGGACGCATTGGAACTCCCAGCAGAAGTGGCAGTATTGAAAGTAAAAGCTCATGGAAGATTAGACACAGAAGAAGCACGTGGCAATGACCTAGCTGATCAGGCGGCCAAAGAGGCGGCACGACAAGGATGGGAAGTGGACAGAAGAGTGGCCACAGATGCATTACCAATTTATACTATGCAAACATTGCCTACAGACCTCAGGCTGCTGAAGGAACAGCAAGCTGCTGCCACTCCTCAGGAGAAGCAGAGTTGGAAGAACAAAGGAGCAATACTCCGTGATGAAGTTTACACCATTAATCTCAAGTTCTGTCTACCTAGAAGTATGTACCCAGCGGTGGTCCAATGGGCCCATGGGCCAGCCCACCTATCAAAGCTCCTGATGAATTCACTGATTGACAAGTATTTTGAAGCACCAGGCATCACTACCTTAACACAGAATTATTGCAAATCTTGTACTATATGTGCTAAGTGCAACCCTGGAAGGATCATAAAGACTGCACCTAATCATCTAGCCAAGCCACAATACCCCTTTCAGAGGATTCAGATTGACCATATTCAGATGCCAAAGAGCGGACGCCATGAATATGCACTGGTCATAGTGGACATGTTTTCAGGATGGCCAGAGGCCTTCCCAGTGACTAACCTCACCGCGAGGACAACAGCCAAGTACCTCTTGACAGAAATTGTTTGCCGTTACGGGGTTCCAGAAGTAATTGAAAGTGACCAAGGAACCTCCTTCACTGCCTCACTAACACGGGAAGTCTGGTCAGCACTGGGGGTGACCCTTGCATTCCACACACCATATCACCCACAGAGTAGTGGTAAAGTAGAGCGCATGAACGGCACTCTAAAAACCAGAATGCTTAAAATGTCACAAGAAACTAACATGCCTTGGCCCGAGAGTCTCCCATTAGCATTGTTTAGTGTGAGGTACACTCCTAGGGGAAAATACAGCCTGTCACCTTATGAAATTTTGTTTGGCACAGCACCTAGGTTAGGTTGTTACTTTCCCCAACAGCTTCAGATCCAGTCAGATGCTATGGTAGATTACGTGACAGCCCTCTCACATGCCTTGACCAAGATACATGCCCAAGTGTTTTCTTCTATTCCAGATCCTGAGTCGAATACAGGTACACACAAGCTGCTTCCAGGTGACTGGGTGATGGTTAAGAAGTTTCTCAGAAAACACACCCTAGAACCGAGATTTGATGGTCCTTACCAAGTGCTCCTGATTACAGCAACGTCGGTTAAACTAGCTGGGAAGAGTTCTTGGATACACGCTTCACATTGCAAAAAAGTGCCTGCTCCAGAAGAGACTGATCCTGTTGAAAAATGAACTTATTATGTGTCTTGTGTTTTCTTATGCTGCTACATTTTGCCTGGGCCCAACAAGTGGCCATAACCAAAGATAACCATGTTTACACTTTTTGGTACAATTCTTCTAATACTGATGTGGCTACATACACCTTTGACTATTGTGACATAGTTACTTGTACATTTCCACAAACACAACATGCAGCTGTATATAAGGACATACCTAACAAAAAGGATCCATACATTTGTGTGACTGGCGAAGGTTGGGGACACCATTGTAGTTCATGGAAAGCTGCCGGGTGGAACACAGGTAGACCATGGGGCTACAGACCTCAAGTTGCATTAGACAAACTTGACAAAGACGGGAAACCCTTGCTCTCTAGAATGACCCTGAGTAAACCCATAGGGTCAACTCCCATTAAACTCACCTTAAATATAGAACACCCTAGTCCAAGGGATGCAGGGGAGTATGTGATGGGAATGTACTGGAAGGGAGGTGGCTCACATAACGCATTAGGGACCTTTTACCTGCAAGATATGCTAAATTCCTCTGACTGGGTGGGAACTACACATATGGTCATTAACCCATTGAAACCACACATCAAAACCCTACATGACATGGTAGCCATAGCTAACCCCACCTTTGAAGATACCATGGCAGTAGAAACAGGGTTTTCAGATACCAATTTATGGCTAGAATGGATGAGGTACAACGCCAACTCACACAATAAGACTAATTGTTATGTATGCGGAGGTGCCAGACCCCATCTGGGTACAGTACCTCTGAGTTTACCTCCTGAAGAGAATTATGTGTACTGAGTTTGTATGCACAATCCACCACTAACTCCTCAACATGTGAATCCTGGAAGAAGATTTACCCAATCACCCATGGACATGTGAAACCACCTGATGGAGTCACCATCTACCCAGGTAATTACACATGCTATTCAATGCCAGAGAACACTGGTTTGTATCTGGGCAAATTCCCATCAGGATACTGCTCAACTTACCATAGTCTACCTGTATCACTGCTAATGAATCACACAAAGACAATCGGTGATATCTATTGGTTATGTGGTGACAAACAATTAAGGCCCCAATTAGCTGGGCAATGGTGGGGGGAGTGTGCCCTAACCAAAGTCATAATGCCTATCCATATCATTCCAGATGGTGACCATAACACGATAAACCTCACACATATACACTCTAGAACCAAACGAGAGACCCCTATTCGAGGGAGTTTCGACCCCCATGTGTACATTGATGCCATAGGTGTGCCAAGGGGGGTGCCTAACGAATTCAAAGCAAGAGATGAAGTGGCTGCAGGGTTTGAGTCCCTAATCCCAATGATAACTGCTAACAAGAATGTCAATTGGATTAACTATATCTATTATAATCAGCAACGCTTTGTCAACTACACAAGGGATGCCCTACAGGGCCTGGCAGAGCAACTACAAGCCACTACCCAAATGACATTTCAGAACAGAATGGCCCTAGATATGATTCTAGCCGAGAAAGGGGGAGTATGTAAAATCCTCCCTGAGACCATGACATGCTGCACATACATTCCAGACAACACTGGGCCCAATGGTAAGGTGACTATGGCCATAGGAAAGCTAGATAGTCTTGCAGACGAATTAAAGAAGAATTCGGGAGTCACTGACATATGGGACAAATGGTTTGGGTGGATGAATGGCTGGCAAAAGACCCTCTTTCAGGTAGGGACAGCTGTTCTCATGGTGTTCATTATCTTTTTGTTCTTAGCCTGTTGTATACTCCCCTGTATACAGAAATATCTGCAGAAAGCGGTGGATAAGACTGTAGATAACGTGACCCCTACCTTCATACATCAAGATATCAAAGACCTTGAAGATGACACCCCACATACACCCCTACAAACACATCAGTTTAAACAGACAACTGCTTTTTTGTAGGGATAGAGTAGGGAAAGCGTCTGTCTTGACAGGTGAGTCTCACGTGTGGAGATGTAGTGGGCTAGCCACTGCGGGATACCCGCGGAGTGAAGCGTTCGATGCTTGTCAAGACAGATAGGTTGCGGGCAACTAGGGACATATTAGGGACAGCAGCAGTTGTTATGGTAAATAGCCATTTTAGGGGGGACTGTTGTGGAAATAAGGTCTATACATATTTCCTAGTTAGAGAAAATGTCTATTTACTCATTCTACAATATATATCACATATAAATCTGAGCACACATATTTCAATCAAGATGGCTGCTTCTAACCCCTCCTTCCCCTCCCCCTCCCTTCTTAAACATCGACTAACTACCTCGTGTAACAAGATGGCGCCGGGAAACCGTGGGAGACCCTCATGGTCCCGGTGACATCACCTGCAGTAGGCAGAGCATTAGAGCAACCACTTAACACCTAACCAATTATTGATGTATTATTCCATGTTATCTCTGACAATGCATATGATGTAATTTTGCTTTAAAAGGGACTTGCCGTCCCCTCTGAATAAACTTTCCTCAAGTTATTCAGCAACCTAGAACCTGTGTCTGGTGTGAATTACTTCAGGGAGCGTGCACGCATTGTTTCATTGATTTGGCCAGGGGCAGATACACAAAGAAATAATCAATACTTTAATTGATTTTTCCACTTCACAGACAAATACACTGAAAGACAGTCACCCACACACACAGACAGACACACACACACACTGACATACACACTGAAAGACACATGCACACTCACTCACTGACAGACATACACACTGACAGACACACACACACACACACACACACACACATTTACATTATTTTATTTATTGCTCCCTACCTTTGGGAGTTGGTGTGGGGCCTCTCCCTGATCTTCTCTCTGGAACTCATATTCTGGCACCCGGCATCACTACAGAGGGCACGCGTGAGGGAGCAGGAAGACTGAACTCCCTCGCCGCCACCAGGGTCATCTCCTCCCTGGCCGCGTAATTTTGGCAGAGTAGGCACCTGCAATGTAGGGTGAGTAGGTGCCTACTCTGCTTTAGTAAGCATGGAAAACTCGTGGCTCGCCGGGCTGCAAAAAATATTCATTGTGGGCCGCATGCCGCTTGATTTAGAGAGTAGGAGATAAACACGTTTAAAACAAGTTACATCTGATTGAAGGTGAAACCAATTTTTTTCGTTCAAGCTGTGTCAGTCACAGCCAGGGGAGGTGTGGCTAGGGCTGCATAAACAGAAACCAAAGTGATTTAAAGGGACACTCCAGGCACCCAGACCACTTCTGCCCATTGGAGTGGTCTGGGTGCCAACTCCCACTACCCTTAAACTGCAATAATTACATTGCAGGGTTAACTCCTCCTCTAGTGGCTGTCTACTAGACAGCCACTAGAGGGCCCTTCCTGGTTTATAGCACATGAAAAGTGTGCTATAGCATCGCTGGATGTCCTCACGCTATGATAAAATGCTTTCCTATGAGCAGGTCTAATGCAATGCCGCGCACGCGCATTAGGTCTCCCCAGCCGGATAACGTCGGCAGGGGGAGGAGAGTGAGCGGACCCTGAACCAGCGCGGAGAGACATCGGCGTTGGATACAGGTAAGTCATTAAAAGGGTTTTAACCCCTTTAGCAACTTGGGGTGGGAGGGAGAGGGGACCTGTTATTGTCTACTTGCACTTTTTCTCACATTTAACTTTTTAACAAGTGTGCAGTAAAACGTGTATAATGCAAAAACTTATATATCACTGTAATTACTATAACTGCAGTTTCGTTTTAACTCGTTCAGTACTGATATATCATCAAGTTATTGGTCCTGATGGCGTTTATTCACTTTGTCCACATAAAGTGACAGCTATGTCTGCAGCCCTTGTTGCAGGGAGGATGTTATTTGTTGTAACACAGGAAGAATCTCTCTACAATCATACACTGCACATGGGACTGTGGAGCTTGAGTCTTATCTACACCAGGCAACAGTAACACTGGGGTGATGTATGTAGTCATTTGTAATTTAGTGTCACATAAATATGAACGGGGAATCAGCTGCCTGATTAAAAAAAAAGGCACAATTAGAATTTAGATCTTTAGCAATGCTAATCTTTGTTACTACAGCTTCTGTGGGTTAGGTTTCTTCCATGGGAAACGTAGTCACTGCAGCACAGACGAATTGTATATAACAAATGTTTTTGAAATATGTTCATAATTTTTATAATGAAAATAAAAATGATATAACTTGATTTATCTGACCTGCATCCTGAGAGAGAGTGTGTGTTTTTCATCGAGCAGGACAGCATTCGTTTTAAGGCAGCCCTGCATGTAAACATTTTAAGAGAGGTCTATTCTCCCTACCTTAATAAAACGATAATTATAATGAATTGACAATGAATAATAATAGGCTGTTGAGATTCTCCACTTTTTGGATGTTGTGTGGTTTCTTCCTCACATCCACAGCCAAGCTATGTTATCTTTAGAGTTGTGTATATGTATTTATTTTTAACATTTTATTAAAAGATGCAATTACAGAAAAAAATAATGTATTGTACACTGATATGATATAAGGTGTTTTCATGATTTGTATCACATATATTCCCCAGCATTTGTGTCCCACACTTGCTGGGGGTGGCATATGAATGGACTGACAGTGTAAAGACAGCATGTCATGGCAGAAGATTGCTCAGCTTGTCCCCTAGCAGGGCCAGTTGTATTGTGTGAATAATGAGAGGAAGGATAGATCAGTGTGTGTGTCACATTATTGCAGAGATAATAACACCGTAGGCTAAACCTATTCCCACCATACTGTGTCAATTTTTCTTTACACTGAAAGACAGCCTATATTTTGTATTTACAGTAAATAGATCTTTTTTTTCAATCAGTGCCAATCTTTGCCACATAATTCTAACATGATTGTAATTTCATTTTATCAAGAATTCAGTGAACGCTGGTGCCGAGAACTCAGTCATTGTGTTCTGGGTAAAGAATGGGTTCAGTAGGCACCTTATCCGTATCTTATGTCATTAAAGCACATTAGGCTGGGGGGGGGCGTGGCTAACCGCCGAGAGGAATGGACGTGTAACCCGTTCACTCCGGCAACACGGGTCGCAATCTGACTCCATCTAACGCAACACGGCGGCACAACTGCTTAAAAAACGAAGATGGCACAGCAGAGAGGCAAGAAGTTTGCACACAAAGCGGAAAAAATCAATTTCTTTGGACACAAGTCGCACCAGGAACCGGAGGAGGCTCGGGCCTGGTCGCAAGATGGCGGCTCCGCTACTGACAGCCCTGAGAACACAGCAGCATTGCAGGAAAGTGATCCTGACATACTCACCAAGAGCTATTTACAACAAGCTCTGGACACCCTGTCAAGCAAGCTAATTACATCGTGGCAACATACAGCGGATTCGCTGAGGAAGGACATGCAAGAATTAGGCAAGCGCACCTCCCACATGGAGAACAAGATGGCAGAATTTGCTACAGCACACAATGACATAGCTTCTCATGTGGAACAACTGGAACAAAAATTACTGGCGGCGGAAAATAAAATAACTGACCTAGAGGATCGCGCACGCAGGAATAACCTGCGCATTAGAGGGATCCCGGAGGATGTTGTGCCGGAGAACCTGCAGGCATATGTCAGAGGCGTGTTTAACGCTTATGCTCCAGACATACCAACCGACATGTTACTCGTGGACCGAATACACCGTCTGCCTAGACCACGGTTTCTACCAGAAACTGCACCGCGGGATGTACTACTGCGAATGCATTATTATCATATCAAAGAGCTTATACTCAAGTCAAGCAGAAATAAAGCGACACCACTAGAAGGTTACCCAAATCTGCTGATTTTTGCAGATCTATCGGCGTCTACTCTTCGCAGAAGGAAAGAGTTCGCTCAGGTCGCCAACTCCGTGAGGGCTCATGGCCTCAGATTCCGATGGGGCTTCCCTACCAAAATGTTGGTGACGAAAGATAACACCACCCAGGTTATCACATCACCTGAAGATGGACTCCGTAAACTACAATCCTGGGGATTTATGCACCAAAGACCGGAACCCCACACCCCACCTGCCAGGCGCATCCCACTGGACTGGCACAAAGCATGAACTGCTGGACATACGCAAGTATAAATCTGCTTATGCCTAGGCGCTTGCAATGGACTCGAGGGCTGGGAAAAATATCCCAAGGTCTATATATACTAAACAAAAAAAAAAAACAAAAAAAAAAATGTTCAGGTTAACACGGATTGGTTATAACAAGTTAAATTACCTAGCTCCTTAAGGTTACTTAAGCTGGCAAGCAATACCTCCCCATCATTTAATGGAAGTATGGGGCTGAACAGATCCCCCCTAGCAACCTGTAGCTTACGGGAGAGGCGATGAGTTGCAGAGGACACACACATTCTCTCCGTGTGCCTCATCAAGAGCATAATGTGAGGGCAACACTGTTACACTGCTTAGTGAAAAAAAAAAAACACAAGCATTGCTTATAATCAATAGATACTCATTACCTCAACGAGCTCTCCCAGCTACTAGGGAGTAAGATGCTGCCCTACTGGATGCACTTACCAGCTGCTGATTATGATGAATATAAGTGTATATATATATATGTATTTACTAATATGCCGGACAAAAATCTCTCCTAGTCCCATTACCATTTATCCCTCTTCTCAATATAATTGTACACACACCAAGAGCCTATACGATTCTTAGTACTTACTGCATAGGTGGCCCGGTGCGACCGACCGTCTCCAAAGGTTAAGAGACAGCGGAAGACCCATAGCCATGACACGGAAACATGCTAGTTTCCACCCCCACGGTACTTACCACCAGTACCAAGACACATTTATGTATATACTTTGTTTTTGTTTCTACCCGGTTTACACCTCCCCAAGTTTTTGACCCTAGTCCCGCAAAGAGAAGAAAGTCCAAGCCACTACCCATACCAGCTAAGATCACTATTACCCACACAGGGGCACTCTTGCCTGATATATGCACAAATAACAAACACACCCGACTAGAAAATACAATCAGAAGTAAATTAAAAACTCAGCGTCCAACCCATATAATAGTACACTATGAAAATATACTCACATAACGTACGGGGACTGAACACCCCTCATAAACGCAGAGTTCTGTTAGAGGAAACTAAGAGGGCTAAAGTAGATATTATGTGCCTTCAGGAAACGCACTTTGTGCGGGGGAGAATGGCAGAATTTGGGAAACAAGACTATCCAACGCAGTATCATACGACCTATTCTTCCAAAACAAGGGGAGTGTCCTTTTTGTTTCACAAATCGCTTACCTTTGAACTGCTAAATATTAAAACAGACGCACAAGGTCGGTACTTAATACTCCACTGTCAAATCAACAGAGCCATATATACCTTAGTAGGCATATACAACCCTAACTCTAACCAGCGCAATTTTTTGCATAAAGTGCTGAGCAAATTACCCCATGAGCACAGAGCCGGCATCATAATATGTGGCGACATGAATCATATTCTCCAACCGACTATAGACACGACAGTGTCGCCTAATATAGATCCTTAATACCACAATGCAAAGCCATCACCAAGCTCTTACTTGACCACAATTTATATGACATATGGCGAACAAATCACCCGAGTGACAAAAGTTACACTTTCCACTCCAAGGTGCACGGAACCCACTCCAGAATAGACGTCATATTGGCGTCACGAGATTTGGTGCCCTCCACAACACAGAGTAGCATAGGGGACATAGTGTGGTCGGACCACGCTCCGGTAACCCTCATAACCCAGGATGCTTACAAGCACAGAGGGAAAGCCCCGTGGCGATTAAATGACACCCTCCTATACAACGACACCTTTCAAAAGGAATTGGGGACTGAGATAGATAGATATTTCCAACTTAACAACCAACCTGACACATCACCTACTACATCTTGGCAGGCACATAAGGCAGTGATTAGAGGCCAGCTCATTAGCAGAGCGTCCTTCCTAAACAGGACCTCTCAACAGGCGCGCCTCACACTACTGACCAAACTGCGTGACCTAAAAGCAGCCCAGTTGCTACACCCCACCCCCGACCTCGACATTGAAATAGAACAAACTACAAATCAATTAAATGATCTCCTACTTCAAAAAACAGCGCGCACTCTACAAACACTCAAACTGAAGCATTACACCCAGGGAAACAGAGCGGGGAAAAAATTAGCATCTTTACTGAGGCATCACCAAGCCCACGCCAAAATACCATATTTACTCACTAGCACAGGAGAGAAAATATACAACCCCATAGACATTAATGAAGAAACAGCAGCCTACTACCAAAACCTGTACAACCTAACAAAAGATCCCCAAACACATCAGCCAACACAAGTGGAAATGGATAACTTCCTCTCGCAGATAAAATTGCCAAAATTAACACAACAACAGCAGGACTCCCTGATAGAACCGATCACACTGACAGAGTTACAGCAAACGATTCGCTCACTCCCTTCGGGGAAGTCACCAGGGCCAGATGGCTTCACGAACACTTACTACAAAGTTTTTTCGAACATCCTGAGCCCCTACCTAGTACACACACTGAATCATATTGTACACACAGGGAAGATGCCAGTGGAAATGCTATTAGCACACATAGCCACGCTACCAAAGCCAGGGAAACCACCCACGCAACCTAAAAATTTAAGACCTATTTCACTGTTAAACACAGATACGAAACTATTAGCCAAAATATACGCCAATCGGGTAGCGGCCATAATCCCCTTTATTACACACCCGGACCAAGTGGGATTTGTAAGGGGGCGACAGGGGTCTGACGGGACTAGGAAGCTCCACAGCCTCCTCTATAATGGGACGCCTCTTGGAGAGCCCAGGGTCTTTATGTCCCTGGACGCCGAGAAGGCGTTCGACAGACTACACTGGAACTTCCTGAGAACTGTCCTACAAAAATTTGCATTCCCACAACAATTTCTATCCCTACTCTTAGCACTATACTCCAAGCCATCAGCACAGGTGGCGAACGGTGGGTTCGTATCCAAGCCGTTCCTTATCACAAATGGAACACGGCAAGGATGCCCGCTCTCCCCGGCCTTATACATCCTTGCGTTAGAGCCATTAGCCCAGGCAATACGGGATAACAACCAAATCAGAGGTGTGGAAATTAAAAATAAAACATACAAAATAACGATGTTTGCAGATGACGTAATGCTCTCCCTGTCTGACCCACTCACCTCTATCTCAGAACTCCAGAATCTGCTGCAACAGTACAGCAATTGCTCATATTACAAATTAAACAGTTCTAAAACGCAAGCAATGAGTCTGCATGCACCTGCATTGCTGTATACAGCCTTGCAACAGAAATACCATTATGAATGGAGACAAGACCACCTAACTTTCTTGGGTATAAAATTCACGAGACTAGAAAGGAACTTACATCGGGAAAATTACGGCAAACTCCTCACATCCATAAAACAGCAGCTAACGAATTGGAAAGGGAAATACATATCATGGATAGGTAGAATAGCAGCAGTCAAAATGAAAATTCTCCCGAGACTGCAATACATGTTCCGTACGTTACAGATTAGGCTCTCAAAACCATTCCTACACGACGCACAAAAATTGATTAACACCTTTGTCTGGTCCCATAAGAAACCCAGAATAGCGGCAAAAATCATGTACCTCACATATAAAGGAGGGGGAATGGGATTACCACACATAGCCACGTACTACAGATCAGCTATACTCGCACCGTTGGTCAACGAACTACACCAACATGACAAACCATCCCCTTGGGTAACGGTAGAGGCTGACCTAACTGGGGGGCAAAAAATAACGCACCTAGCCTGGACACCGCCACAACTTAGAAAAAAATATAAAGATATGTCACCACTCACAGCTACAACATTACGAGAATGGGACAGATTTAATAAGGAACAAGGTTTTGATGGGGGGCTCTCACCAGCCTTCCTCCTAGATTCATTTTATGGACTGATACCTTCATTGAACATAACGTCCTGGAGCAATAGAGGTCTAATATACTTGCATCAGTTGTTTGATCAGGGAGAGATCATCCCCTTCAACCGACTGCAAAATAAATACCAATTACCCAATGCAGCAGCATTTGCGCACAGACAGATAAGCTCATGGCTGCAGACAAATAGAAAAGTACTGCCTGCAGCAAACAGGTGGAACACTTTCAATGCATTAGAAAGTCTCTGCACACAGACGAAGAGGCCACTCAAGCTAATCTCTATACTGTACAATCGCCATTATAGTGTACCAGACCCGCATACACTACAGTTTGTTAAAGCATGGGAAGTTGAACTAGGAAAACAGTTAACAAAAGAGCAGTGGTCATATATATTGTGTGAGAATAAAAAACTTACACTTAGCACAACCCATCTGGAACTAGCCAGGAAATTATTATATCGCTGGTACTTAGTACCAACCCGACTGAAACATATGATACCTAAGAATACAGGACTGTGCTGGAGATGCAATAAAGCTCAAGGTTCCATGCTACACATTTGGTGGGAATGCCCAATCCTGACACCATTGTGGACGGAAACACAGACCCTAATTAAAAACATTACAGGTGTAGCTCTCGCACACCCCCCCGAACATTACCTCCTACAGTATATACCACCACGCCATACAAAATCATCCCGATACTTAATATATCACATTATCTCGGCAGTTCTGTTGCATATCAGCAAACACTGGCAAAAGCAGACGATCCCCAACATACAGAGCTGCATAACCCACATTGAAACCATAAAGAAGTATGAGATAATGGCCAGGTCCAACAATCCCCCCAAAAAATTTTGGAAGGAGGCGTGGGAAAAATGGGACACACGCCAACAGATGCAGTGACAACTTAAACACTCTAAACACCTTTATGTGGTAGCTCACAAGTCAATGCTTTAAGGAAAGAGCACTAAGCAAACCTTCCTAAACCTTCTTTAACATCACTCTTGACCATATGGAAGCCTGCACACACTACCCTCTCCTACTTAAGCTAGTTGCGTACACCGGTGCAATTTATTAAGGCCAACGAACAGGCCTAAAAGCTGGACTAAGCTAAGGGACCAATACCTGCCCCCCTCCCCTCCTCTACCCCTCTTTTTTTTTATACCCAGGTTATGCCCCAAGTTTATATTCCCCTGTTCACTGGAATAGTAGCTAGGTGTCAGGGAAGATACGGGTTACTTTTACAACTGAGCAATAACCGACACTGGTACAGCGAAGAGAAAACTCCTACCATCACGACTAATGGTCAAGAAGGAGAGCTACACAATTATGGGCACGACAGCAATGCCAGGATACTCTGTTTAATGACAATTTGTTTAACGATGTACCTATTATACCACTATTATATGTATGCTTCAAACTGGCTCTCATCAAGGCACAGATATGATAGCTCATTGTCAATACATGTTGCTCAAAAGTTGTACTCTCTATGTTGTACTCATGAATGTAACTCGCATACCGTGTATACCTGTAATACGACTGTGAAATCTTATAAAATGCAAATAAAAAATAAAAAAAATTAAAAAAAAAGCACATTAGGCTGGATAATGGTTAAATGAAAAGGGGCCACTGATTGCGTAGCATTTCTGAAAAGTCATATAGTAGTACCCTGTAAAGATGGACATAGACCAAAAGATGCACACAAATAAAAGTTGGCTGAGAACTTACTAAAAGCGTAGGTCCTGAGACATGATGTGTATAATATAATGCAAGATATGACTAGGTATGCATATGTGTGCCTTGCATTTTGATAAGAAGATGGCACAGCCAATCATTAGAAAAGGCAACAGGGATTAAATTGGTTTTGTATTTACCTGCTGCTTTAAACATAGAAATGTAAATGTCTTTTTCTGTGACAAGTCACTTTTTAGGCTGCAAAAATCTATACTAATTATAACCGCTATTTGGTATGATTATAAAACATCCCAAACCCCTGACACAATTGATATGTTTATAAAATATATTCATCTTTTATTAAAAGTAAGCAGCATATCTTTGGTTTAGAGCATTAGTTCCCAAACTTTTTAGGACAGCCACTAGAGGAGGACTTAACTCTGCAAGGTAATTATTGCAGTTTATAAAAGCTGCAATAATTACACTTGCAGGTTTAAGGATGATGGGAGTTAGCACCCAGACCACTCGAAGTCAAAACAATTTTCTAGGTTGTATGTGTGTGTGTGTGTGTGTATGGTGGAGCAGTGTGTGTGTATGTATGTGTGTGTGTATGTGTGTATATATATATATATATATATATATATATATATATATATATATATATATATATATATATATATATATATATATATAATGGAGTTATTGTGTGGTGTGGGGGTAGGAGGGCAAATTAATAAATTATATACTTTATTTTTTTTAAATTAAAAATAAAAATGATATCCCCCCTCCCTACTTACCTTTGCCTGGGAGGAGGGACATTTCCTGCAATTCCTGGTTGTCCACTGGGGATGCCTTGGTCTCTTATCTTGTGTCTTCCATATCACGAGACCAACTGGACTACTATAAACAGAGAAGAGACCCCATCACCAAAAGCACCTTAAAAGACATCTATTGCCACAGTGCAACTTCTAAATCCTTTTGGACTATTTTCTATATTTTATTTTATTTTGCACTTTTATATAAGTCTTATTTATATGCCTTTTTACTATCCGCAGTCCACATTGATACATTTTGGCACAGCCTTGCATTACTGTTGTGTTAAAACACAGTCTTTCCACTCTGTAATTGCCTTTTCTTTTTACTATAACATTTCCCCCCATCTTGCTTACCTCCTTGGCAGGAAGGGGACAAGGATACATACCCTGGTGGAGTCCATGGTGGTTCAATGGGCTCCTAGAGCTGCCAAAGGATTTCCAGCTGTGATGTGACGCCACCTTCAAGTGGTGCCTAAGGCATGTGCTATGCGTGCCGTACCCCTAGGTACACCACTACTTCTACCTGCTTTGCTGCAGTTGTGGCACATCTTGTTATATAAAAGTAATACTGCATAATAGGAAGAACTTATGGATAATTCTGTATGATGTCAGAAAAACCTGCAACCAATGAGATAAAGTGTTCTTGTTGAATCTGTTAGTTGTCAATGTCTCCCAGGTTAAATTGTTACTCCAAGTACCATGATCATTTCCATGACTTGAAAATGCACTTTACTGCCTGTGTAACTCCACTTGCAGCTTCCTTTCTGAGCCCTGTACAAAAGTTCCAGGCTGACTAATGCTATCAGGTGTTTGTTGTCTGCACATGTAGCATGCTAGCGACAGATGTTTTTTTTTTTTTTTTTATGCTTTCTTCTTTTTCATCACAGCGACTATGCCAGCACCGCAAGGCTTAGTTCAGAAAAACTAACGGAAACAGTTTGTGTAGGCAGAGAGAGACTTTCTGTGCTGTAGTGGTCCTGGTGCACTATAGTGGTTGTGGTGCTTGGATTATTCCTTTTAAGGGGCTAGAAAAAACTATTTTAAATACAATTCTATAATCTGACATATGAAACATTACACAATTAAACATGTTAGTCTCTATTAACATTCTGTAAGAATTTCACACTTTTTAAAATATATTTATTTTATTTTTTATCAACACAAATATTTTCCCTTATTTCAAAGAATAATTGAGAGAATAAGAATAAAAGAGATTACACTAGCCAAAAGTGCTGCAATGTTAAACATTGTAGTTCCAGAGAAACTGCAATGTTTACATTGCAGCTCTGTCTGCCTCCAGTGGCTGTTTATCAGCGACCCACTAGAACAGGGGTTTTCAACGTTAGTCCTCAGGACCCCCTACCAGTCCAGGGTTTAGGGATTACCTGGGTGTGTCTAAGGTGTTTAGAAAAAAAAAAAAAAAAACACCTTAGAGTCTAAGGTGTTTTTTTCCCCCCTTTTTCTAAACACCTTAGACACACCCAGGTAATCCCCAAATCCTGGACTGGTAGGGGGTCCCGAGGACTGGGTTGAGAACCCCTGCACTAGAAGGCTTCCTGAATCAAAACGGATTTTTGGTCGAGTATCTGGCACTAAACATCCTCACGCTCTGCATGAGGACATTCAGCGTCAGATTTTTTATTTGCCGCACATGCACATTAGTGGCCACTCGTCGGAGGGGGCAGAGAGTCACCCCAGCGCCGAGAGACGTCGGTGCTGGGATTAGATAAGTAAATAAAGGGTTTTTAACCCTTTATTTATCAGGGAGGAGGGGAGCGAGGGAAGGGGGAGTGATAGTGCCAGGAATACAGCTTTGTATTTCTGGCACTATAGTATCCCTTTAAGTTAGCTTGTATAGTTTAAATGGACAAGTACATGTAGCTCAATGAGCTATTGATGACTAGGGCATGTCCTATATTTGAGTGTCTTCCCTTCTTTACATTTTATAAATCCCTAGGAATAGAACTATACCATTTTATAAACTGTTTGCATATCATGTAGACCCCAAACTATTTTACCCCAAAACTTCTTTGCCTAGAGAGGAAGAAAACAAAGTAAAATAAATAAAATCGATTTTAGAAAACAAAGTTTGGACTGTGCATCTTTTTGTTTTATTTTTTTTAATTTTAGATCCAAATCTCTTAAATTTGCAGTTGTTTTTACTATATTTATGCATTTAACTAGTTATTTTCTCTTTGCAGTGGATGTACCTCCATGGAGGAAGAAGACGACTGTCCAGAGCTTGTCCCTATAGCTAATATTCAACAAAGTGGTCAGTCTGGGGATAAAATACCAGTCACCATCATCACAGGTTACCTTGGTAAGTAAAATCAAGTATAAAGTGTGTGTATATATATATATATATATTTTTTTTTTTTTTTTCCCTTCATGTTATTATGCCTATTATAATACTGACATGTGGAGGAGAGTTAAAGGAAGACTAGAAGCACCATAACCACTACAAGGGCTATAGTGGGTACAATGCCAGGAGTGCCCTAGCACCACCCCATTGTAAGTAGTCGAACAATTTTTAGAAGGTACACTGCTCCCTGCCCTCACTACTTCCTATGGGGGGCTGGAAGCTATTTTTTAATTTTTTTTTTCTACCCAGAGGTTGTATAGTGTTCGAAATTATATTCCTGTAAATGTATTAATCTATACATTTGCTGGCAGATGACTATAATTATTTATTTTTATGTAAATAACATTGTGTGGCCTTCCATATTATTCTGAAACAAGCACATATTTGTTTATTAAACCCTAGTATACATTAAAAAGACAAAAACAAACATGCTGTAAACGAGACAGTTCTTAATGAATAGGCATGACTACCTATTTGCTTTTGTGTAGCAACTCTGCCCTCTAGTGGAGAAAAGGTGCAGCACTCATAAAAATTACCTCTCTTACCTGTTTATTTTGTCTTCCCCTGACTAGGATGTTATTTATTTATTATTTTAAGTCTTCTTTTCTTTTTTTCCTTTTATTTACATTGAGGGGCCACTTAAGGTGCAGTGGTCCTTTTATGTTTAACCCTTCAAAGTAAAAGATCCCCATTTTGTAGAAATGGTAATATTTACCTTGAAGAGTCAAATACACCTCTAGAGGCTTTCATACTGACAGCCACTAGAGGTGCTTCTGCTGTACTGACCAACTAAAACTCAAATAACATTGCAGTTCTTGGATTCAGTGCTTTCCTATGAGAAGCTCTGCACATATGCATTAGGAACAAAGTACTCCTCTATGAGAAGCATTGAATAGGACCATTGCCAGAGCGGCCATGCCATCTCTGTGATGATGTGGGAGGCAGAAGTGACTAGCACCAAGGGAGTCTTTGTGCTGGAAAAGGAAAGTAAATAGTTTTCTTCATTTTGTTGGAAAAACTGTGTGGATGCAGGTTTATATTCCTAATACTATAGTGTTCCTTTAACCATGTGAAAACTGTTGATGAAGTGTGGGGCACCAACAGGGACTTTCCAGACTGAAGACATACTCCATTCAAAACAACAAGCCTCCTAAGAGCCCCGAACCTGGTCCCTCTCAGATCCCACCATTTTACACCTGCAATATATGCGTCTTGACATAATTGGATGTATACATAAAGACACAAACACACACAAATATCTGTTCCTAACTAAATAGTGTCCCTGTCCCTGCTTGTAGTAAGCCCTCCCACCAGGTACACTAAAATGAAAAAAAAAACAAGCTTTACTTATCTTTTTCATTGAGATGAAGTGGTCTGGGTGACTATAGTGCCTTTTAATATTAAGATCATGGTTGTATGATGTTTCACTATGCTTGTGTCTATGAATACACCATGTATCAAGCTTTAACAAATGAATGAAAAATATTTATATTTATTTTATACTTGATTATATATATATTTTAGGTGCCGGGAAAACAACCCTTTTAAACTATATTTTGACTGAACAACACAACAAGAGGATTGCCGTAATTGTCAATGAATTTGGAGAAGGTACTATCATTTTTTAGGACATTGCTCTGCACTAATTTAGTAATCCATAAATAAGAATCAGATAAGAACAAGCATTTTTTTTGCACCTAACAAGTGTGTAAAAATTAGGCCTTTATACATATATATGGTTACTCCTGTTATGCCTAGCAATTCCTTATAGAAATCAAGAGGATGTACAAGGAAATGAATAGTACACGCAAAACTAAAATCAGATTATAAAAACAAGCATCAGTGTGACTTTATCGTTCATCTGCCAATAACTTCTGTTGCTTTATTTTGAGAAAGCAATGGATATGTGAGGGTTATATGCTGTGTCTGTGGGCACTTGTGCTGTGATCCTGAACTTCCTGACTTGTGTGTTTATACATATATAGTACATAGTCATTTTTTACAATGTTTAGAGTTACGGTCTACAATGTCATGTATTGGACTTGCTGAAGGCACTTGTTAAACGCACTTCAGGGAAACTTCCTGGTATCACTTGTACTTACCAGTGAACTTCACCAGGGTGTGTTTATCTTGTTACAGAGCTCAAATATTTTTTCAGATCTTTAATGTGCATAAACACACAAATCACTGAATAGGTAAAATTCTCCCAGTTAGTTATGGATTTAGTGTGTCTATTTTGGCCTCAAATTGAAAATCCCCTTTGAATTCCCAGTAATTCAAAGTGAATAGCTGTGCCAAAATAAATGGCTTTTCCCAGTCCTGCAATGCAAAGTTTACAGATTTATGGAAATGCTTTGGATTACCCTATTGGTGCTTTGTTGTCAAAACAGAACATTCAATAACAACCCCAAAACACGAAGTGTTACTTTTCGCTCTTTCCTACACCTAGCTGTTTAACATGGGGTGTACTCCCCTCTGTCTGGGAATACTAGGTCTTTTCTGCAATTTGTAGGTTGGAAAAACAGAAGTTAGGATTTCTGCTGTGGTGATATTGTAGATATTTATCAAAGCTATTTACTAAAGTGTGAATTGTCAAGCATTCAGAGTGAATTCAAAGTATATTTCAAATTTAAGGCCAGATTTACCAACCTGGAAACATAATGTACTTCCCTTTTTACTAATTGTAATCGCTTTATTAATATAACAAATCTTTTTTGATAATTTTAGTATTCTGTGAATCTGTTTGAATTCTTTGATTTAAGTGCAGATCACGTTTAGAGTTGGGAAATGCTTTTTGTATCCATTACACATTGGATTAAAATAGTTGGCATGATAAAAAGATAATGAACGCCCTCTTTTGTGCCTCACAGGAAGTGCTGTGGAGAAGTCTTTATCAATCAGTCAATCTGGTGAGCTGTATGAAGAATGGCTGGAACTGAGGAATGGCTGCCTATGCTGCTCAGTAAAGTAAGGGACCTGCCACCTGTCCTTGCTCCTCAAATCTCCCGCTGCAAAACTGGGGTGTCAGTTCACATTTGGGAAAACACTCATATTGCTCTGATTTACAGTGTTGCTGTATCACCTTTGTCCCCACCATGACAGCATTCCTTAAAATGTATGGCTAATGCTCCAGACAACTGTAGCAAGAAGCATAGATACTATCGACATTCAGGCTTGGTGTCGTTAGTTACATGACTTGAACACCTTAATTCTATCACAATATAAAAATAAAAAAAGTATCAATATCATATTGGGGGTAAAAGCCTGCTGTAGTGATGAGGGTGCAATCAGTTCCTTGGTACCATTCCAGGTTATCCATGTTTTCAAAGTGTATGACACTTAACTGGGTTTTACTCGCCTTTTTTCCAGTCTCCATTTTTGCTATATTTAAATGCGGGAGTTCCTTTTCTGCAAAAGATACATCCATTATGTCCACTGGCTTTCAGACAATGCTTTCCGTCCACATGCATGTAATGCTAAAAAAAGGGCATGTCCGTATTAATGCTGTCAGAAAATGGGACTACACTGAAGAGCTCAGGGGATCCAACAAAGGCCTTGATATGAAATAGTTTAATATTTTTAGATAAACTTTTAAAATTATTTAATATTTTGAAAAATATTGTAATATATTGAAATTTTTATTATATTGATTTTTATATATATATATTGAAAAAGGCTTGCAGTCACTGTCTTTTTTTCTTTTAAAAGGTTCCTTTATTTCATTCCTTTAAAATACGATCGACGTTTCAGCCAACATCCATGGCTTTCATTAGGATCAATACAGCACCAATATACATTATAACTAACAGGCTTATATAGCTAAACAAACTAATAAATCACTCACCACCTGTATTGCTATCACTCCTCCTCTGCATCTCTCAATTGCATCTGCACATGCGCAAGCATGCCGCTACCTGGAAGTAGCATACTGACGTAACCATTCGTTGCCAGGGTTACCCGATGCTCATCCAGGCTCCCTGGCAACCTGATAAACAAAGTCAGTCTGTGCGCCGGTCATTTAACTTACATGCAGCCACACAAATCAAACATACCTAATCATGAGGACATTTAAAACTTTAAAAACACAACCATTGCTATTAACTAAGTAGAGGTCTTTCCTGTTCAAGATTCTTCCTTGTTTCATGATTTCAGACCAAAACTCAAAAACCTGTAGCAGATATACATATTTCCAAGTCATTCTAAAAACTTATTCTGCCGATGTCTTTTTAGCCATATTTAAAGTGACATTTCCATTTCTTGCACTTAAATGCTATACTGTGTATTTTATTGTAAAGTGACTTTGTGTTTCTTATGTACAATAAAGTGCAAAGTGACTCCCATTCTATATTTACATAAGTACAGTAAAAGTACTGTTTTTTTCTTAAAGTGATGCTCTTGCTTTTATATACATTAAAGTGCTGAAAAGTGATTTGTGTGTACAATAAAGTGCTTTTTTATCTCTTAAAGTGACACCATTGCTTATTATTTATATATACATTAAAGTGCTTTACTATATTTTTAAAGTGACCCGTTTACTGTTATATACATGAAAGTGCTAAAACTGTTGTATCTACCCTTATTAATTGTTCTATTCATACTTAATTTAGCTATCTTCCTCTTTGTATATCCATGCTAGAATATTTTTAAAGTGAAACGGGTGCACTTATTTACATTAAAGTGCTAAGTAGTGAATTATGTTTCTATATACATTAAAGTGCATAAAATGATATGTCTCTATACATAATACATAATATGTACTTGGATTAAACTGTTATTACTACATGCAGTACCATTCTCCATAGGTCCATATATATATATCCTAATCTATTCTCCAACACTAGCGTTATGATATAGATATAAATCATACTCAAAGTATAACCCTCCTCTAAGTCTAGTAACAGTGTTTCTAATAAAATTATCTATAACTCTGAGGGGCCAGTTCATTCCCGTGAAGATTCTCATATAAATGGATGGTATATCATTTCATTTAGTCCTCTGGGTGCAACTGTACCCAATTCCTACATCCAAAATTTTTCTCGTCTCAATAATGCATTGCCTCTATCTCCTCCCCTTGTGGATCGTGGTACACAATCTATTGCGACAAATTTTAACGTTGTCAGAGGGTGTTTGTACTCTAAGAAATGTTTTGCCACCGGTTTATCCGTATGTCCATCTCTATACGCCGTCCTTATATTAGATCTATGCCCCCTGATCTGGTCACATAGTTGTCTCGTTTTTCCCTATATAGACTAAACCACAAGAGCATGATATTTTGTAAATAACAAAGGTTGTTCTGCATGTGATGGTGTATCGTATATTATAGATCTTATTTTTGTGTGGGTGATTGAAATTTTGTGATGGAACCATGTGGCCACACATTACACACCCCCTCACTTGTGTTTTCTTTTGTTCAAAATAACTCTCTTCCGGATCAGTTCTCATTAATATATCCTTCAGATTCCTATTCCTTAGATAACAAATCCTCGGTGGTTCTTTAAATTCCATTGGTAAACTATCATCCTATGCTAACATATTCAAATTACTCTTCACGATATAGGATATTCCCTGTGATTTGTTATGAAATGTCATGGGAAACTATTTTCAATACAACACCATGCACGGAAATATCAGAAACGCCTTCTGTTGTTGTCCACAGATGCAGAGAAAGCATTCGACCGGGTCAACTGGGAATACATGTTCCGAACACTACGGTGGATGGGCTTCGGGCAGAGAGTTATGGCTTGGATTACAGCTCTGTATAGCACACCGAAAGCAGCAGTCCGCGTTAATGGGGGGCTTACTACAAGCTTTGGAATTGCAAATGGGACCAGACAGGGATGTCCCCTGTCCCCACTCCTATTTGCACTCTCCCTGGAGCCGTTCCTACAAGCTATACGAGACAACCACGACATCCGGGGCTACCTGTGTCAAGACGTAGAACACAAGGTGGCCGCGTATGCGGATGATCTTCTATTTTTTGTTTCCCAGCCCCGAACCACACTGCCATGTTTACTATCCGAGATAGACAGGTTTGGTCGACTATCAGGGTTTAAACTCAACTTGGCGAAATGTGAAACATTGAACGTCACCATACCCGCGGAGGAATATAACACCCTTAGCCTACTTTTTCCGTTTCGTTGGTGTACAGGGGCTATGAAATATCTCGGCATCTGGATCCCCATGAATCCCCAAGACATCTACCAACGTAACTTCGTGACACTATTACGAACCATTGAAACAGACTTGGCTCGGTGGTCCTACCCACACATCACCTGGCACGGCCGCATTGCGGTCCTTAAAATGAATATCCTCCCTAGGGTCCTCTACCTGTTTCAGACTATACCAACAGCCCTACCGACCTCATTCTTCTCGACACTGAAATCAGCAGTCATAAAATATGTTTGGAGGGGGGACCGCTCCAGGCTGCGACACGACATACTCTGTATGCCTCGACATAGGGGTGGTCTGGCTTTACCAGATTTTAGGAAATACCATCAAGCGGCGACATTACAACGAATCCTTGAGTGGCATGAACTGGACACTACCAAACAATGGGTTGCACTGGACCGAGAGGGAGAAGCGGCAAAATTAAAAGCGATGGTATGGATGCGACGAACAACCAGAGGCAGTAGAAGGAACGAGGAAGGACCCGTAGCACAGACGCTACTTTCCTGGGAAAACGTTAGGGAGCTGCCACAAGTTTCCCCATCCCCCTGCCCCCTACTTCCGATCCCGCACAACCCTAATATCGGGGGCGGAACGCCAACTGAAGCCTGGACATTCCTAGGCGACACAGACTATATACCGATATGCAAGGTCACACAGGACGGCAACCTGAAGACTTTAGACGCGCTTCTGGAGGCGCGACCACGATCTCCAATGGCGACCTTTAGGTACATGCAACTACAACACTACTACAACTCCCTCCCACACCGGGAAAAATTACATAGAGACCTGACGTGGTTTGAAGCCCTATGTCACCGAGGCGCATCACTTGGAAAAGCCATCTCGCTCCTTTACCAACACTTACTCATCAACCCGACCTCCGAAAATGACACTTTCAAACACCGCTGGGAACGAGCCATGGACACAACATTTACTACCGCGCAATGGGACAAAGCCTTGATTTGGCAACATAAGAGCTCCTCTAGCTCCCGATATCAGGAGGTGAACTATAAGATACTTTCCATGTGGTATAGAACCCCAGTACTGCTCCACCAAATATTCCCCGATGCCACTCCAACGTGCTGGAGATGCCAGGACGAGAGGGGGACTCTCCTACACATATGGTGGGAGTGCACACATATCGTCCCATTCTGGGACCAAATCAAAACCGACATTCAACAGATTCTGGGGAATGACGTGGCTTGGTCAAAGGAATTACTTTTATTACACATCTCACAGCACTCACTATCCGCATATAAAAAATCCATCTTACGTCATCTACTGAACGCTGCAAAAGCACTCATACCCGTATACTGGAAGAAATTAGACATCCCCACTCGGGAGGAATGGATCCACAGAGTGGAAGACATCAGAGCAGCCGAAGCCCTGCAGGCTGAACAGACGGGCAGGGGGGTGAGATGCGCGGAGCTTTGGGCTCCGTGGTTCACATTCCGCGCGCAGCGATAGGGGGGTGCTGGTGGGGAGCCGGGGCTGACCGAAAACACGGGTCCCGTGGCCTGCTTTCACACAAGACGCATCCAACATTGTCCCCTTATGGGTAACAAGCACTGACGACATGTCCCATGTCCCCTCCATGCGAACGGGGAAGATGAAGGGACACAACTCGACAAGACAAACAGACGACCCCACAGACGCGCATGAGACACATTCACGAACAGGAATGACTCCCACGACTGAATGGGATACCACTGCTTGTACCTATAAAGGGGGGAAGAGGAACACCATGCTTACACATTGGTCCCTAGGATCGTATGTCATACCACCCCCGCAGATTAAAAGTGATAGGGCCGACAGAAACCGACATTTACAACACAAAAAAAAATAAAAAAATTTGAAGGACAACTGACGAACACTCCACAGCCCGAACCAGAACTTACCTTGACCCGAAACAATATAACTCAAGAGGTTAACCATGACACCGGAAGGACATATGACGGGAACAGAACTGGTAAACCGGTATCTAGTCTATGAACGTGTACGGCGGCAGGAGGATTCCACACCCCCCTCCCCACACATGCTCCCACACGCGTTACCCCCTTACCCCCCTCCCGGACTTCTCATACCCACCCACCCCACCCACATAGGGCACCCAGGCCCTCACAACTAAAAATCCCCCATGCAACGCTGTTGAGTTGGGCCTGCGTGCCCATAATATGCTCCACTGGCTTGATAAAACTCTAAATAAACAGATTAACAAAAAAAAAAAGAAATGTCATGGGAAAGACCAATTTTGGGTTTGTAGTAGTGTCTTGCGTCGTGGTCGCCTTTTTCTTTGCTTCCTCCAATGCTCCATTTAAGACTCTTTCACTATACCCTTATAGTATTATAAAATACTTCCATTTTATAGATGACATCTTGATAATATGGGGTAGTACCACAGTACAGGCTCATGAAATGGTGGAATACATTAACCAACTACCGACACCGGTACGGATGACCACCAACGTAAGCACAGAGAAAGTTAAATTCTTGGACGTGGAATTATCAGTGGAAGAACATAAAGTTGTCTATAGCCTCTACTCCAAGCCCACGGACAGGAACACAATACTACACTACACCAGCGCCCACCCAACCAGTTTGAAAAATTCCATGCCTCGAGCACAATTCCTCAGGGTTATGAGAAATAATTCAAAAGAAATAGTGAAACAGCAACAAATACTTGAAATGAAGATGAAATTTCTGGAAAGAGGGTATAGTGAAAGAGTCTTAAATAGAGCGTTGGAGGGAGCAAAGAAAAAAGCGACCACGCCGCAAGACACTACTACAAACCCAAAATTGGTCTTTCCCATGACAAAACAAATCACAGAGAATATCCAATATCGTGAAGAGTAATTGGAATATGTTAGCATGGGATGATAGTTTACCAATGGAATTTAAAGAACCACCGAGGATTTGTTATCAGAGGAATAGGAATCTGAAGGATATATTAATGAGAACTGATCCGGAAGAGAGTTATACTGAACAAAAGAAAACACAAGTGAGGGGGTGTGTACGCTGCTTAGGGTGCGTATGTGTGGCCACATGGTTCCATCACGAAATTTCAATCACCCACACAAAAATAAGATCTATAATATACGATACACCATCACATGCAGAACAACCTTTGTTATTTTCAAAATATCATGCCCTTGTGGTTTAGTCTACATAGGGAAAACCGAGACACAACCATGTGACCGGATCAGGGAGCATACATCTAATATAAGGACGGCGTATAGAGATGGACATACGGATAAACCGGTGGCGAAACATTTCTTAGAGTACAAACACCCTCTGGCAACGTTAAAATTTGTCGCAATAGATTGTGTACCACGATCCAGAAGGGGAGGAGATAGAGGCAATGCATTATTGAGACGAGAAACATTTTGGATACAGGAATTGGGTACATTTGCACCCAGAGGACTAAATGAAATGATATCGTACCCTCCATTTAAATGAGAATCTTCACGGGAATGAACTGGCCCCTCAGAGTTATAGATAATTTTATTAGAAACACTGTTACTAGACTTAGAGGAGGGTTATACTTTGAGTATAATATGATTTATATCTATATCATAACGCTAGTGTTGGAGAATAGATTAGGATATATATATATGGACCTATGGAGAATGGTACTACATGTAGTAATAACAGTTTAATCCAAGTACATATTATGTATTATGTATAGAGACATATAATTTTATGCACTTTAATGTATATAGAAACATAATTCACTACTTAGCATTTTAATGTAAATAAGAGCACCCGTTTCACTTTAAAAATATTCTAGAATGGATAGACAAAGAGGAAGATAGCTAAATTAAGTATGAATAGAACAATTAATAAGGGTAGATACAACACTTTTAGCACTTTCATGTATATAACAGTAAACGTGTCACTTTAAAAATATAGTAAAGCACTTTAATGTATATATAAATAATAAGCAATGGTGTCACTTTAAGAGATAAAAAAGCACTTTATTGTACACACAAATCACTTTTCAGCACTTTAATGTATATAAAAGCAAGAGCATCACTTTAAGAAAAAAACAGTACTTTTACTGTACTTATGTATATATAGAATGGGAGTCACTTTGCACTTTATTGCTTTATTGTACATAAGAAACACAAAGTCACTTTACAATAAAATACGCAAGAAATGGAAATGTCACTTTAAATATGGCTGAAAAGACATCGGCAGAATAAGTTTTTAGAATGACTTGGAAATATGTATATCTGCTATAGGTTTTTGAGTTTTGGTCTGAAATCATGAAACAAGGAAGAATCTTGAACAGGAAAGACCTCTAATTAGTTAATAGCAATGGTTGTGTTTTTAAAGTTTTAAATGTCCTCATGATTAGGTATGTTTGATTTGTGTGGCTGCATGTAAGTTAAATGACCGGCGCACAGACTGACTTTGTTTATCAGGTTGCCAGGGAGCCTGGATGAGCATCGGGTAACCCTGGCAACGAATGGTTACGTCAGTATGCTACTTCCGGGTAGCGGCATGCTTGCGCATGTGCAGATGCAATTGAGAGATGCAGAGGAGGAGTGATAGCAATACAGGTGGTGAGTGATTTATTAGTTTGTTTAGCTATATAAGCCTGTTAGTTATAATGTATATTGGTACTGTATTGATCCAGATGAAAGCCACGGATGTTGGCTGAAATGTCGATCGTATTTTAAAGGAATGAAATAAAGGAACCTTTTAAAAGAAAAAAGACAGTGAGTGCAAGCCTTTTTCAATACTTATATGTTAATCTATGGCATTGGCTAAAGTGCACCCGGCATTTTGAAAGTTAAAGTATGTGTGCAAGGACACAGAGAAACAATATAAATATATATATATATATGTGTCTTTTTTTATACTTTAATTTTTTGAAAAAAATAATTTGAAAAGTGAATCTAAAATATTAAATTGAAGCTTAAATATCAAATATAATAACACAGGTGACTGCTTACCAGGTGAGGTTGCCAGGGAACTCCTAGCAGGAAAGCTAGTACAGTGGGATGTAATGATTGCCCTTTTAAAACTCACAGGGACTTTTCTCAGTGTTGTAAACCTGTTTTTATTTTTTACTCTCAAGTGCATAGCACTATACAATTGATTTGGCACAAAACCTATTTTAAGTATATTTATTAATTGGCATTTGACTTATAAAAATGCCTACCTGTTATCCCAGAACATCAAAGGGGGCTGCTACCTTATCTCATGTTTCTATTTGTTGCAGGGATAAGGGCTTGAAAGCCATTGAGAATTTAATGCAGAAGAAAGGAAAGTTTGACTATATATTGCTGGAAACTTCAGGCCTAGCTGATCCAGGTAAAATTCTGCTACTTCTAAATCACTACTGTTTATTTTTCTACTGCTTTTTACACTGTTAAGCATCATCTTCATATTAATACACTTCTTAAAGGGTTACTTCAACCACCACGATCGCTACAGTCATATGCAGTGTTTGCTTGAAACACTGCTCGTACAGAGTTATTTGCACACGTGGCATTAGCAGGCTGGAACTCCAAATTGTTCCAGACTGCCAAATGTCAATTCTGTGCATAAAATACCTCTGGCTCTGCCTTCAAGGGAAAGCGTTTTTCTCCCCTCCTTCTTGTCCCTCCCTTAGCTGAGTCCTATCTGCCTACCAATAAAATAAATCATATCTATGAGAAGCCGGTGATTGGACCGCACAAGTCTCTGACTGATGTCAGGACGGGGTGTGGAAGACTGCTCCGGGAGCTTCTCCTTCAACTGGATTCCAGGTGCGTTAAAAAAACTTTTTTCTTTGCTCAATAGAGGAATGGAACCTTCTTTGTGTCCGTGTTCTGTGTGAAATGTCAATATGCATTCAGACTTGTGTGTTCTGTAGGTTTATTCTTATTACAATTACTAATATATAATAAAATAACAAAGGTTGGTGCAGGATGATGAATATTTAACAGCAGTATTACACCCCTGTTTTGGGAAATGGTACATCCAGCAGGTTTTCCAAGTACATGCTTTGCTATCATAATTTAATATGCACTCTTTTTTACATATAAGTAAAGTCAAAATCTACATCTTGCCATATCATAAATGTATTTCTCACATTTGTCTCTAACGCAGGGAACCATCAGAACACTTGTTTGTGTAACAATTATGTCCTGCCAAGACACTTTTCCTAATCTCCTAAACAAAAGCTTTGCTCTCTTATATTCCAAATGAATTTTGAAGCTCTGTTGATATCGTTCAATAATTTAGTAA
Source organism: Pelobates cultripes (assembly GCA_933207985.1). NCBI lineage: Eukaryota > Metazoa > Chordata > Amphibia > Anura > Pelobatidae > Pelobates > Pelobates cultripes. The sequence continues at coordinate 135,127,128 of OW240916.1, forward strand.
ACGGGCTTTAGTAGATATTTTTTAGGGGAATTATTTATACACGGTAAGTAATGACAGATGTACTTGCACACTCCTCAGGCACAGAATTTTTTTTTCTTTTCTGTTTTTCTTTTTTTTTTTTAATTTTTTTTATTAATATGCAGACTTTTTTATTGTGAACATTTGGCTCCCCTGTAACCAAGGTTTCGATATTTGTGTGCCATTAAACTATTAGTGTTTTATTGGTTTTTCAGTGATGTATCAATTCTTATGGATGATGTACAATTGTGTGTGACCTTGTACTCTGATAAATGCAAAGTACTAATTAAACTTTTGCTGTTAGAGTTTTTTTTTTTTTTCACACAGTACTTTTTGCAAGTTAACTGCAACAAATGTAAGGACCACATTTTTGGATTTGACATTGCTACATAGTAATCCAAGTTGGAAAAAAAGACAATCCTTTAAATACCTTTTTTCAGGAGACCCATTCATATGACTTGCCTGAATTTCTTCTAATAATATCCTTAATTAACACACAATTTAATCCCTGCGCTCAAGCCTCCACTAGTCCTGGGCGGCAGTGTGTCTCTCTGCATCGTTAGAAATTTTGTCTTTTAGCTGAAAGTATTAAAGGGGCACTATAGTCATCAGAGCAACTACAACTTACTAAATTTGTTCTGGTGAGTAGAATCAATACCTTCAGGCTTTTTGCTGTAAACACTGTCTTTTCAGAGAAAATGCAGTGTTTACATTACAGCCTAGTGATAACTTCACTGACCACTCCTCAGATAGCTGTTAGAGATCCTTCCTGGGTCATGGCTGCCTAAAATGCATCCAAACATTCAGTGTCTCCTCCCTCTGCATGCAGACACTGAACTTTCCTCATAGATTCATTGATTCAATTCATCTCTGTAAGGAGATGCTGATTGGCCAGGGCTGTGCTTGAATTGTGCTGGCTCTGCCCCTGATCTGCCTCCTTCTCAGTCTCAGCCAATCCTATGGGGAAGCATTGTGATTTGATCAGGCCACCACTTCTGATGATGTCAGCAGACTGTTTCTTTTTTATTTTATTTTTTTATTCAAACAGCATGCAGAGTTACAGCTTCTGGCTTGAATACAGTAAGATTTTGCTTTATTGATGGAGGCATGAGGGGCACAGAGCGGCCAGATGGTGGTTTTAACACTTTACAGCCTAGTGTTAACTCCACTGGCCACTCCTCAGCTGGCTGCTAGTGGTGCGTCTTGGAGCAGTGCTGCATAGTGAGCAGCCCTGCCATTCAGTGTCTCCACCCTCTGCATGCAGACACTGAACTTTCCTCATAGAGGTGCATTGATCCAATTCGTCATTATGAGGATATGCTGATTGGCCAGGGCTGTGTTTGACTTGTGCTTGCTATGCCCCTAATTTGCCTCCTTGAGAGTCTCAGCCAATCCTATGAGGAAGCATTGTGCTTGGCTCAGACCACCATTTCTGATGATGTCGGCAGACAGGGGCAGAGCCAGGAGCTGCAGACTTTAATACATGTAAGATTTGACTATTTTTATGGTTGCAAGGGGGACTAGATGGTGGTTGTAACACTATTAGGTCAGGAATACATGTTTGTGTTCCTGACCCTATAGTGATCCTTTAAGGTGAATTGTTCATGTAGGACTCATTTAAGAGGTTTGACTTGACGTGGAGTTTACACTTGGTCATTGGAGTGGTACTAAAAATCCCTAGTTATTTTAAATGTGTGTAGAGATTTGGGATAGTGTGCAGGTATCTCTTTTTGTGATTTTCATTTCCTTAATTAAGTTTATTTTACAAATAAAAAATATATTACACCATCTTGGTATTGGTAAGCTACATGTTTTTGAAAGCATTTAATTCTGTTTTGTTTGTCTTAAATGTTTAAACAGAAGCTTTACTGGATGTGAATATTTTTTTTAATAGTTTGTCTTGTGCCCAATACATTTTACTTTGTTTGTTGGTTGTCATATTTTTAACATTGTCCTTAACATGGTATGTATACCTTTTTATAGTGTATGATACAATGGAGCCAAACACTCAAGGAAATGCAGTTGTCCGTTTTGGATACTTTTTATGTTACAGACGATTAGCCCAGTGCATGTTACATGTTCTGTAACCATGTAATGCAATGATGACTGTAACACTAAAATAATTGCTTTTTCATTATGTAATACTTGTCTTAAGAATTAAGCAAGCTGTTGTTACAGTATCACCAGGAAAGAGGCATTAATGACAATCCAGTTATTTCCCATTCAGCATCTTGACACACTCTTGTTCAAAGCTCAATAATTGTCAAAGCCAAAGTAATTTCCTTTAAAAGAGAAGACATTGACTCAAAGCCGACATCTTGCAATCCCCATTCCAGCTGAATTAAAAAACGATTAAGCTTTTTGAGAGAGAAATCAATAGGTATCAGAGAGCCATCCACCCAGTGGCCCTTGGTATGGCCTGCTTGAGTAAGCATTGCAGGCAGTTGACATGGATTACTGTGTTGACAAAAACTAATGACAGACAGGCCACATCTGATCATGTTACAAAGAAGGGACTAGACATTTCAGCGAACCTAGCTATCATCCCTTCCCTTCTTCATGCGTTTAGACAGGCTTGTCATGCGTGGACCAATGATGCTTTTGAAAGAAAAAAAGCATCTAGTTTTATGTGCTGTCATTGTTTCCCTCCCTGTCTTGTTGTGGCAGTGAAACATGCTAATTCAGGTCACTCGAACACAAATGGTTCAGTTTTTCTCTTGACGGAAATTTAAACAAGGTATCTGCTGCTATGAGCCTTGAGTGCTGATCTTATTAAATTATGTTTAAAGGTCATCCACTTTGCAAGCTATCTTCCTGAGCTTGGACACATCTTGCGCTTTTGTCAAGTACAATTCATGGCTCGATAGTCGGTAAAGAAAATAGAAAAAAGTATAATTCTGTATTTGTGGTTGCCAGTAACAAATTTACCTTTTAAAAATAGTTGTTTTTTTTTTTTTTACAAGTGGAGCAGTTTGTGCGAATAGAAATAAAATCTGAAATGAATAGTCACAAAAATATACCTTTACTTAAACAGATATGTATTCCAGCAATAATTCACTATTTTACAAATTGTCACTTTTAAATGTTGGGGCTTTTCCAATAGTAAATTAAACAGTATATTTGCTAAGTTTTTGTTTTGTGTTTTAGTTAATTGTTTTGTGAATTCTTTTTTTTTCATTTAGGTGCAGTGGCTTCAATGTTTTGGGTGGATGCAGAGCTGGGCAGTGACATATATTTGGATGGTAAGATGACACCGCAGGTTGTGGCCATTTCATATTGGTGAAATGTAAAATGCACATTTTATGTGGCACAACAAAGCCTTAACCGTTGTATGTGTGCCTCAAAGCAACAAACATATTTTTTTTATTAATGCTCAGATGTTTTCACTTAAAGATATACTATAGTCACCAGAACAACTACAGCTTATTACATTTCTTCTGGTAAGTATTTATTTATTTATAACATATTTTACCAGGATGGATACATTGAGATTTCTCTCGTTTTCAAGTATGTCCTGGTGTATAATCAAGTATAACCATTCCCTCCAGGCCTTTTTGCTGTAAACACTGCATTTTCAGAGAAATGCAGTGTTTACTTTACAGCCTAGTGATAACTCCACTGGCCACTCCTCAGCTGGCTGCTAGTGGTGCGTCTTGGAGCAGTGCTGCCTAGTGAGCAGCCTTGCCATTCAGTGTCTCCACCCTCTGCATGCAGACACTGAACTTTCCTCATAGAGGTGCATTGATCCAATTCATCATTATGAGTATATGCTGATTGGCCAGGGCTGTGTTTGACTTGTGCTTGCTATGCCCCTAATTTGCCTCCTTGAGAGTCTCAGCCAATCCTATGAGGAAGCATTGTGATTGGCTCAGACCACCATTTCTGATGATGTCAACAGACACAGGCAGTTTCAGAGGCAGACAGGTGCAGAGCCAGAAGCTGCAAACTTTAATACATGTAAGATTTGACTATTTTTAGGGATGCAAGGGGGACTAGATGGTGGTTTTAACACTATTGGGTCAGGTATATATTTGTGTTCCTGACCCTATAGTCTTCCTTTAAAGGGCCACGTTGATCAACATAATCACTAGACCTGTGCAAGAATGGAAAATGACCCCAATAGTAGAATAAGGGAGGTTGAAATCCTCTAGATTGAAGAGTCCAGATTAATAGGGACACTCCAAAAGCGTAAAGCACTTTAGCTTGCAGCTGTTTTTTATGTTGGAAGAATGTCTTTTTTATTTTACAAAAAATGCAGATTTCCACAGACATTAGCACTATTGTAAATTAACCTTGTTACACCCCCTAACTGTCAAACAGATAATGGGTCTTATTACTTCCTGGTTGTTTAGTTCAGTGGAGCTAAACTCAATAGGCAGCAGTTGCCAAGAGAATCTGCCTTGCAAAGAATTTGACTCATTGAGCTGCATTGAAAAGTATGTATTTGGCCAGCCACAGAAAGTTTGGGTTGGGTTAGAAAAGGAGGACTTGCTAAAAATTCTGACAAGAGATTTGCAAACTTGTTTTCCTAGCACTATAAACTCAGTGGTGCAAAAGAGGATAAAAAACCCTTTCTGTCACTTACCTTTATTTATCCGCCTTGCACACTGCATGATATTTTATGTCTTTCTGCACCATTGTGGTTATTATGCTAGTACAATTGTTGCTTCAGTGTCATGCTCACTCACCTGTTGGACGACATTCCTGCTCCCAGACTCCACTCCAGCAGTTCCCACGCCGGCTGCTGGGACTCCGTCCCTTTTATGATGTGGCACATGCGCGCCGACATCATGACGCTGCGTACGTGCCAACGTCATACCGCCGATGATGTCACGGCCCGCCAAAATGTCCGAATTTTAGGGGCGTGGCTTTCAATTTAAAGAGCCAACCTATAAAAGGCTGGTTCACACATAGGACTTTGCCTTGTTGTGCTTCTTGTTTGGTTACCAATAGCGCTTCTTTCCTGATTGTTCCTTTTTGGTATCGGCTATCTGACTACTCTCTATTCTCCTGTTCTTGACTCTGCTCTCGTACCTCGACTACTCTATTAACTGGTTCCCTGACTCGACTAGTATACTCGTTTTCGTGATTTCTATATTCCTTGAACCCAGCTTGGTCTTGACCATTCTCTTTCTGTCAAACGTAAAGCCCGGCCACTCTAAGGTCCAGTATAAGTTTTTCTTTTACACCCTGCGTGTTGGGTCCCCTAGGAGTCCTGACATTTAGGTAGTACCGATAGGAGGAAACTGGATAGCAGTGGATTGCTCATGAAACTTTTCATGTGTTACTGATTTTGATCCAGACAGGACTGGTATGGTTTTCAAACAAACTGAAGATGTCACCAGCACTCAACAGGCCTTTATTGAAGGGGGTGCAGTAACCCCACCCTGCAAAGCAGACAAAAATTCCAATACTGGAGTAACTGAATAATTGGTCCAGAACACCTCCATTTGTTGCTTAATATGTTCAATTTGAAGCCATTCCTCACTCTTGCAATATTTCAGCTCAACACTGAACCTTTATGAAGCCGTCTGTAGTGTCATTTTCTGAGATAAATTAGGAACTGCACTTAATCCCATCACTCTGAACAAGGGTGCAACTAAACCTGGACCCAGCACCAGGTCCCATAGTGGTGGCTATGTTATCACTAAAGTCTCACACATAACATCTGTTCAACACAAATTGTTACTCCGTTTCCCATCTCTTCCGTATTTGTCTTTTTATACCTCATACCCCATTAAAAAAATCTATAAAAATGTCACATTAATAAAAAACAAACATAAGATTCAATATAGCTGATAAGGAACATGCATTATATACTTAATTTTAACCCATATATATGGGTTACATTTAAGATATCTATTATATCATAAACTACTTTTAACATACTTTGTTTTTAGAATGTTATATTATTTTAATCATTGTAATATTTATTTTTACAAATAATCCATCTTTCAGGTACTTATTTGCCAAGTCAGCCGGTAATTGTTCATCTACTAAATATGGCATTAGAGGTCTTCATCCTTTGGTAGCTTTGAGGTACACAAATAATGGTTGTACTTTTTTTTTTTTTTGTCTGCACACACGAAGGTGCTTTTTACATGACACCAATTTTAAATGGCTGCAAGCTTGAACAAATAAACTGCAACTTTCAAACCAGAATTTCTATTTAGGGCTACTACTAACTTCTGTCCACAAAATACTTTTCTTTCTAATACGCCAAAGCTGTTGTATTTGCTTGTTTATTATGGAAGATAAGGATGGGACAGGAGGAGGTGATTAATCTTCACCTGGCTGAGAATGGTGTCTAAAGAGTAGAAGATACCCCTGACCAGATATGCATTTTACATAAAAGCGTAATATTTACACTATTGATGCTGCGTCATCCAGCGATTTACTTTTTGTGCAGTGTTATAGGCTGTCCTATAATATGCCACTGGCATATTAAGGAAATTGTTTATTATGAACTATGGACAATACAGAGCCTGTTCTCCAATAACACGTGGATTAACATGGTGAAAAAATTCACATGTAAGGATTTACATCGATTCAACATGTCGATTTTTTTTATCTGTGTTGTTGCAATTTATTTTTAAGGTCTTGAAGCTCAGGAATAGCCTTGTGTTGGGACAGTACATGGATGCCTTTTATTTTGGTATTCAGGGGAGTCAGGTGTGTTGCTACTATGTTTTTCAATTTGTGAACCCTTTTGTGCTTTTTTCAGGAATTGTGTCAGTTGTTGATGCCAAGTACACCTTGCAGGTAAGCAACTAATTGTTTTGATCTGGAGTATGGGGTATATGAAAAAAGTGGTGTTATTTTTTTTTTTTTTTTTAATGTGGCCGGATTTCCCACCTGTTTTCAGTATTTATTATGTGCCTTTTTGGAGCTAAAAATGGGCTGGTGGGGAGAGATAAGTACCAGGAGCTTTGACCAGTGTCCACTGTAGTCCTGTTGGCATTCTGTGTTTGGTAGAAGAGCTGCAGGGAGAGTTATAGAGAGTATAAACTCATTGCTGCCTTAGCTCCTGTGTGTGAGCCTGGACAGGAAGTGGAAGGGATCATTATCCTGTTGCCCACTAACAGCCTTTCAGACATACTTTACAGGAAGAGCAGGGTCATTACTGAGTGATACACACTGTTTAACACCTACTGCAGCTCTGCTGTCAATCAAAGTAGTGTAGCTGGAACAGAAAACCTAGGAAGGTAAGTACTATGCAAATAACCTTTAAAGGGTTACTCTAACCACCATGACCATTTCAGCGATTTGAAGTGGTCATGGTGGTAGAAGTCATTGTGTACAGTGTTTCTGCTTGAAACATTGCACGTACAAATAAATTCTTAATTGTATGCTAAAGGCTAGCCGCACACGTGACACAGGCAGCAACTCTGTTCCGGGCTGCCTAATGTTAATTCTGTGCATAGATTTGCATACAACAGGCATAGAAATGTCCTTTTCCCTTCAAACATTGCGCTCCCTCCCACGTTGCGCTAAATCCCTCCGTGTGCGTTGGTGTTTTCTTCCTTTATTTATTTTTATCTTCCCTCCCGCACAGCTTCCAGCTTCAGCAGATTTGCAGAAGCTGGAAGCACATCACCCGGACCAACAAGGAGTATCAGAGCCCAGTGTATCAGAGCCCAGTAAGCGGCCATTTCTCCTCCTGCTTTAGCCCAGGGCATGTAACCGTAGCACTCCTTCCCCCTGCCCCCCCACCCCCACCCCCCAGACTGGTGGGGGTCATACTGGTCCCCACATTTGAGCTACTATACTAGCACTTACCACGCTGAAGAACCGCAGATTTTCCAAAATAGCAGATGCCTATCCCGCGGAGTCACACGCACAGAGTCTCCTGCGATCATTTGGCAGATCCTTACAGAAGCTAGATGCCATCTTTCAGCACTTCTGGCGCATGGTGGAACTCCATCTAGCCACCAAGGTACCCAGACGCACAGGATACGGGAGAACCAAGCGACAAGAGGGGAAGGAGCATACTCAAGGCTATATGCCAGTCATGAAACCTGCACAACCTACCATACACCCTCCCAGGCCGAGAGCCACAAGGGGCTTAACTGCCTCGCATCGCCCACAAGGAAGGAAGAATTCCCGTGACAAGCGGCGAATACCATATCACTCCTCCAACCACCCCTTACAAGGGAGAGACTTGGACTGCAGTAGTACCTTAGTCGCTGGGACATGGATGCTGGCCCTCCTACAGACCAGGGGTTGGAGGGGTCTCCGATCCTGTTAAGAAATCTCAGTTGATGGTACAGCCAAGCTACTGTGGACGGGAGTTGGATGATTCTGAAAGGAGACTACAACATAAGCCTTCTGCCACGTGTTAAAAGGCAGCTGAGATATTCATAACCGAATATGTCAAACACTTACTGATATGCTTTATTCCTGATTTCCATTAGCTCCTCATTTTCTTTATTTTCTCTACTTAAGCTTAAGTAAATTCACATTGTCATGGTAATGTGCTATATGGCCTGTACTTGCAAATGTCTCAGCATTACTACTTAAGTCTACAAGTTTTGTTGAGGGCTGACAACAAGGGAGGCTGGGACTCTCCATCATTGGGCATTGGCTGGGGGGCATATGAGCTTGTATAGCAGTTTAGTTAATATTAGCCTGACATGATGCAGCTGTATTAGTTAGATATTATGCTTCAACTGCTTGCATACTACGACACTGCACATGAACCCAGTTGTATCTGTCTGTTTGGTAATAGCTACATAATTAAGCTTGTTGTATAATTTTATTTTATTTTTTCCTAACATGTACCTGCTCAAGTGAAGTCAGACACCTCAATGTGTTAACCCTATCCTGATTGTCATGACTCTTACTTTCTGCTAATCCCTACAATTAATAACCTCTCTTATGCATATGACCTGTCTTACTCCTAATACAGTGAATACTTAAATCTGCGATATTCCTCTCTTGTTTAACACCTTTTATAAACATGTGCTGATGTTTATGTACATGTATTTGGTTACCTCTTTTGCTATCTGTTTCGTGTATATTGTCCAACCATTTGTCATTAACATGCACAACAAAAATAAAGAATGACAGAAAAAAAAAAATTATCTTAAAAACCAAATGCCCCATAATGTTAGATTTACCCCCCTTTAACTCTAACCCAATAATTCTAAGCACCCTTTTTACCACAACTGAAAGGCCATTTTAACCTCTTAACTACTTAAGTCTCCCCAGTATAACAGTACCCCCCATGTACTGGTTTTAGGGTGTCATGGAAAGTTACAGGGTTAAATATAGTGCTAGCAAATTAAATTCTCTGGACTTCGGCCTGGGTTGTCAGGCAGGTCCCTCAAATTGCAATCAATAAAATTACTTAATTATGTAAAAATATTACATAAATATGCATGTAGAATTTAAATATACATATATATATATATATATATATCTCCCCATGTACAGGTTTTATAGTGTTTTTGAAAGTTACAGTGTTAAATTTAAGGCTTGATTTTCATTTTTTTCGCATTGAAATTTGCCAGATTGGTTATGTTACTGTTGAGAGCGTATGGTAGCCAAGGAATGAGAATTACCCCCATGATGGCATACCATTTGCAAAAGAAGACAACCCAAGGTATTGCAAATGGGGTATGTTCAGTCTTTTTTTGTAGTCACAAATACTGGCCAAATTTAGTGTTCATAATTGTTTTCTTGCATTTTTACACACAAACAAATATAAATGCTAACTTTAGGCAGTGTAGGTTGTTACTAAGAAAGACTGGACATACCTTGTAATGAATACCCTGGGTTTTCTACTTTAAAAAAAAATGTACATGTGAGGTGTGATTCAGAGGTTTATGACAGATAATAGTGTTATAATGTCACTATTGATAAATTTGAAAAATATATATTTTGAAACTGCAATGTCCTACTTGTACTTATAGCCCTATAACTTGCAAAAAAAAAAGCTAAGAACATGTTATCATTGTGTATTTCTAAACTCAGGACAAAATTTTGAAACCATTTAGCATGGGTGTTTTTTGGCAGCTGTAGATACGTAACAGATGTGGGTCAATGTTAGAATAAGTGTGTTTTTTAAAAAAAAAATTTTTTTATCAACCTGCTCCTGACGATGGTGTGTAGACACACCGAAAGGCGAGTCAAGCTTTCTTTCATTATTATTATTTCACTTTGGTAGCACATTATTCTTGTTCTGTTTGTTTAGTGATTATAGTTTTATAAGTTTTTCTTTTTGGCACGCAGGGATAGCGGCTACTAGGTAGGTACCAGGGCATCTCCCATGGTACTGAGGTATTTTTAGGGTTTAGTTTTCTTTTTGTTTACCTACCCTTCAATAGGACTTTATTAAACTTGGGGGATTACCTATAGAGTTTCTTTGGGTACCTACCTTCAGCCTATGGGAGTTTGTGAGTTGGGTATAGGAGCTTTAGTTATAGTTCTTTATGTGGTGTACACCGTTGCTGTTAGTTTGAGTTCAGCTGTCAGTATCCTCTTTACCTTTTCATTGGTCCTACCAACCTATCCCTCTATGCTTTTCCTGCTACTGTACAGATCCCTTTTTCCGTTTTCCACTAGAGTTCAGATGACCCATTTAGGGACTTCATGCTCTGGGGGTTCCTGATATTTTGTGTTCTACAGTCTATTCTCTTTAGGGTTACCCCCTTTCCTGGGACTGTGTTATAGGCTGCCTGAGGACCCAGCTCTGGATTCCATTTTTTGGCATCTAGTCCCTGGGTTCTTAATCCTATTCTTTACTTGTACTTATAGCCCTATAACTTGCACACAAAAAAAAGCTAAGAACATGTTAACATTGGGTATTTCTAAACTCAGGAAAAAATGTTGAAGCCATTTAGCATGGGTGTTTTTTGGCGGTTGTAGATACGTGACATATGGGGGTCAAAGTTAGAATAAGTGGGGGTTTTTTAATTTATTTTTATCATATTTATAAAAATTATTTATAGTAAATTATATGATATGGTGAAAATAATAGTATCATTAGAAAGACCATTTAATGGGCAGAAAAACTGTATCTGATATGAGTGGATACAGTAAATAAGTAAAAGGAGAATTCCAGCTAAACACAAACACAGCAGAAATGTAAAAACAGCCTTGGTCCTTAATGGTAAGAAAATTGAAAAATGGTCTGGTCACTAAGGGGTTAATATTGTAATTTTCTTAAAATGAAACACTCTCTGTAATCTAATTCTGATGTTAACCCCTCTTAAACCTTTAACCCCCACTTTACCCTAACCATATTTAAAACATTTTATTTTATTTTTTTATTTTTTTTTAATTTCTATTTGTTTTTACAGTCACATACACTCACAGATTCAAACACAATTAATTACAAGCAGACATATGTACAAATGCAGTTTTCAGATTTCAATATCTAGTTTTTAGACTTTTTTTGCCAGCAATGTCCAGTTAATAAGTGTATTTAACTCACTTTAATACCAAGTGAACATGCATATGTGCAACATTATCCCATTAGATGCCCCTTAGATGTCAAGTAAGCACACGTGAGGCAATGAGGAATCATGGGAAGGCGAAGTTGTTGCAGTGAAAATAATTCAGCTGAATGAAGTAGGTTTTTTTACTTAACTTGGCTGGTTTATTCAGAACAATAAACTCTGAAATAGTATTTGTAAAATTAAAGGAACTATGAACGGTCATTCCTCTGGAAGTGACAGTTGCTCTTTTAAATAACTGTGAGATAATTTGTCAATTTTTTGAGACGGAATTCATGGTTCGTTCTTTTGCATGTGCACGTGTGTGTGAGTTTTAAAAAAATATATATATTTCCTCAAATTTAGAGAATGAATAGTTATGTGGAAATGCATAATACCTTTTTAATATAGTTAAAGGACCACTCTAGGCACCCAGACCACTTCAGCTTAATGAAGTGGTCTAGGTGCCAGGTCCTTCTAGGGTTAACCCATTTTTTCATAAACATAGCAGTTTCAGAGAAACTGCTATGTTTATGAATGGGTTAAGCCTTCCCCCTAATCCTCTAGTGGCTGTCTCATTGACAGCCACTAGAGGCGCTTGCGTGCTTCTCACCGTGATTTTCACAGTGAGAGCACGCCAGCGTCCATAGGAAAGCATTATGAATGCTTTCCTATGTGACCGGCTGAATGCGTGCGCAGCTCTTGCCGCGCGTGCACATTCAGCCGACGGGGAGGAGAAGAGGAGGATCGGAGGAGGAGAGCTCCCCGCCCAGCGCTGGAAAAAGGTAAGTTTTACCCCCTTCCCCTTTCCAGAGCCGGGCGGGAGGGGGACCCTGAGGGTGGGGGCACCCTCAGGGCACTATAGTGCCAGGAAAACGAGTATGTTTTCCTGGCACTATAGTGGTCCTTTAAAAAAAAATCAATTTTGGGGCACACTTTTTCACACCCAGTTCACACTTTATCTAAAAACCCTAAACCCTAGCTGTATACAAAAAAAGCTAACATGTACTGCTATCTGAAGCTTGGAGGTTTGCAGGATGTAATATGCTTGGTGCTGTCTTATGTACTCCATAATTTAGCTCTTATATTGTTTCTTCCATTGTTTTGGATTTTTTAAATCTACCAGTAAGGAAATGACAAATGGACTTCAGAAATGTCCACATAAAGTAATGGAAAATAAATGTTGTTTGCTATTTTCTAGTTCATTTTGATATTGAAATAGTTTAAATTTTCACGTACCCCCCCACCCCCTTTCCCGAATTCCATTTTAAAAGTCATTATTCTGTGAGCTATTGTTAACAACTCATGGCTGTGGCCATATGAAATCGGTAAATGTCAATGGTCTTTGTCGTATCCGGAAAACTTTTCATATTATTAAAACTGTTCTTTTTCCTTCAACATTGACACACTGTCACCATCATTTAAACTTTAAAATCTCCCGCCTGCTGGAGACAAATAACATTTTGCTTTTATGCGGTTGATTTGCCAGCTCTTTCAGTTCAGTCAAAGGAAAGCTTGACCTCTATAGCTGAAAAGCTGGGTTTGATTCAAGACATTACAAATTGTGACACTAAGAGAACAGGGAGCAATTTAAAGAGTGTCATGCTTGAGAAGCCTTCATGTCCACAGACCTGTCTGGGAGATGTGGCTATGTTAACTCACGAAGAATCTGAAACTGAAGTGGTAATTGATATCATTGACGATCACTTTAATGGGATTGTCACCCAGATGTCTAAAGTATTCATTTTTTAATCATGGATAAATGATTGGACAACTTGACATGACAGATACCTTCAACCTAGACCAGATGTGTTGGCCTCCTCAGTATTGTTAGGCATGGACAAACGCTTTAGAGTTTCTGTCCAAAGATTTATAGAGAGGAATTTTAACTAATAGTGAAAATATTGGGAAATGATAAATAATGAAAGGGTAAATTGTCTGATCTTTAACCTTGTTTAAATTCATGTGGTGTTTTTGACAAAGCAGTGTTTTTATTTCAATATTAAAGGGTCACTAAAGGGGAGTTCCCCCATTTAATTTACAAACATTTTAAATAATGTGTTAAAATATATGCAAATATGGGGAGGCGGGGCGAGGCCTGACCTCGAAGCAGAGAGGACGCAAATCACAGCAGCTCCTGCTCAATACAACAATAGTAGCGAATTTTCAGGGCCAACATGATTAATAAGCGAGACAGAAAGGCTACCCAGAGTGCGGTGACATTGGTGTGCACAGGTAGACACCAAACAAGCGACTAACAAAACCCCATCCACCCGACACAATGGTGAGGCCTACAAGCATGGCGGGCGCAGGGGGGACAGACGCTTTCCTGCAGCCACTGGACTGGTGGGGGTTATCCCGGTCTACCCCCACAAGACACCCCTACATAGCGGTGGAAAAATGACCACGATACAGAGACCCGAACCTACCGTCACAAAGGCCTCCAAAATGGCGGATGCCATCAGTACAGCCTACCCACAAAATGTGTGGCTAGAAACAGAGCTCCGGCTAAACCTCATCTTCTCCTCCTTCTGGAAGCAATTGAAGGCTCGCATGCGGAGTCCGAAACACAAGCCACTGACTGCAGACTAGTCACGCACTGCACCATGAGGTACCCAATGGAGTGAAGCAGAAGCTCCCCCTAACCCTGCACCTGCGAAAGTCCATCTCCGGCAAGGGGCCACCTCGGGACCACACCTGAGCACCAGGGTCGGCAGCAGCAAAACAGGGCATGGAGCCCTGGGGATACCCCAGACAGGACCCCCACGGCACCCTTATCGAAGACCTGCACCGAGACTCAAGCCTCAAAGGGGCAAGTACGGTACGACGGAGCGAATGAAACGGAGGGGCGCAAAACTCAGAGAGGAGAACGCGATGAGAACGCACACGGGGAGCTGTCCCAGTCCAAGACAGGCGAACCCAGCCTGGCACAAAGATTGGAAGGCACAATACGCACCAGCCAACACCCCCCCACATGGCTCAGGGGCTCTAAGCTTCCTCGCACCGGGGAGACTGCACAAGCTGCAACGACCAACAGTGGGGGCACGCATCCAGCCCCAACAAGGCATCAGCTGACCCCAATGGGACTTGGACTCAGTCAGGCAAAATGCCCATTATCACTCAGTTTCCTATGCCCCAAGTGAACTTCTACGTTTGTCGGCTGGGATCTATATTCTGTGTTTGACTTTGTTTTATGGACTGCTCGCACAGGGGATCACGGGGGGTATTATCCGTAGTCCATCGATTAAACGCTATGTATACCCATGCTTAGACTAGCCCATGTTCAAGCGAGTATTATACTTTTATTTTCTTTATTTTAGTGCAATGTTATCAATATGCTGCCTAGCAGTTAGGTTTCAGGTGTTATATTTAATCTTTTCCCCACAAGCACTGCTGGAGCATTATAAGACCTGCTATATTAATGCCATGCACTTTCGAAATCCTTATTTTTTCTCACATCTGACCATGCTTAATATCTACTTAAATATAAAATTGTGCACGTATTCAATCTAGCCTACCCCTTTGTTACATGTGTTTTACCTATGCATAAGGATTGCCGTTGGGGTACCGCACGCGCTTATGTTAAATTAATATGCACTGCAAAAATAAAAAATTTAAAAAATATATATATGCAAATATAATTATTACAATGAAAATTAAATGCACATATTTAAAGTTACTACACTTTTTTAGCAATTTCCCAGACTGCCCAGTTCCATTATTGATGTCTCACCAAACCAGGGAGTAACTCACTTCATTTAGCTTTCCCTGAATATGTGGGAGATGTAGTTCTTGTTGCAACTTTCTACTGGAGAAACAGGAGAATTAGAAATCACATCATGTTCATATTATTTTTGGAGAAAAAAAAGAGAAACACTGTGTGCTTAGGTTGGGTTGGAGAAACAGAAAAGGTGGGCCTATGGAACAAAATTAATTATTTAAACATGAAAAGTAAAGCAGAGGGGTAGTCGTGTTTGGAGACACAAGAGTATGAAGACACAGGGTGTTTGACAAAGGAAGATAAATCTGGTGGTAATGTTGATCACAGACTGAAAAAGGGTTATCTCGGTGTGGCTTTTTTTGTGAGTGTTAAAAGTTTAAGTAGGAATATTCCAAAACATTCACAAGATCCAGAC
The DNA here is from genome assembly GCA_933207985.1 of Pelobates cultripes. Classification (NCBI taxonomy): domain Eukaryota; kingdom Metazoa; phylum Chordata; class Amphibia; order Anura; family Pelobatidae; genus Pelobates; species Pelobates cultripes. Next base: position 135,142,720 of record OW240916.1, read on the forward strand.
CAGTACAACAAATCTTAGATTATGATAAAATCTGTTATAGTCACATACATACCTGTATACTAGGGCAGTATAAAGCAGTGATACATAACCCTGACCATGCAGATATTTGTGGTCATTTGTTATGAAACCCAAGCAGTAACATATAAGGCATATACAGTAACACTCGTGTAAGAGAGCCATTCTAACATACAGAGCTAACAAATATATTATATGGCCAACAGCTGAAATGGGCTACAACAGGGTGTTTGCCATGCACACAACTTTGTAGTGATTGCATTTTTTTTTCTGTGTCTTTGCAAGCATCTGGCAGAAGAGAAACCAGAAGGCCTTATTAATGAAGCGGCGAGGTATTACTGCTAATTAAATGCCCGTGTGTCTGTTTAGCTTTTGTAATGTATGATAATCTCCAGCTCTGTACCTGATCTATCATTGTCCTTAGAAATATAATGTGAATCTTTTTTTTTCAGCTTAGCCATAAACAAAAGAATGTTTGGATCCAATAGGACAAAATATCGGACAATGTATAGGTTTATTTAGATGAATGCAAATGATTTTTGTGATAACCTGAGACCGTATTCTAATATGTTACTTGGTTTTAGTGGGCTAGTATATCGAAGGTAATTTAAACTACACAACATTCAAATGCAAAATAATCTGTTGTTTGCATCTATGTATTTTATTGCTTTGAATGAGAATATATATTTTTTTTCTGGATTCTAGGCAGGTTGCATTGGCAGATGTTATAATTGTCAACAAAACAGATTTGGTATCACAGCAAGAGCTAGAAGATGTGAGAATTGCTGTTAGGTATGTCTCCTATAAGTTTTCTTAAATCTATCATAGGACAATGACCAGGCATAGATGTTTCTTTAAAAATTACACAATACGTTCAGACTTATCAGTCATTTGATGTGATCAGAGTTTTTTGTGTGTTTTTGAAAAATTATTTTTATATACAATTTTCAGATTATTTATTTGTATTGTAATATGTAGTTATGACTTTTAATATAAATATGCCAAAACCTCAATTTTATAGGTACCAGATTGCAGTAATCTGAATGTGAATGGGACAGATGAAATACATGGTATACAGAAGGGCTGGTAGGAGGAGAATTGAGTTGTCTAGATTTTAGATATCCATGAAATATGAGGCAGCACAGTAAAAGTTCTATTCAATATCTGTGCCCATGGTACAACTCTTGGCATGCTTGCCTTTCTTTTCAATTTGCTTTTTCTATATTGCATTATTAGGATTGATGCCTGCTTTTGTGTGTGCATATATATATATATATATTTTTTTATATATATATATATATAATATATATATATATATATATATTTTTTTTTAATAAATCCCCAAAAAACAAACTGGCTTGTTCTAAACATGCATATTCTCCAAATGGTGTTATTACCCATCGCATCCACAAATAGATGCTCTTCCTCTGTCCTCTTTCATAAATGTACCCATATCCTTAAAATAGCATCATTAATAATTGCATTATGTTAATGAGAGTGATGCAATTAATGCGCTTCCCAATTACTTGAGATATAAATGCAACCATAAAAGTTTTTGGATAAACATGGATAAATCTTTTGCATTACCTATAAATTTATCAGATGCCAACTGGAGTCTATGTACCATACACAGCTTACTCAAACTGTAACATATTTGGGAGGATAAGTGACTGATAATCCAGCCACCCTTTACACTGCAAACTATGCTCCCTTATTTTGTTTTATAAAACATGATTTAGAATTTTGGGGAAAAGCTTATATCATGTATGGGTATCCTTTTCGAAGCTTTGCCAATAAATGTTGATAAGGGGGGATTAAAGGGTATCCAGAGATCAATAGATTCCTTTATTTGGGAAAGGAAGATTCATAAACTGGCAAAGTACATGCTCTGCGGGCCAAAGTCAAGGGGCAGTATGGGACCCCCCATATCTTAATGTATTATTATGCTGCACAATTGATGCAGATAGTGATGTCGCATGCTCCTCCGGGTGATAGTAGGTGGGTGGACCTGGAGTTGCATATTATGGGATCAGACTTTCCCATGTTTTCTATATAGCTTAGCAGATCAATCACAGAGAGTCCTTCTCTGCACAACAAAATTTGAGGTGTGAAGCTAGAGGGTGATTCCAGGGAGAAAATATGGGAGGCTGCTGCTAAGGACTCTATATGTCCTGTCCCAAGAACAGATATCTAAAATATTGTTCAGATGGCATACTTACTCTGTTCAACTGTTCCATAATGTCAGGTCCTCCACTGACACTTGCTGGAAACTATGTTGTCAAAGAGGAACATATCTCCATGTGTAGTGGACATGCCCAATGGTAGTGCCCTTTTGCCCTTCCTTTTTATCTTTATAGTATCTTTTCTTTTTATATATTTAATATACTCATATGTTCAATTGTATGAGCATGCTACACCAGTGCACAAATACGCTATTTATGTATTTCTTTTTGCTTATTTTTGGAAATAAATAATTAAAAAAATAAAAATAAAATACAGCCTCAGGCTGGTTTGGTACTGGTGGAACCGATTTGACAGTAACTTGAAGAATGGTTCCCACCTCCCTTGATCTGAATTTAGGTGACCTACTTAGACAGATAACTACATATAGACTCCTATATTACCCAGTTCAGTTAGTGAAAAGTGCTAAAAATGTATTAAGCGATAAACAACCATACCATGTAATGAAGTCATTTTAAAGCAATGTTATACATTCAGTACGTATATTGTTTTTAACTTTTTTTCTTTCTTATTCTGCCAAAGGTCAATTAATGGAATTGTCAAAATGTTGGAAACCCAAAGATCCCGGTAATTACATGTGTATATATTGTGCTGTTGTAGTTTGTATAGTTAAATATCTATCTGCATGTGCGTTTGTGTGTGTGTGTGTATATGTGTGCATATATATACGGTACATACACACAAACACACATATATAAATATATATATATATATATATATATATATATATAAACTGAAAAGTTGGCTGTATCTTTGGCATTTTCCTGCTTTTCACACTAAAGCAGATGTTATCACAGTAAAAGGGACACTATAGTCACCAAACAACTTTAGCTTAATGAAGCAGTTACAGTGTATCGATCATGTCCCTGCAGTTTCACTGCTCTGTGTTTATGCAGCTCTAGTCACACCTCCCTTCATGTGACACAACCTCCTAAACACTTCTTGTAAAGAGTCCTCTAATGCTGAAACTTCCTTTATTGCAAATTCTGTTTAATTTAGAATTTCTTATCTACTGCTCTGTTGATATCGTGGTACACCCTGCAGGAGCCTCCTATATGTGATTAACCCCTTAAGGACACATGACATGTGTGACATGTCATGATTACCTTTTATTCCAGAAGTTTGGTCCTTAAGGGGTTAAAGTTCAGCTTACAGAGAAGGAGATAAAAACATTTAAAGTAAGTTACATCTAATTGAAAATAAAATGTTTTTCTCCCATGCAGGCTTTATCAGTCACAGCTAGGAGAGGTGTGGCTAGGGCTGCATAAACAGAAACGGTTATTTAACTTCTAAATAGCAATGTCCCTTCTCAGAGTGCTCTCTATCAAGTTTATATATTTAATTTAGTTGGAGTTTAGTATCTGGACGAACCTTTTTTTTTTTTTTTTTTTGTGTGTGAGACATTGAGCGCAAAGCTCATGTTGAGATCTATATACATGGATAACCTATGAGTTATGGGAAAGCGTTCCATGCGGCTGGCCTGATGTAGCGCAGAATTCCCAGAGGTCTTATCTAACATTTTACGATGATCAGGTGGCTAATATTCAGAGCGCTTATTGCTTGGGTGGGAGCGGGGACAAGGAGCCATGGCGGTATGATTAGCGCTCTTTGAGGACATTTTATTAGTGTTCCTACACATAACCTTTTTTTGTGATGCCCCATTTGGTTTTAAATTCATTTTAAAGATTTAGAAAATTACTTTACAATTCAGTTAATTCCTGGCACAGTAAGTGCACACGTTGCAAATGGGAAGGAGAATTAGAATCATTTCATTTCTCTTTTTCTATGTATGCTCTCTCTATACTGACTGCCCGATGCAAAGAACAGAGCTTATAACAATAATTGACTTTGAGCCAAGATGGAGGTGCACAGTTGCATGATTAAGAGGTGTACATTTATCAATTAGATGTTCTTTCCAAACCTCACAAACACATATTTGTTAAATATAGGGGAAGTAAGCAAACATAATATTAAACATTATAGGAAGTGACAGTCCCTACTGCTTTAAGTATGAAATGCAGCGACATTCCCTGTTATTTAATGTTCTACATACAGTAATGATTTATATGTGAATGCTTCAGGATATATTTATCTGATGTTAAATGGCCGCTGATTATTATATAATGTGGCAAAATATTCTGGTGTCCTTCTTTTGAGGAGGGTCACCCTTTTTTTTAAGCACTGTCATATCTGTTTACATGGGACAAATTCATGTTGAGTTGGAGTATTGTGTTCATCATTAAATCAATATGCCTAATTCTTCTTTATTACTCTATATCAATAACATTCTGCTTAGTATTGAAGAAGTGCAGGCAGCATGAAAAGCCATTATCTCATTAAACATTCAGCCAAGCCAAACGAAGACTGCCTTACACACAATTACAATGCCCTGACAAGTGTTCAACAGAAATACATGAAAGACTAAAATTCTTTATATTCAGAATAACAATGTATCATATACCTACAGAATAAACAAAAGCAATAGTAAATCAATGTCAGAAAATAAACTAACTCAAAACTAATCATTATAAACACATACAAACTCTCAACTCTCATAAGATCCTGTGTATAACAATCACCTCATGGCACACACAAATCCCTCTCCCTCAAAATATAAAATAAATAGGCAAAATAAGGCACCACCTGATGTCTGTTCAACATCATAAAATAATAGAAGACAAACTGATACTGGAATTAATTACCATAGCATTTCTTAGTATTCACAAAAAGTGTAATGTTGTAAAGTATGTGCAAACAACTTTCTGCCTTATTTCAGGATTTTTTTTGCAACGCTCTGTGGACCCTGTAATACCCAACTTCTTGCTAAATAATAAAAAGCTGAAGGCTCACATTATACATTCTCCCTTCAACTTAATTAATGCATCAGTTAACTTAAAAGAACAGTTGCATGGAAGAACAGCTCCCACGAGGTCCACAAACGCAGATTGATCCCTCACCTGATACCAAGATGTGACAGTTCATTGCACGAAGTTGTGCTGGCCCTGAAGTTTGGCCCGAAACGGGTTTCTTGACCTGTTGCAGGGAGATAAAAGACCTCAGTGACTGAGGTGCACAGCTGCAGATCAAAATATTGACTGCCCACAAAAACAGAACCAGTATAATGATATTATATATGTCAACCTATATACACTAACATCATCCCTTAAGGGAAAACTCTTGCACATGGCCTGCAGGCCAAAAATGGGAACAAGCAAACCACTACAGATTTGCTGCCTAGCCAAATGGTCCACCTATACAATTACTTATGTTGACCATCCACAACTAATAAAGAAAGTTCCTAAACTACACACATGGAAATGGTACCGACAGACACGGCCACATTACCTCACAAACGTAGGGTGGTTTACAAACCACCACAACCTAAAATATGCGACAACCAACACCAAGCTGCAATGTAGTACTTACTGATGACACTAACCATATTGTCGCTAAATGCAAAAGGACTTAATTCTTCTCACAAAAGGAGACTGGCCTTAGCTGACGCCAACAAAATGAAGGCTCATATAGCGTTCTTTCAGGAAACCCATTTCCTCAAATCTAGAATGCCTAAGTTCTCCTCGAGACAATACCCGGTGGGCTTTCATGTAGGGTATGAAAAGAAAAAAAGAGAAGTGTCCATATTGAAGCTACAAAGCTACAAAAAAAAAATAGGAGATTAAGAGGGCAGATTCCTCATGATCCAATGTACATTAAATAATGACCCACACACGCTCCTGAATGTATATGGCCTGCACGAAAATCAGACAGACTATCTCAAAAAGATCATAGCGAAGACCAATAGCTATACATATGGCAACTTAATTATAGGGGGAGACACTAACTTTATTAGTGGGGGAGTCACTTCGAGAGCCACTCACAGCCACTCCCGACTGTGCAAGGTTCGAAAGGTCAATTCCCTGCTCACATAAATCAGCATCAGAGTCACTCAAGGACTCAGCACCTGGCTTCTCAGGTTGTGCTCTAGCACATTTTCATTGCCGTGCCCATGGCTTTTTTGCGTGATACAGGCACGCTTTCATGGGTGACCTCAGGTTCACTAGTCATATGGGTTTTGGAGGCAGAGAGAGTTAAGTGCCTGGATTTGGCAGTAGCCTTCTTGGGTGCGTCCCCTGAAAGGTCTAAACCAGAACACGGTTGGCGCGTCAGTGGGCCCGAACTTTCTGCAGCCAGTGGGCGCAAGAGTAAGGCCAGGGAGAGGGCAGAGGACATAGAGCCCATAGCTGCCATAATAGCGTCAGTGACTGAGCGCCAGGGACTGAGCCTCATCAGGCAGAGACATAGGGCTAACCACTGATGAAGGGGAGCTAGAAACTGAAGAGTGGTTCCCCAAACCTTGAGGCATATCCATCTCACCAGGGGAAGGTGGGCAGGCAGGCACCATAGATTTGAGCCTATTGTATGCTGAAAGACCCACAAAATAAAAATCCAGTACAATATTAGACCCTGAACAAGCTGTAGAAAAAACAATAACCGTACAGGCTGGTAGGAGTTAATCACCCTAGACTAGTTACACCAGAGAGGGAGAGATAGGGGAGCTCGCCAGGGCCCAAACCAGCAGACCGGATAGACACGAGGTAAAACAGACGCAGAAGGACGGAAGATCAAAAAATGGCCACTGCCAGTCTCGCGAGATTCGCGGCAAAAAATCCTCTGAACGCTTCCAATTCGCGAACCGAAAGCTTGGCAAAATGACTAATTAGTGGGAACAAACTAATGAAGGTCAGTACACAGCAAAACATCCCAACAAAAACCATTTCCAGCAAAACAGTAGAACGCGACAAACTAGTTGAACGGTACCATATGCCGGTCAAACTAACGAATGGCACAGATTCGTGGCGAGTTTAGCCAAAAGGGCTTGACTTGAGACATGAAAATAGCCGAACAGTAGTGAGGAAACAGGCGCAAAAGGGCGCCAAACAATCAGGAAGAAGGGGGGAGACCAAAAAGCAGAAAAATAAAGAAAAATAAGGAAAAAAGGATATGAAGATAGAAGCAATAAAGCAAAGCTCAAGAGAGAGAGGAGAAATACATATAAGAATCCCCCAAAGGAAGGTCTGGAACCCTTGGCTCAAAGGTAAATATAATTTAACTTTAATATCATATAAAACAGAATTAATAAACAGGAAAAAAAACAGACTATAAGATACGATAATAATAAGTAAGTAATAATTAAATAATAAGTACTTATCTTTTGTGGAGCAGCAAAGAAAGAGGAAGCTCGAGAGGCAGTGCTTGCGGTTATACTGGGACCTGGATCGGGATTGGCTAGTGTCTCATTGTATTTGTTATATTTTTTCTACTTGTGTTCTTTGCTGCTATTGGTGGACAGTAAAGAAAGGGTTAAGCAATATGAGCCTCCGTGTCTTGACATAGAATTGTGAGTCACTAACAGAAGAAGTGAAAAAAAGTAAGTTCTTTTTTTAAAGCTATGCTTACTCAAGAGTTTCATGGTGATGTGTGGCTTTGGCTGCTGTTCTCAGTTTCTGTGTAAAACTATTTTGGAGAAGATTGATTTAAAAAAAATATATTGTTCCCTAAACCTGCTATTGAGGGAAAACGTCACTGTGTATCGAGGGTCTGTCCATTCATGTTCTTCCCCAGTACTGCTGAAGTGCAGAATTTACAGCATAATCCATGCCTGATGAAGGGATCTTGGTGTCCTGAAAACATGCATAATATCCCTCTTTTATTAATTAAAAAGGTATTTATACGTGTGTTTTTGTTATTTTATACCATTTGGCATTAACAAATACCTTGCTGTCTCATACTTGCCTTTGGTCAGTATAGGACAACCATTAGAACCTGGCCTGTTACAGCAGCCATGGACTGAAGAGATAGTGATGTGGTTTAAATCAGGTTTGTGCTTGATATGGAAATCGGTTACTTGATCTTGTGTTAACTAGCATGCTTGTTTTCTTTTCTAGGGTGGACTTAACAGAAATCCTAGATTTACATGCTTTTGACAGCACGTTTGGGGGAAGGTAATGATTCAAACGTATTTATGACAAAATATTGCTTTTATTTTTAGCTAATCTCAGAGTTATTTACTAAAGTAGTTTCAATTTTAAGGCAAGAGTAGCCAAACTGAAAGCATAGCTGGCTTAGACTATTTTTCCATTTCGGCTGTTTTGACCTCAAATTTGTATTTCACTTTGAATTCTCAATTTAGTCAATAATCCTGACAGTAGAAACCTGCATAGACTTGCCTCATTCAGTGAGAAGCGTGATTTGACCTGACATCTAGTTAATATTTGTGCTAAATGTTTGTGTAACAGAGTGTCCTTCACATAGTAACACATGGTCTGCTTTAGATTAAAAAGTATTTTATAAAGTATTTAATAGTCTAGTGGCACTGTAAAGGGTTAATATAATGTATATGACAGGCATTTTCCTGTATTATGTGGAGATATTAGTTTGAATGCCTAGTTTTCACTCCTCATTTGTTACTGGGTTACATTACGTCTCCAGTTATTTTTTCAAAATTGAACACGTTTTTCTTTTTATTGAAACAGTTTAAACATTTATATTTAATTTTGGTGAATTTACCTATGGGGGGTCTCATTTCAGTAATGTAAGGCTATCACAGTATGCCAATTAGAAAATACTGGCACAAACAAAGTGCCAAGTGAAGGTCATTCAAATCTTAACCTAAAAAGGGGGTAACCCTAAATACATAACTGAAGGAATAGAAGCACAAAAATAGCATCAGTCAAAAAAGCTGACGAGAAGCATAAAAAAGGATGCTAAGAAAAAAAAATATCTTTGTATAGCAACAAATAAAATGTAAAAGAGACACAAAAGAAGATTTATTAGTGTCCACAACACATTCACATTGACTCACAAAAAAGTGTTGTGTGAGGTGTTTTGGCGGGACCAAACTGTATTCCTGCTTATTATGGATTTCCTTTAAAGGTAGGTAGTAAACAGCTAAAGCAATCCTTTTAAGATTAAGCAGCTGCGGTGGATTAAACTTGACACCATTACTTCCATACCTCATGTAGACTTCTATTCACCTCAGTAGCTTGTCCACAAACACACTTTCCCTCCCTTTTAAACCTACTGTTACCAATTTACCCCACGCAGCTCTTCCTAAACCTTGCAAATGTTTTTTGAAGTCCTTGCCAGCCCCCTGCAGAAGAGTGTATGCTACAATTGACAAGGATGTAATCTGTTTGACAATATTTGGTTGAAAAATCCCTCCATAGAAGGATCTCATTATTGTCTACTTAGGAATTATATGTAGCTAGTTAGCATGTGACAGAAAGGGTTAAATAAACTGTTATTTCATGAATAAAAAAAAAAAAACTCCTATTGGGTACTGCTTGTGTGTGGTTTTTTTTGTCTGGACACACTTGGGAAAACTTACATTCTTGGTGACAAGTAGGCAAATATGTTATCATGCCAGCTGAGGAATTTATCGTTTCCAGTTCATTTTCCAGATCAAAGTTGTAGGGGTAAAGAGACATGGAATGCCATTCTAATTAAGGCCTCTGTAAACTTGTTACAATGATGCGTAGGACACTTTACCAAAGTTCAATGTACGAGTGGGTCAAACACTTTAACAGCAGCATCTAAGTGCCCGGTTTAAGTATCAGCTGGCACCCAGGAATATAATGTCTTAAATCACTAGCTCTCTGGAGATCATTATATGTTACTTACAATGATGGAGCCTAGATTAGACGTGTTATACACACTAGAAGTTAAGTGACCTCTGTTTAATGCATCATGCAGTGATAAAAACTGCATTTGCTTTAACTTTGCTTTTCCAACAGACCATGGTAAACAACAAAAACAATAGTAAGGAAGTCCTTGAGTACTTTATTATCATCATCATTTTAACGCCCTTTAACATGCACTTTGTCATGCAGGAGTACTCTTTGTACCTTTATTTTGGCATGATACAAGCTATTCTATTTTGAAATATGTACCTGTATGAAATACAGGGCGAAGGTTGTTAATTAATCTGCCATTCAGTTTACAGGACAAATTGATCCCAGTGGCGTCTCACCCACATCTTGATAAGGTAATGGATGTTTTTGTTCTTTTCATGTCCCTGTTAGTTTATTTAAATTTTTTGGCGTTTGTAATTTCATTATCTATAAACATAAAAAAATGAATGACTCCTGCGACGAGATCTAGTAAACATGCATATATGTGTTACATAGTGTCCCTCACAGTTAGCAATAAGCGAATGTGTTATTAGGGTTTTAGTGTGCCAAAAAGAAAAATATGTATCAATTTCTCCACTCTGGTGGCTATTCATTGAGACCCCTGGTAAATGGGGATTAAGGGGTCTCTATTTGCTTATTTTTAAGGCTGGGATCTTTGCCACTGGTTTTTGGAATTCACGCTCATTTAGTGGGTAATCATGTCTTTTTTCAATGCTTTATTGGATATTATGTTTTGTGTGTATTTCCTTTCAGTTCTGCCATTTGCAAGCTGTACTTTGGCGCTCTTAGTGGCAACAATGAAATGCATTGTTAGTTGGGTAAACCTACATAGTGAAGGTTAATCTTTGAATTGCACTGCCTATTCAGTTAATTTTTACCTTGATTTATTTATTTATTTTAAATTCTTTATTTTTGCCTCACTCCACTTGGGAGTATGCAACAGACGATATTCCTGGAACAAAGTTATAGCATACAACAAGCATGACATTTAGACAATATGTATCAGTACAGAGTGGGGGGAGGATTTTTATATATGTATGGGCATGCTGGTCTAACAGGTAGCATTCACTGTAGTGTAGAACCTTTCTAAAGGTACAGATTAGCACCCTCTTATAACATATCTATGGCATATGTGTATCGTGCTATAAAGAGTGGGGAGGGTGGGTTGGGGGACTTCTCAGATAACGTGCACCCTCTGTGTAGGTTCGTCAAGATAGCGTCTAGGTCGGGGTGTCTCAGCTCCCCGTTGAGGTAACAGCTACATTACAGAGGGGAGAAGGGTAGTTAGGTATAAGTGGGAGCGCAGCAGCGGGTAATAATAACCATCAAAAATAATGTAAGAGAGTTATAATATTGTTAGTACGCACTTCGTCCGTATGATCTTGTTTTCCTTCTGGCTTGTTGGTCGCTGCAGACGAACTGTGTGTCTTGGGCCAGTCAAGTGACCAGGAGTGCAGGCGGGCGTCCTGTGGTTGACCGTGGTGCGAAGGTCGGGATCTTAGACGGGTCCAGGTTTCGGAGGCGGGAGGTTGAGTCTTGTTCAGGTAGCAGCTTCAGGCTGCGCATGTTGGTCTCTAGTTCCAGAGGGTTCTTGGCTCTGTAGGTGCCTCCCTGGTGAGTGAGTATGAGTTGTCTGGGGTTTCCCCAGCGGTAGGGCACGTCCTGGGCTCTTAGGATTTGGAGTAGTGGTTTCATTGACCTGCGCCAGAGTAATGTCTTTTTGGTGAGGTCAGGGAATAGGAGCAGAGATGCGCCTTCGAATTGGATTGGGGTTTTCCCTCTCACTGCAGATAAAATTAGAGCTTTGTCGTGCATTGTTTGGAAGCGGAGAATAAGATCCGCCGTGGCCGTGGCAGGGGCATTTTTTGGCATTGGTAGCCTGAACATGCCAGTTTTAGTGCCTTTGTTTGTTTGGCCGGTAGCAGTGTTGAGATGAGACGCCTTATGTAGTGTGGCGTTTCCTCTGTACTCACTGTGTCAGGGATGCCCCTCAGTTTAAGGTTGTACCGTCGCCTCTGTTCTTCCAGGGTGTCAACTCTGGCCTCCATGCCTTTCTGGGCTAGTTGTATTTCTTCCAGCCTACCTTGATTTATAATGTCAAATTTATATTTTCATCATGTGAATTAGTATCTATTTTCAGTAGCGTACATTACTGGTTTTTGTAACTGGTGACTGGCATTACATATTATTGCCTTGTTTGTTTTTTATTATCCATTGAGAGGACACCCCAAAGACAGCTTAATCTAAATGAAGTTGTTATGGTGCCAGGAGGCCCACTCTTACCTCAAGAGGTTAAAAAGTTCCTCCAGTGGCGATGTCCACTCCCCCCCCAGGTGGCATCAGGCTTATTCATTTTTAGATTCAGAAGGTGCAAAGTGCCTCCGGCAGGGCACCGATGATTGACTAAGTAGTCTACTGGTCTCCATTTACTAAAATCAGCAACTTTGGGCAGTTTAACCCCTTGAGGTAAGAGTGCCTCCAGGATTCCACTCGCACCATAACAACTTAATTTAGATGAAGTTGTTTTGGTGCCTGGAGTGTCCCTTTAATCTTTATTAAGTGATAAACTGTCACTCCATGAGTTTAATTATTATATTTACTAGGGATCGACCAATTATCGGTCTGGCCGATATTATCGGCCCATATTTTGTATTTTCAGAAGTATCGGCCAGTAAAGATACTGATATTGCCGATAATGAAGACCAGGGCCGGCATCAGGGTCCTGGAGGGCCCATGGCGGTCCTGGGGGGCCCAGCACACTCTTACTTACCTTCCCAGCTGCTCCCTTTAGCATCCGTGTCTAAATCTTATGAGTCCCGTGGCCGTCAGAGCGTTGCCACGGGTTCCCATGGCAATGCTCCATGTGGCACACAGGCCGCGAGAGTTAGACAGGGGAGCTGCTGGGAAGGTAAGTATCAGTGTGCTGGGCCCCATCTGCACAGTCCATTCCACCTGACCTCCAGGGAATTCCATACCCCCCTCCATGGCCAAGTAAGAAGCAGTGAGGGGGGCTAAAACATAATTTAAAAAAATTCAATATATAAAAAAACAAGTTACATAAATAAAAATGCTCCCCAACACCCCCCATTGTATACACTTAACATACCTGCACAAACACACACAGTCTGCATTCCTCATATATACACACACACTCTGCATTCATTATATACATATGTATATTTTGTGCATTTACCTTGATAAAAAAAAGATTTGCAAATAAATAAATAATAAACCTGTTCAGTTAACAGTAGATTTGTGTAGAAATAGTTTATTTTTTTAAATGGTAAATGTACAGAATATCAGTAAATTATCGGCCTGAATGTTCACAGATTATCGGTATCGGCTTTAAAAAATAAAAAAACGGTCGATCCCTAATATTTACCTATTTATTTGTGATATGTGAAAAAATAAATATAGAAATCTGCTCTTAGTCATTCAGTAACTGGCAGTGTTTTAAGGTCTGTCCTTTGTATTTTGCAGTCATTTTAGAGAAAGTATGCAGAGATGAGAAATTAAACACCGTTTTAATTTCAGCTCTTCATGTGCAATGTTTGCCCTCGCTTTCCCTTGTGTAATCTGACTAATGATGTAATTTGCTAAACCTTTAATATATCTTGTACAAAAAGTCACTTCTAGGTGACTTTCAATGTCTTATTCAGTGGTGTAAACTGCAGAGACTTGACCGTTCCCTTTAACTTTCCCAACCTCAATATCTACTCCATATTCTAGCAAAATGTTTGTAAAATATATTTTTATTAAAACGCCAGAAACAAACAAATTGCATGCATTTGTGAATTGCAAACTGTGATAGCTGAAATAGTTGAAGTATTGGAGTGTATTGCTTGTGGTAAATCTCTTGGTGGTGGTCTTGGGAAATTAAGCTTTGTTATTTTTTGTTTGACAAAGACAAAATCTCTAAGAACATATAATGGGTACAGGAGGTGGACATTAGCCCTCTTTTGAGGATTCAGAGTAATCTTCTGCCATTTCTGTTTTAGGTCAACAATATGTCTATTTGTCAAAATACACCTTGTTATACAGGATAATCTACCTTTCCTTCTTGGTTAGGGCTTACAGTCCCTAGGGGGGATGCTCATTGCTATAAACCTGGCCCAAGAACTCCACCTCTGCAAAGCAGGAACCTAATTACTGAAACTCAAGTTCCAGGAAGGTGCTGTCAGGGGGTATCTGCCCCACTTTAATAGCAGGCAGTACTATTTTCAATATGAATGTACTCTGCCTTTTACAGGATATTCTATTGTTATGCGCTGAGGGCAATTTCCTGCTTACCAATTAAGTTAAGACTTGGCTGTGTCAATTAACATATTAGTAGAACTTAGACTACCAGTGATCAGGGCCAGCTTTCACACCTGGGGAATCTGTTTGATATAAAGCCATGTTCTTGAATAATACTTCACAAGTGCTGAAAAAATGTTTTGGTTGGAAATCAGGATGAAGAGAACCACATTTATTGTAAAGGTATACTTGTCTATGTTTGATAAGAGGACCTATTGTTCTCTAAAAACTCCATTAAGTAATAGGCAATAATAAAATATCAAAGAAGGAGAAATGTTGGTCGCAGAGCGCAAAGTACTAACCAGTGGAGGTAATTATCCAGCCTGAAGTTCCAAATTAACCACTACTCGTTTATTCCCTGAAATATATAGTTTGGTGGTGTAATTGCCAAGCTACGAGATTTATAAAAAAGAAAAAAAATAGTCGTGTGTATGTATATATAAAAGGTTTCAGAAATAAACACATAAGTGCTGTGAAATTCAGACATTTGAATAATAGATTAAACGTGTTACCTTTGTGTATCAGGAATGCTGTGTTCTATATTACACTTGCCTAAACATTACAGGAGCTATGTAAAAGACATTGAATTAACACATTTTAGCACAGTATCTCTTCACACTTCTATGTTGGTCTAAATCGGTGAAGGTGATGTGTTGCTTGTCCGTAAACTTTAAAAAAAATAATAATAATTAGTGGCTATAGGACAGTATCATCATCCTTCATTAGTGTAATGTTGGACAGAATTCACTCACTGAGAGAGCACTTCCTGTCAGGATAGGGCTCCCTCACAGGCCCTATAGGTATAATGAATGAGAAAAAGGTGGCGCCACAGAGATAATATATAAGCAAGTAGTAATATAGAAATAAACAATGATATATAATACAGAGAGAGAACAATAAAAATAATAGGTGTGTGTATATATATATATATATATATATATAAAAATAAAAAATATATATAAAGAACAGACCAAAAAGAGTCCAGTAAAACCTTTGGATGAGAGAACAATCACAGTTCTATCGGAAGTGGAGACGTCTATGGAGTAGTGGGATCGAGCGGTTCGGGGGATCCGTATGAAAGAGAAAAGAAAATCTAATAGTGCAATTAAATAGGTAGCAGCCGATAAAAATTGTCTATATGGTCCTACTCTAGTATAAACTGCGTACAGTGGTATAACCCCCACTTATGGGATACCTGAGGGAGTGTTATAAGTAGATATCTTGTCAGAAGGGCACCATATGTAACATAAAAAAAACCACAATAGTGCTCACTGTGATAAAACCAGGAGAGTGTATTTATACTATATAGACCATATATATATATATAATTATGTTTATGTTTCTCTCTCTGTATTATGTATCATTGTTTAGTTCTATATTACTACTTGCTTATATTTAATTTTATATATTATCTCTGTGGCGCCACTTTTTTCTCCTTCCTTACTCCTGGTACCAAAACTATTAAAGTGCACTGTAGTAATTATGGCTCTAGGAGAATTCCTTTAAGGAAGAATAAACACTTTTGAACACCATTTTATATTTTGACAAAAGGAAGCATAAGCAATTAATGAAACAGGATAAGCTCTGCTGACATTCTGTAAGAATGTCACTTTTTTGTTATTTAATTTGGTCATAACTGCCTCATTTGACAGAATGCCAGACACCTAGTGCGTTCTTATTTTTCTATGTTAAAAATCAATTTATTCCTTTTTTTTTTTTTTTAAATAATTGTTACACACACATATTCCCCTATTGCAAAGAATAAATGATTCTTTTTCAACTTTAATTTTTATTTAAAGAAATGTCAGGTGATCCCCGCTTAGAAAAATAGCTCTGTCCTATAATCTGCCCCAAAAGTAGGTAGCAACATTTTTGTATTTCTGATATAAAAGTAGACTAAAGAACATATCAAAAACTAATCTCACATTACATTTCCATTCGTGTAGTGGAAGCATTGGCTTTTGAGCATGACTAAAGAGCACACTAGATCTTTGGCCATTCCCATGCCTATGTATAGATTTCTGCTGATTAAAATAATTCTATTGTTATGGTAAGTCAGCTGTTGTTGCAAAGCTAACAATGTCACTTCATCTCTGTATTTAAAATCGGGCTTTGATGTAAATACTCCTGGAACACCTCAGCAGCTAGTAAATTACAAAGAACAGGTCTCTTCTTTCTTAAAAGAATACACTGGTAGATAAATTAGTTTGGGGAAAATATCAATGGGCACAATGTTTCTGGAAACATCCAATTACTGAAGTGTGAACTCTTGCTGAGAAACTAGAAGGTTGTTCCTTTTTCAGTGTATTGAAAGCAATGTAGGAAAAGTTAATGGACTTGTGGAAGTTGTGTTTTAGCTTCTGAATACTGCCCTGCAAGTTAAATACTGTGGCGGAACCTTAAGAGAGCTGTACATAAACAAATACCAGCATTCCTCACGAAATTTAAAACTAACATATCAGGAACACAAATTAAAAAGGAAAATTCTATCGACCATGTACTCTCTTCTGGTAGAAGCAAACTCCCAGGCCATACCGCACTTTGCCATGAGGTGGATCTTTAATATTGATTGGTGTGAAGAAAATAGACTTTTATTTGACATTTTCTTCTTTGTTCTGTATTTTCCCTGTTTATTACATGTATATTGCATGTAATGGTTCGGTAGTTTGAAACTACCGAACACCGACCCCCCTCCTGGCTCATTAACTACAAAGGGAACCATCAATTAAGTGCTTCCTGGGCAGCCGCTGTTCGTATAGCCGAACGCCACGTGGAATAGAAGACGGCGGCCATCTTGTTCGCACTAGGGGAGTCAGCGGGACTTGGTCGTCGAGTGTCTGGAACTAAAATCCGACACTCGACCTCCCGAACCATCGCTGAAACTACCGAACGCCGGCTTTCTTTACTTCCCGAACAGCCAGGAGAGCGCCATTCGGTAGTTCTGTGCGAACGGACAAGGGGAGCAATCGCTCCTATGAGCCAAGAAGATCCATTCGGGACTTTGTTCGGTTTTGTACCTGTTTCTGAATTGACCGACCGCACACGCTGAATTCATGGAACTGTTTTGGGCAGGAGCCGCGTGTGTGGTCGGTAAAAGATACCCTCCATACTTTTTAAGAACCCCTGAACCGATCTGGGTGAAATTTGGATATGTTTGTCCCCCAGATCGGGGCTATCAGGGGATTTGTAATTTGTGGGGATATCTTGTGGGGAAAGGGGTGTTCTAAGTTTTGGGGAAATTGTGTGCTCTCTGCCTGGAGATAATTGGTTAATCCCTTAACTTATCTCAATATCTCCCAGGCAGAGGGAAGGCGTGTATTACTGTAAATCTGTACGTTGATTGGCTGTTGTCTTTGTTTGCTGTGGGAGGTCCTCTTGCAGGAGGTTTTCTCATAAAAGCCTGTGTGTTGTCAATAAAATTCATTCCTGTTACACCCTTCACGAAGTCTAGGCTCATGTTTGGGGTGTATTCTATTTGCTGGGAAGAATCATCTTGGAACTGCATTCATCTATCCTATTCCTCTACTCCCTGCTGCAGCTATAATCACTTATGCTCAGCTGTTGGGAAAAGGAACAGAAGACTGCAGCACCATAACCACTGCAGGTCTTAACAATTGGGCCCTGGGCATTAGATAGGGCCCCCTGTCCCCCACTCCACAACCCCTCTCCCTGACAATCCTGCTCTCCACTTCCTAACGCAGTAGCTGAACCATTTTGAATGGAAGCATGTTTTTGTATGGAGTATGTTTGTGTAAATGTAGGAGTGCGTTTATATGTGTATTGGTGTTTGAATGCAAGCATGCATCTATGTGTAGTTTTTTTTTTTTTAATGCTGGGGTGTGTTTATACATATTTTTGGTGTTTAACACAAAGGTGTGTTTTGTATGTATTGTTGACGTTTCAGTGCAGGACTGTGTTTGTATGTAGTGTTGAAGTTTGAATGCAGGGGTGTACTTGTGTGTAGTGTTGGCGATTTGAATGATGAGATGTATACACATTTACACATACACTGCCACACACACACTGTGATACACATACACACAGGAACACATGCAGATACAGATGTAAATACTGACACCGACACTAACACACATGTAGATACAGACTGACAAATACACACATCAACACATACAGACACACAGATACACAACTTGACACACATACAGAGACATTTATACAAACGCTGACACATATGGATACTCAGACACACTGATGCATATGCTGACACACATGCAGATACACAGATAAAAACACTGACTATATACAGATGCAGATACACACAGTGACAACACACAGATAAACACATACAGACACGCAGATACACAACCTGACACACATGCAGATACAGATACACACAGACCACATAGAGAAACATAGATATACTAGATACAGATATACACACTGACACACACAGATATACATACTGACAACATAGAGATACACACTGACATAGTGACACACACTGACAGATGCATACACACTGACAGACATACTGACACACACATAGACATACTAAGACACACACTGACATACTGATAAACAGACAGACATACTGACACCCTGACAGACATGCTCACACACATACATACTGACACACAGGCACCCTGACAGACATAATGACACACACACAAACATACACTCACATACTGATAAACACAGACAGACATACTGCCATACTGACAGACATACTGACACACACAGAAATGGTGACACATACCACACACACACACACACAGACACCCTGACAGACATATTCACACACATACTAAGACACACACAGACATACACACACAAATACTGACATACACACACATGCAAAGTTTAAATTTTTTAAGCTACCCTCCATCCCTACCTAATGGGTTCAGGAGGGTGGCTTCCCTGGGGTCCAGTGACAGGCTTAGGTAGTTGGGAGTGTGAGGCTCTGAAAGCCCCCTTCTGACGGCCTCCTCCTCCTTCTTCCTGCGCGGCTTCACTCTATCTGGGAGGCAGCTACTCACTCCCAGCCTGCTGCCATAAAACAAGGGGACCCAATTGCGCTTTTAAGGGGCCACAGTGCCCGACCGGACCTTCTTAGCGTGGCCTATGGGGCAAATAAAACATGTTTTTGCAGACAGCGGGGCCAATGGGGTAGCTGCTTTGGGCCCCCCAGGAGTAACTGGGCCCGGGGCAGTTGCCCCGTTTGCCCCGCTTTAAAGACAGCCCTGAGGTGGATGGAGGAATTGCAGGTGGAGATCACTCTGGGTCAGTGGAAAGCAATTCTCCTAAAAGCACACACATCTTCTACTAACTTAGGCACACAAGAAAGCAACTACAAAAGCATTATGCGATGGCACTACACACCCGCGAAAATTCATAACATTCACGATAACGCCCCAGACGAGTGCTGGAGATGTCACCAACATAATGCTCACATGACACATATATGGTGGAAATGCCCAGAGATCTAAAGGTTCTGGAAACGTATTCATACAATGATCCAGATGATCTCCTCCTCAAAAATCCCTTTCTCTCCTGAATATATCTTACTCTTAGCGCCCATCCCAAATATCAAGGCCAATACAGCCAAATTGGTAGCCCACCTACTGACAGCAACGAACCAGCTTATCCCTGTTCTGTGGAAACAGGTAAAAGTACCCACAATCCAGGAATGGATACATAGGGTTGAATTTGTAAGACAAACGGAGATCACTTTCTCGATTAGTAAGAGATACTCCAAGTACGCTCAATCATGGGACCCATGGCGTAACTTTATCCAAATGCAAACAACTCCCCAAGATACTTATCCCAGAACCTGGGAAATGCAGGATATTAGGCTGGCTTAGTATAAGTGTCCAGTGGACGAGATGTCCCACATACCCAAAAGCAGTAAGAACGGGTGATAAGGTTAGCAAGTAGAGTTCTGGGAAACTCCAGAGGCTATCCAACACCAGTCCGGAGGTGACTGAGAGTACTTGTAAAACCCTGGTCCCCTATTATCCTTGTCAGACAATCTATCACCCGGTACAGTGATCATACTGGCCCACTGGCAATAATTGCAAGACCGATATTAGACCCGTACCATGACCCGACCTACACGAGCAGAGGCACATATAGGTCACAAGTTATCTTATACCTCACAAGGAATGCCACGAATATGGCAGCCCAAATTAACACTACATTTGTAGATAGCGCCCCCACGGCTAGGAAGCCCATGCACATAAGCCAAGGTAGCCTAAACACAGGCACAGGACTATGCTGCTAAGATGGGCCCAAGTAAGCAAGATATATCATGACAACCACAGAAGCAAATGCATACATATATGGCTTATAGTGTAATAATGATAAATTTGATGTCACACATTGTGAACCAAACTATATATTTTCCCTCTGAACCCCCCACCTATCGCATTTCATCTTACTGTATCGTTTTAAGAAAAATAAAATGATTAAAAAAAAAAAATACCAGCAAACCTCAATGAACTGGAGCAACATTGCAAAAAAGACACAATTTGAGAGACTGATAAAGTCATAGAGAAAATGATTAATTTAAGTTATTGCTGCTAAAGGTTGTTCTACAAGCTATTGAATCATCCGGCGTACTCCGTTTTTCACACATGGCTTCTCCTTGTTTTTTTAATTTTGTTAATAAATCATGACACAGTGTAATATATCGTGTGTTGTTGATCTGAGGTTGTATTTACCTTTTAAGAGCAGTTAAGGAACAGATGATTGTTATTATGGTTGAACTTTCAAGGTTGTTCTTTCTCTTTCCTGTGACTGTATATATCAAGTACATGTGTAGATTATTATAACTTCATGTTCCAGATCACGCTTGGCATTTACTACTACTTGGCCTAATTTGTTTTCCCATTCTTTATTTAATATCAGACAGTGGGTGATACTAAATTAAATTAAACCGGCCTTCTCTAACATCAGGATAGGGTGCAATAATTAGCTTGTAACACTATTAATCAGTACACAATCTATCACTTGTCGTAAACACAATGGGCTATGTCCCAGTGGCAGTGGTGTATCCTGGTTTTGTGCTGCTCTATGCAGAATCTCCAAGGATTTGGGGAAGGATATTCATTTTGAGTGTATTCTGCCCAAACATGAGATCAGTTTATGCCATCTATCATTGCTACTTGGCCTTATTTGTACTTTTTAGAAATCTTTCTGTGAAACATTGAAAACTAATCATGCTATATATTGGTTATTACCCACACATAGATGGTCAAACTGAAAGACCTAATCCAAGTTTGACATTAACTTTACACATTTTTACCATTCGTCATTCTCATGCCAAGAATTCTGTTGCCAAGGGTAATTCGTTTATCCTTTTTAAAAAGTGCAGAGGGCACATGTGGAAGTAAAACATTGCAAGCTGCAAGCAAGCAGTACATGTCATAAGCATATCATATGTTGGATCTACAATAAAGATTACTCATGGTAATAACAACGAGCATCCACTAACAGCAGAACAAGGAAAGGCCTGAAAAATAGAGGTGTCTGTGTTTTCTATATATGCTTCTAATTGATTGCTGCCTATCCTTACACAGATTCTCAGAAACCTGGTCGATGATGGGTTTCACCATAGCAAAGTTGGAGTGAGTGACCTGGGCAGACTGCATGCTTTCCACTTAGGCAAGGAGTGAGGGGGGAACAAGAAAATGAAATATCTATAAATAAAAATAACTGATAACCATTTGATGTTGTCTTTTTTCTAAAATCTTATTTCAGCCCCCAAAAAAGCCAGCGAGGGCACTGTGCAGACTGAGCTCCGCAGGGCGGGGAAAGGCTTATAAAGCCTTCCTACGCCTTGCAATTTGACTTAGAGCACTCTGATTGGTTGATTTCAAGCCAACCAATCAGAGTGCTCTGACAGGTAAATGAAGAGACAGACAGGTAAGTCTCTACATTTACCTGTCACAGCACTCAGATTGGCTTGAAATACAACCAATCAGAGTGCTCTGTGTCATTTTACACAGCGTGGGAAAGTTCTTTGGAATTTTTGCATGCTGTGTAATTTGACTCAAACTTGTGATTGGTTGCTTTTCAAATTTCTAAAAAGCAAAAGCATGTGGGCTATACTAAATAATAATTTTAAAAAAGCCAATTTCAATAAGATCAGGGCAGCTCTACAACATATCGATTGGCATAAACTCCTTAGTGAAAAAAACCACTGAGAATAAATGGAAGCTCTTCAAACAAATATTATAAATGTACATTTCTCAGTATGTACCATTGGGTAAAAAATATAAAAGAAACAAATTGAAACCAATATGGCTTAGTAGAGAAGCAAAACAAGGGATTAATAATAAGAAAATAGCATTTAAAGCATTCAAATCAGAGGCATCCTATATAAGATATAAGGAAGCCAATAATGCTTGCAAAAAGGCAATTAAAGTGACTAAACTAGAAAATGAGAAATGGATAGCCAAAGAATGCAAAACCGCCCCCCAAATTTTTTTCAAGTACATCAATTCTAAAAAAAAAACAAAAAATGAAAGTGTAGGTACACTGGAAACAGAGATGGGTCTGTTAATGAAGACCAGGAAAAGGCAGAAATTTTAAATAACTTTTCTTCAGTGTATATTAATGAGGATCCCATGGCAAGATATATGCAAATGATTGCTGCAAAAAACTTGCAGATAATTTGTGATTGGTTGAATCGAGACAAGGTGCTACAGCAGTTAAAGAAAATTAATGTAAATAATGCTCTGGGGCCTGACTGTATTCACCCAGAAGTCTTAATCTTTCAAGATTCTTTTATTTCAGGTATTGTACCGGAGGATTGGAGGAAGGCAGGTGTCGTTCCTATATTTAAAAAGGGTTTAAAATCCTTGCCTGGAAATTATAGACCTGTGAGCTTAACTTCTGTGACTGGGAAGATATTTGAAGGGCTATTAAGGGATAATATTCAGGAATTAATTTGAAAGAACTTTATTTGCAATAATCAGCATGCTTTTGTCTAAATGACAGGACGTTAGGTAATACGGACAGGAAGCATGCGAGATCACGGAGGCAAGGTAAGACTTGTGGGAAAATTTCTCTGACCACAGGAAACGGAGCACACTTTGCTCCTCTGCTGGTCAGAGATGGTCAGGTGTAGGAAACCTTCATAAGACAAAATAGCCCCTACTTTATGTTTTAAAGAAAACTAGAGCAGACAGGAAGAAATGAAGAACAGATCCGGACAGAGGGAGAGAAGAGGAATCGATTGGGGAAAGGTAAGTTCGGCATGACAGTATCGCTTTAATAACAGGTCCATAGGTTATTGACACTTGCAGAAGCCTAGTTGTATCAGTTTTGCCTCCAGCCTGAGGCTTGTCCTGCAGACCATATTCTTATATGAAATTTGGATAAAACCTTGTGAACAACCTCTAAATGGCTCACAGAGGATATAGAAATAGGACATTAAGGCACCTAGACAAGTTTACTTTATTCTGAAAATAATACCATAACTTAATTCGATTTACATGGTACTCACAGATGCTTTGCTCATGAACAATTCTACATTTTATAAATACCATGCATTCAGAAAGTATCTAGGCCACCACATTTTTCAAATTTTTTTAAAAGTTAAAATTTCTGCCTCATGCTACAATAGCCTAAATTTGTATTTTTTTCATATCAATCTACAGTCAGTGCCCCATAATGACAAAGCAAAAAACAGATATTTGAAAACTTTGCACATATGTTAAAAAGAAAAAACTGAAATATCACATTGATGGCCACAGCCATCAGGGAACACCATTCCATGAATGGGTGTATGTGGTCTGCATAAATCTCTAGGTAGGTGGTACTTGTCAAAGTAACATCCATATGAATGGCAGGACCCAATGTTTCCCAGCAAAACATTTCCCAGAAGATAACACTGCCTCTGAAGGCCTGCCTTCTTCCCATAGTGCATTCTGCTGCCATCTCTTCCCCGTGTAAAGGACGCACTTGGTCATCCACCTGATCTTAATAAAACGTAAGTCATCAGACCAGCAACCTTCTTCCGTTGCTCCATGGTCCACTTTTAAAGTCACATCCCAATTGAAGTTGTTTTTGGTATTGGACAGAGGTCATCATGGGCACTTTGACCAGTCATGGCTACACAGCCCCATATGTAGCAAACTGTGATTTTCTGTGTGTTTTGACACTACAAAAGATGAGTGAATAAGGTGGCGCAAAATCAATTAAAGAGTGCACGTATTCCAACCCTTGTAAAAATTCCCAATTGATACGTGCTGCAATGATACAGAAGCATGGTAAAAAAAATCCACAATAACAAACAGTAATAAATGGTGCGCATAAATAAATGAAAAATTATACACCACAAAATTCCATTGAAAAATGTCGACAAATTCCTTAAAAGCAATGAATCTATATCATGCATATAAATATAAAAATAAATAATTTCAAGAAAAAAATGCAAAAGTGACAACAATATCTCTCAGGCATCTATAATTGCAGCAATCAAAACATTTCAGTGCAAAAAACAATTCATGTGCAAAAAATCACCATAAAATGTGTACAAGTAATTTTACAGCAACGAAGGAGCACATCCAATATACGCACAATTTCCCTTATGTTGATCCCGTGGATCTATAAATACAAATTAGAAAAACTCCCAGTGCAACACTGTTAAATAGATAGCGTAAGCTGTCAGCTAATGTTGTGGCTGATCAGTGTACATAGTACCATTTTTTTGACTGCAATATTTACATTGCAGGGTTAAACACACACTGCTAGTGGCTGTCTTCCTGGCGGCCACTAGAGGTGCTTAAACGCAGCTTATGGGAAAACATTTAATTCACAGGTAATAGATGTTAACATTAGTAGTGAATAATTGTCTACAAATACCTTTAAAAGCCGATGATGTGAAAACTGTTTGTGTTGTCTGTGAAAACAATCACAACGTTATAAGGGTGCTGAGCTTCCTGTGTGCACATGTGTAAACATTTAGCATGTGAACAGGAGGGTTTTTAAATGTTTTCCTGTAAATGTTGACAGTGCTGTGATTTAGGGTTAATTATGAAGGTTTCTTCATACCCGTTAAAAGCACGGGTGTTCAAAGTGTATTCACAAAGTGCTGTAACTTCATACCCACCTCAGTCTTGCTCTTACAGCTGTTTTACAAAGGTCTCCGCAAATAATGGTGAAAGCGCTATTATGCGTTTATTGGAGAGGGCAGTGTTTCACTAAGAATCATTGACAGACTGCTGAAATCCATTAACTCAATTATCTGTTGTGGTGAAGTATTTGAATGTTCAGATCAAGGCAGTTTAGATGCTGCATTGAATGCTACTTTCGAAGTCCTCTTTTGGCACTCTAATGACAAACATCATGGAACATCAAATGGGTAATCAATCATAAAACATTATAGTCTTTGTGAATCTTGTTAATGCAGAACTGCCTTTGATCACATTTATGGACTATAAACATTGCTCAGTTTTCAGTTTGGGAGGATCTAAAATTAGTTTGAATCAAAATGTCACTAGTGTAAACTGTAACAAAATATTGGATCACCATGTAAACCAATGAAAACAGAAATAGTCCATTAGTTTCTATGGTGATTTCTCTACTTTTATAACTGTGGTTCACTTTTTATTTTAAAAAGGAATTGACCTCTTTGTCTTCTGAATGGATAATTATTGCTTTAACACTTTTCCCAAAGCAGTCTTGCCAAAACCCTTTAAGCGTTTTGATTTATTTCTCATTTTATATTATTTTAATAACAAGGTGCGCAACAGATGTATACTTATGTGAAAGGAATATATTGAGGATAAATCAAACCAGGTGTTGAAGCTCCTTTTAGTAAAGGGACACAGTTGTGTTTTTTGAGGAAATGGTGATTGTTTATTTGGCAGGCTACTGTTTGGACAAAATTGCATTTCACACTTACAAATTGATTCTTGAGTAGCTTACACTACTTTGTTTGGTGTCCAGAAGATTAAAGAGCGTTATTACTGTTGATGATGTATAAGGAGAACTGCTATTTTCTCACAGAAGGATAGTTTAGGAAGAATAACAAGGATGTGATGGACTGGTTATGTACGCGTGAAAACCAAACTAATATTGCTCATTGATCTTTTGCAGTTTTGTGTCTTAACACACCGTGGTAATTAACAAAAAAAAAAAAAAAAAAAGTTTGAAAAAGCCCAAGAATTCTGAATATTGTGAAGAAAGGTTTTGGAGTAATATTGTAACTTTTATAGTTTATATAGAGTTGCACTTCATTGCCTTTAAAGTATTTTTTTGCAGACTTGATTTCATTCTATTGATTTACCTATTAACAATATTCAAATGTAGCTTTGTTAAATTTGTCTGAAAGCCACCACAACTAAAACTTGTAACATTTGTAGCTCATAAGAGCTTAACAATATTAACTAAAACAGACGCATGGCAAGCTATTCTAGAAATGTATTTAATATTGTATTCTGCTTTTCAAAATTTTTTTAGGAAGAGCATTTATATGGAAATATTGAATAAAAAAAAGCTATAAGGAACAAAATAATATGAAGTAGAACTGAATTTTTTTATGAGCTCCTAAACGGAGAAATATAAAAAATCTCCAGTCCAATAATTACTTAAAGCTGGTAACGGAGAGCGTTTGTCAGATAGTATAGTGCAATTTCCAAGGAGAAACAGACCTTTCCTGGTTTTTAATGTAGAACAAATATATATATATTAAACATTTTTACACTAGTAATTATATATATATATAAAACACACTATATGGACAAAAGTATTAAGACCCTTGACCATTACACCAACAGGTACTTTTATGACATTGCATAGACATTGATATGAAGTTGGTCCCCCTTTGCAGCTATAACAACTTCAACCCATCTGGGAAGGCTTTCCACAAGATTTTGGAGCATTTCTCTGAGAATTTTTGCTCATTCATCCAGTAAAGCAATTGTTAGGTCAGGCACTAATGTTGGACTAGAAAGTCTGGCTCGCAATCTCTGTTCCAGTACATCTCAAAAGTGTATTATGGGATTGAGCTCAGGACTCTCTGTGGGCCAGTCAAGTTCTTCCACACCAAACTCATCCAACCATGTTTTTATGGACCTTGCTTTGTGCACTGGAGCACAGTCATGCATGGCTAGGTGCTTGATTGTAAACACCTGTGGAATGGGTGTAATTGAAACAATCTACTAATACTTTTGTCCATATAGTGTATATACATTCATACAGGAAATACAAATTTCCACTCGCTATTGGTGAGTGGAAATGTAGCCCTGGAGCGTTGCAATTCATTCCTGGTAGGTATATATTATGACTTGCATTGGTGAATGACTATTAAAGCCCGGCTAGTAGCATAAAACATCAAATTTTAAGTACTTTTGATGTATGGGTCTGTATATAAATATAGGTAGATATATAAGATATATTACTTTGAGGAAAGCAAACCGATAACCTGACCACTACTCAGCTGTGCTTGCCAGGTTCTGAGCTATTCTTTCCACAGGTTTATTAGTTTTACAGGGTTATTCAGTAGAGTGAAAAATCTAATAAAATTTCAAATGAAGTCCAAAGTAGCTTAACTGAAAGCATTGACTGACTTAGAGATTTATTTTTTGAGTTTAGCTATTTTGACCTTAAATTTGAATCACTTTGAATTCTCACATTAGTGAATAACTTTGCTAACTTCCCTATTAAGCTTTTTGCTCAGGTTATGGTGGAACAATTATCATTGCAGCTTATGTGATCACTGACCTACCCTGCTCTGTGACCGTGCTCCTTCCACTTGCCTGTAAAATGCCTTCAATCAGTGAGCACTGCAGAGGAAATTTTACTGATCTATCCAATCAGCCCAAAGAGTTTCAGATACCCATAAACACTTTTTCTGATGATAACTAATTTTCTTATCACTTTGGTTAGACTGGGCATTGTCATCACATCACATGGATTGAAAGTAATATTAGGGACATCTGTGGTTGGGTGGACCTATATGCTTAGATTCACATGTTCGAGCAGTATCACTTCCTCCATTCAAAGATAAAGTGTGAGATTATACATACTAGGAGTGATGCAGATGGTAATTCTATACTTATTCTATTGGATTTTTTAACTGTGGAGAATTTGTATATTTGTTTTTATTTTTGAAGCTCTTTACAGAGAATGTGTTATCTATATTTAATATCCACTGAAATAAATGATTTGTCTTCACAGAGTATTGTCACAGTCACATTTGAAATTGATGGAAATGTGAATGAGGAAAAATTAAACTTATTCATTCAGGTAACATGGGATATATTTATTTTATGTAGGGTGCCTTCCTCTTGTACTTTTCATGTGAGTTCTAAATAATATATTTACTGCTTTTTAGGATCTGCTTTGGGAAAAAAATATAAAAGACAGTAGTGGCAACACCATGGAGGTCATACGATTAAAGGTATAGTATAAAAACATGTTATAAATTGCTGTCTGTTCAGCATTCCATAACCGGCTTTGAATAAGGGATCTATGATGGTTATGTGTGAACAGCAGATCTAATATTGTTTTAAAAGCAAAGCAATTGCTGTAGAAACAAACAGAATGTTCCTGTTGATTGCTGAACTTGAAATGATCACTTTGGGCACCAACTTAATTGGAAAGAAATTGATACGATGCAAGGAGGTCCACGGGGAACCGGCTTATCTCAAAGGATTAAACCATTTACAAAGTGTTGAGTCCGGTGCCTCGCTGCTTTGCCCACGAACATCTGCTGTAGTCTGAGGCTTGAATCGGAAAGCCTTGGATAGGGGCACCGTTGATAGATTTAGAGCATCAGCTGACTCTCTAAGTCTTTCGATATCTCCCCAAGTTCTCAAGCTGTTCAGTGAATGGGGTACTTTTGATAGCATCAGCTGATGGTCTCAGCCTATTAGTGGAGCTTCTATCTGAGGCATCCTGAATGACTGTGTTGGATGTTCGTGGGCAGAGTGATCGGGCAGCAGATGCAACACATTGTGGTTAAACAATTTATTAATGGGACCTCATCACACCATAACAACTTAATTCCATTGAAGTTATGGTGCCCAGAGTTTCCATTTAAAGGGACACTATAGGCACTCATTGAAGTGGTATGGGTGAAGTTCCCCTGTCCCTTTAACCCTGCAATGTAAGACTTTGCATTTTCAGAGAAACTGCTATATTTATGTTCACGGTTAAGACAACCTCTAGTGTCTTCCAGACAGCCATTAGAGTTGCTTTCTGGCTTCTAACAGAGTTTTAACTCTGTAAAACGATGTTGGGCGTCCTCATCTTTTGCATGAGGATTTTCAGCGTCTTCAAATTCCCACTAGGTAAACGTTGATTCAGTGCTTGCCTAGTGGGAAGGTCTAATGTATGCATGCCCATTACGTCTTCCGTTGGTGTGATGTCGCGGGTGAAGGACACTGAGCCAGAACCTTGGAACCATGGTGCTGGAGTTAAGGTAAGTGCAAAGGGTTTTTCACTCTTTCATGCTTTTGTTGGGGGTAGTTAGGAACAAGGGCATACTATATATAGCATGAGGAATACAGGTTTTTTTTTTTTTATTATTCCTAATGCTATAGTGTTCCCATCCCATTGTACAACATTTTGTACATTTCTGTCTTCTTTATGCTCTCTCCAACAGGGATTGGTCTCTGTCAAAGATAAAGCTCATCAAGTGATTGTACAAGGTGTTCATGAGTTATATGACCTTGAGGAAACACCAGTGAGCTGGCAAGAGGACTCTCAAAGACTGAACCGAATGGTGTTTATAGGTAAAATTCTGCATAGCCATGCTTAAAGATGACGAGGGTCCATCATTAAGGTTCACAGTATACAACCAAATCTGACATATATGATTACATTTTATTCTGACTTTTTAAGTTACGAGTGTCAAAAAAAAAAAAAAATGCTAAATGTAATACTGAATATTTGATTACATTGTATTATCCAGAAACCTTTCAAAATTTTATCTGTAAAATATAGTATTTTTTTTGTAATGTTTTTATTCAAGAATATCTTGAATATATCTTGATTTCTCCCTTGCTGGTTGAGGTTTGTCAATGTTTCACGAATGCCAGCATCATGTATTCTTTCTTATTACCAATGCGGGAATGATGGTTAGAAAAAATATATATATTTAAAGGCACTTTAGTTGTTAGATTTGTCATCATAAGTTTATTTTATCTGTAACAAACTAATCAGGTTCCCTCTATAGAATGTATAGGTTTTTGGTCTTAATTCTACAACAGCGTGTGAAGTAGATTTTTCTTTAGTAGATTGAATTCATGGTGCCATAGTTACATTGCTGGTCGTCAGTATGACAGCTCTGCATAAATAATTATAGGCTGTAGAACAGGTCTGTAAAAATAAAATAATTGTGTATTGCGCTAGAACTTACAAGTGAAATATGTAAATCATTCCCAGTTTCATAATTTCTTACTTTGAGTTTAGAACAAAGCACTATATACACATTTATAGCTGCATGTTACAGTCAAAATTATTTACACATCACCAACATATTTAGCTGCACAAGAGGTAAAGAAGACAAACATTTCATCCTAACAAAACACACATATATATATATATATTCTACTTGCTGATTCACATATTAGAGTTGTAAGATATTTGTAATTATTTGTAATCTTGACAAATGTACTTAATAATTTTTAAGTCCTGTATATTTCAGATTTTCACCTGTGAGATTAAAATGTGTCCTTTTTGATTCCCAGGTAGACACTTGGATAAGGATATCCTGAGAGAGCTCTTCTTAGCAACAGTAAATGTGTGAATGTTTCACAAGCATGCCACCCCTGGATTGAATAAACGGATTACTGGCAATAAAATAATGGATGTAGTTCTTCATCCCTCAGTCATGTTTCATGAATACACTTGATCTTTGTTATTGTGTAAATAAATTACAATTAAATAAACAGGTTATTGTTTATGCCTTAGAATCTCAGAAAGATTGCTTTGTCAACAAAGTTCAACTATGACAACATTTGTAGGGGGGACTTGTATACACCCAATGGATGTGAAATGACATATGTACAGAATGTTAAAGGGACAATCTAAAGCACCAAAACAGAGGTTTTTTTAAAAAACACATTTATTTTAGTTTAAAGACACGTAACTATGAGTTTTATTGCTTTGGAGCTCTGTTATATACTTAGACACACAAACAATATTGAGCTCCTAGAACAGAAGAATTTGGGCCCAAATTCTCCCTCCTAAATAAATAGAAATAAAAGTGATTTAACTTCTAAATGGCAGAGCGACTACAAGAGCATGATCTCTACACTAAAACTGCTTCATTAAGCTAAAGTTATTTTAGTTATTATATTATACTTTTTAAAGAGTGCAAGAAATACAGCCAACTAGCTAACATCTAGCTTTAATAGCTTTCACTGGTTGTCTTAGTGCTGCTGAGTAGAGAACAAGTCTGAAATTATTTTGGATATAACATTAGGTGGATACTACCAATGTTCCAGCCAGATTTAGGTTTGTGAGCAGTTTTCATATAATGTGGTGTTTGCACGCTTTTTAAAATTTGTGGTATTATATGTATTGCTCACAATTTAGGTTTGAGTGAATTACTTAAAAAATGAAAGCAATTTACAATTATTTTCTTGAAAAGCGCATTGTATGTGGCTTAACTGTGAGAAATAAATTGGCAAAAATCTATAAAATGCCATATATGTATTTTCTGCAATAAAGTTAACATATACCGGGTTATCCACTAGAATGAGAATTTAATGATTTCTATGTGAATTCCAAATTTAAGGTTAAAATAGCCAAACTGGAAAATTTGTCTAAATTTGAAATTCAAATGAAATACTCACATTAGAATAAATCTGCAGTGTATGATGATATTGTTAGTAAGATTTACTTTTTTTTAAAAATTTTGCTGCTGTAATAAGTATGCAACTTGCAGGGGTTTTTTTTGTAGTGTTGTTTAAGAAAACCCATGATAGCATTTACCATAGATAGTGAAAAGTAAAGAGACTCAATCTAAAAATGAGGCCAATTTTTCATACAGAGAACATTCAACTTTGCATGAAAAATGTGTTTTAAATTGGGCTGTGAATTTGATTAGTAGTAACGAGTGACCAATATACATTTAAATTCTTTATTTTTAGAGACAATCAAGAATGTTTTAATAAGGTATTGTCATCACATAAAACATGTTTCACTTGTTATAGAACACATTAAACCATGTGACACAAAACATAAGGCAAATAATCACGTAATCACAAACATTATAGGGAGAGAAGAGGGGGGAAAAAAGGAAGTGTGGGGGCGCCTAATGTGTCCACACAATCTCTGTTGAGGATGTGAAATCCTGCCAAGGATCCCAAACTTTATATAAAGAGGGTAGAGTGTTGTGGCAATCAGCAGATCCATGAAGTGATTTTCATAAATTGTTGCTCTGACCTCTCTGATTGAAAGGGCCAAAAACTCCTAATCAATATACTGCTAAAGCCCTCCTTGTTGTTAATGGTATTTTGTTAAACAATTTCTTTGCCTTCTTCAGGAAGTATTCTGATGACCATATGAGAATAAAAAAATAAGGGGTCTTAATCAAAGGGACTATGAAAAACTAATGTCAGATGCCTGATTCCAGAAGTGTATGTAGCGTTGTATACCAACTTTCCTCTAAATGCTTGAAATCCCATGGGCACATTCCCTGGGGACACTCTCTCTGCCTAAGGACTAGGGCAAGAGGAGAGGGATCGGAGGCCAGTTGGAATTTATATTGTATCTTATCCCAAATGGAGAGAGATGCAAGGATAACAGGGCACTTGGTTTATTCAACCACACATAAAACATGGGAAGGTCAGACCCAGTTTAGGTTCGGCAGCCCTAATCCTCAACCAATTATGGGTCTGTATAGCCTGTTCCTTGCCAGTCTTTGCTGCTTTTTGTCCCAAATAAATGAATCTATATATGGTTGATTTATACACTTGGAATACGTTTGTTATCCTAATGAAAGCTCCGTATTGGAGCTGAAATGTCGACCTGTTTTATGATGGATTTTATTTAAAAAAGCGGTTTAAGTTTAGAACTTTGAGTGAGGTCCCCCTATGGTTTTTGTATATGTGTATATTGTCAGGGTCTTACCTGGGTTGGGAGTCTGTAGCGCAGATATGTTGCTCACCCTTGCAGATAGCCACAGGCCAAGGTGGTCAGGTAAGAATTCACCCGGCCTGTGGGTCTGTGCACGGGGGCTGTGCAGGATGAAGTACCAAGTCGCAGGACAGGCAAGGACACAAACAGCAGGATCGTCAAAAGATAGCCGAGGTCAAAGGTTGCCAGAAGACAGGAACAACGATGAATAGCCGAAGTCAAGGGATGCCAGAGGTCAGAGTAAACGTAGTCAGAAGCCGGGGTCAATAACAAGTAGCAGCTCAAACGACAGGAACACTGGTACAAAGCACACAACAGGATCAAAGACTTGATGCTGATCACAGGGCGAGGCTGAGTTTAAATACCCTGCTAATGTCTGATCAGGGTCAGGTGAAGCACAGCCAAAGTCAAAGTACAGCCCCCAGAGAAATAGACATGCCAGGATGAACAGGACCAGAATGCCATAGAAATACAAAAGCTGCTTTGGCTCAGAGGAAGGAAGCAGGACCAGGACTGCGAAGTTCCCCGGTTCAAGTCCCTTGTTGGGAACTCCATGGGTGACCACGTCTGGCCGTCTGTTTGCTGCGGCGAGAACCGTGATATATATATGTATATACCAAGTATCGCTATAAGTGTGTGTCCGTTACTCCACCGGGTCCACTCTCTTGCAAATCTGTCTGTCAGAGCGTTGCTGTGGATTACCACGGAAATAGTCAGCAGCTGCACTTTTATTTTTATTGCTAAATAATTGTAAAAAAAAAAAATCAACACTATAACTAGTAACAAATATAGAAATATTCTAAGAGCTTCTGATGCTGTAGAATTTAATAGGCTTGTCTGTTTGGTTTCAAATGAATACTGATTCATCTGAATGTTTTGCAATTGATTACTCATTCAAATTCTGTAACTCCAAAATGACACATGGCAAATCCGTTTGTGATATGAAGTTCTGGCAATGGAGCCATGTAGTAATTTACACCGGCTTCTAATGGACGATGGCAGGTGTCATTAAGACTAGTAAAGTGGTTAGGTTACTACTGTGCCGAGCCACTATCACTTACACCAACTTTGATTCACTGATTTAGATCAAATTATTTTGATAAGATTTTTTTTAAATTTCTGAGACACATCTAATTTGCAGTGTGCTACTACTTTGCAAATTGCAGTACAGTTTGTGCACAAGTCAATGTTACAGTTCACTGCAGTTGGTATTAATAGATAGGGTACATTTTCCCCCTCAACTCACACTGAAGGATGAAAAAATTGACAAACCATGCACCGCTTCCACCCTTAAAGGAAAAAGCGTTCCCACACAACCCCCCTGTAGCATGTGTAAACATCTGTCCGTGTGGGGGCGAAGTGTTTTTTTCCCAGCATGCACAAGAATATTCGTCAACAAAAACAACATAAAACACAGCATTTACAGTTGCAAGAAAAAGTATGTGAACCCTTTGGAATGATATGGATTTCTGCACAAATTGGTCATAAAATGTGATCTGATCATCATCTAAGTCACAACAATAGACAATCACAGTCTGCTTAAACTAATAACACACAAAGAATGAAATGTTACCATGTTTTTATTAAACACACCATGTAAACATTCA
The DNA here is from genome assembly GCA_933207985.1 of Pelobates cultripes. Lineage (NCBI taxonomy): Eukaryota > Metazoa > Chordata > Amphibia > Anura > Pelobatidae > Pelobates > Pelobates cultripes. The sequence goes on from OW240916.1 coordinate 135,177,629, forward strand.
CAGTGCAGGTGGAAAAGGTATGTGAACCCCTAGACTAATGCCATCTCCAAGAGCTAATTGGAGTGAGATGTCAACCAACTGGAGTCCAATCAATTAGATGAGATTGGAGGTGTTGGTTACAGCTACCCTATAAAAAACACACCAGTTCTGGGTTTGATTTTCACAAGAAGCATTGCCTGATGTGAATGATGCCTCACACAAAAGAGCTCTCAGAAGACCTACGCTTAAGAATTGTTGACTTGCATAAAGCTGGAAAGGGTTATAAAAGTATCTCCAAAAGCCTTGCTGTTCATCAGTCCATGGTAAGACAAATTGTCTATAAACAGAGAAAGTTCAGCACTGCTGCTACTCTCCCTATGAGTGGCCGTCCTGTAAAGATGACTGCAAGAGCACAGCGCAGACTGCTCAATGAGGTGAAGAAGAATCCTAGACTGTCAGCTAAAGACTTACAAAAGTCACTGGCAAATGCTAACATCCCTGTTAGTGAATCTACAATACGTAAAACACTAAGCAAGAATGGATTTCATAGGAGGATACCACAGAGGAAGCCACTGCTGTCCAAACAAAACATTGCTGAACGTTTACAGTTTGCACAAGAGCACCTGGATGTTCCACAGCAGTACTGGCAAAATATTCTGTGGACAGATGAAACCAAAGTTGAGTTGTTTGGAAGAAACACACAACACTATGTGTGGCGAAAAAAAGGCACAGCACCCCAACATCAAAACCTCATCCCAACTGTGAAGTATGGTGGTAGGGGTATCATGGTTTGGGGCTGCTTTGCTGCGTCAGGGCCTGGACGGATTGCTATCATCGAAGGAAAAATGAATTCCCAAGTTTATCAAGACATTTTGCTGGAGAACTTAAGGCCATCTGTCTACCAGCTGAAGCTCAACAGAAGATGGGTGTTGCAACAGGACAATGACCCAAAGCATAGAAGTAAATCAACAACAGAATGGCTTAAACAGAAGAAAATACGCCTTCTGAACTAGCTCAGTCAGAGTCCTGACCTCAACCTGATTGAGATGCTGTGGCATGACTTCAAGAAAGCGATTCACACCAGACATCCCAAGAATATTGCTGAACTGAAACAGTTCTGTAAAGAGGAATGGTCAAGAATTACTCCTGACCATTGTGTATGTCTGATCTGCAACTACAGGAAACGTTGGGTTGAAGTTATTGCTGCCAAAGGAGGTTCAACCAGTTATTAAATCCAAGGGTTCACATACTTTTTCCACCTGCACTGTGAATGTTTACATGGTGTGTTCAATAAAAACATGGTAACATTTCATTCTTTGTGTGTTATTAGTTTAAGCAGACTGTGATTGTCTATTGCTGTGACTTAGATGATGATCAGATCACATTTTATGACCAATTTGTGCAGAAATCCATATCATTCCAAAGGGTTCACATACTTTTTCTTGCAACTGTATCTGATCACATAAAAGACAAACTGTAGAAGAATAAGCTTTAACCCATGCATGATGATAATTTGCCTTCCACTCTTTAAGGATATAAAGTGTGATTTAATATATTTTTACAATAGGTACACTTTAGGAATACAGCAATAGTTTAGTATAAGTAAAACATGTTCTGTGTCAAAGATAATAAACCGTGATCAGTTTAATTAGTAAATTGAATGGATTAAGTCAGTGCCCACATTTTCTTTTTTTTAATCTCCAAGGAAAGAATCAAAACTTGGTCAATGAATAGGAAGTCTAACGAGGCACAGCACAGATTTTAAAAGGATGTGGCTTCAGTGTTATTCCCAATATATAGTCGGTGTTTACTTCAGTTACATCTTCTGGTAAACAGAACCTGAAGAATTTCAGGAGTGTTGCGAAGAAGATAAATAGTTCAATCCGGGCAAGCTGCTCCCCCAAGCACACTCTATGTCCTATGGGAGAAATGAGTCTGCTTATTTGCTTAACAAACCCTGATTTCATTATTTTGGACCCACATTGGAAATGGTCACAATCTGTTAGAAAAACTTTTCAAATGACTTATCTACAAAAATCCCCATAGCATTGATGACTTCTGTAGATAAATCATTTAAAACGTTTTTCTAACAGATTATGATAATTTGAAAACCTTATTCAAATATATGAAATTAAAGCCTTTGTTTAAAAAAAAACCCAAACATCTGTAGAACAATGTAAATAAGCTATGTATCTGAAATTAGAATCTTTATTATGAATTTATGGTGGTTGCAGGAAATAAGGGGCTGAAGCAAGGTGCTCTAATTTTCAGCTAACAAACTTTCTCAGCTTTTAGTTAATTTGTAGAAATTCAACTGCAATGGTTAACGACTGCAGTTATCTACTATTTCAGATAACAAAAAAAAAAACCTTTTCATACAACAGCATTGCACGTATTTAAACTGCAGGGATTGCGAATATTGATACAGCTACAATGTTAATACAATAAGTTGTTCGTAACATACACTATGATAAAAGTGACAAAAAGGGATTGACATGGAGTTTGTGAGAAGTGCACAGTTTTTAATTTGGTAATAAGCTAGGCCATTTAGTATCAGTCCATTTGTTATATAACCATTGTTCGTTATACAAACAAAAATGTTGCTTCACACTGCATCACACCCTCTAAATACCTAAAAAAATAAAAATAAAAAAGTATAATACACAACACAAATGAGTTACCTGCAGAGAATGGTATAAAGGCCTCGTTTGATACAAAGTTTCCATCTTTGTCTAAGAAATGGTTCTCGTTGAACTGATATGGGGTCTTCCAGTACTGAGGATCATGCAGGACAGAGTCAAGATTAGGCAGAATCATTGTATCCTAAAAGAGGTGGAAAAAAAATTTGAGTTCTACATTTTTAATAGGATTACATTATTCTCTCATTATTTCCAGATTGTAGTCACATAAATATAACATGAATAAAAAACAATAAAAAAGGCTGCACCGCAATAGATAATAAAAAATATATAAAAAGTCCAATAAAAGGTCCAAAAAAGGGAGAAGATCCCAATGTTTATCCTTACAAATAGTCTTTGGTGGTGAGGTCTTCTACTGATGTGGTGGATCCACTTGGTATGAAAGATAAAAAGAGAGAAGGACAACCAATGGTGCAGTATGTAAAATTCAAATGTGAATATAGAGGAGTAATAGTATAAAACTCACATTTACCAGAGCTAATATCCAGCTCTGGAGTAAAGCGCATACAGCGGTTTTTATCCCCGCTTATGGGATATAGGTGGGTTCCTCTCCGTTGCTGGTGTCCAGTTCTCGGAATAAAAGAGACAACTAATAGTGCTCACTGTATAGTAGTGTTGGTAAAATAATAAAAGAATGTACTTACAAGACAAGAGCAGGCCAACTGCTCTGTGATGATAGCTTGGGTGGATTGATCCCCACCTAAGGATTTCTTTTAGTACAGGAAACTTCCAGGGATATTTTCCAAAGGTTTTTATAAAACCAATAAAAATAATACTAAAAAGTCAGGGTAAAAGGAAAGGTTATGTGTCTTTAAAAAAGTTGATTGGCACAAATAGATGACCAAAAATACTTTAATATATATAAAAGAACACAAATATTAAATATCCATAACGCGTTTCGTCAAAAAAAAGACTTTCTCAAATGGATTTACATAAGATACCTGGCTAGTAGATGTTTATATAGGGATAAAACTAATTTGAATTTGGTGCCAAAAATGGTACAACCAATTAGAATTAGAAACAAGATAAAACATTGAATTGCATAAATAACTTAATAAATATATAAATAATAGTACTGAAACATGATGTTGATATATTTAGATCAAAAACGAAGGAGTTAAAATGTGTTTTTAGACATTAATAGAAAGTCACATGTCCAAACAGCACTTCCGCGTTTCGGAAGTAGGACGCAATGCCACATGGGAAATGTAGTTAAAAATGGCCGCGAAAAGCGGCCGCATATAACAATAAAATAGATAAAGGATTGCATAATTTTAGCCTATACAAGATGATAAATAGAGTTAAAGATTAAAAACGAGAAGGAGAAATAGACTTAAAAACGGATCTAAATAGGTCACATGAGATTCGGCACTTCCGCAAATCGGAAGATATAGCCGCAATGCATGTAGGGAAATGTAGTTTCACCTATAGTAATGGAAACAAGTACAGCAGATAAATGTACTTAGAATAGATATACTAGAAAAAGGCAATATGCAATTTTAAATACATGAACTTATAACCATAAAAAGTAAGAATAAAACAAAACAAAAATGCCTAAATAAAAGATACATAAATAACAGTAAAAGCGTAATTTTTTTAAAGGTACAGGCAGCAAAATTATAAAAAAAATAAAAAAAAAAAAAAATTTTTTTTTAAATAAAAATTATGTAAATCAAAATCTGCATTAAGACCATAGGGTATAAGAGTCGGAAGTTTATACACCCATTCCATCTCTGTTTTTCCAAGCATCTTTTTCATGTCACCTCCACGCCAAGAAATAGAGCATTTGGTTATACCAATACATTTTAATAGACGTGGATCTCTGTTGTGCATAATAAAATGTTTGGATACTGTATGATTCAGGTATCCATTTTTTATATTTCTGCAATGTTCGCTCAGTCTTATCTTTAAGCACCTTGTGGTCATCCCCACATATTGGAGGCCACACGGGCACTCGAGCAGATAAATAAAAAATTTTGTATTGCAACATATAAAATCATTTATATTGTACACTTTTTTAGTCCTATTTGACATAAAATTTGTAATTTTAGATGGAATAGAATGATCAGTGGTTTTACATACAATGCATTGTTTACATCTATAAAAACCTTTCGTCTGAGGAAAGAAAGATACATTTTTGGAAGGAGATTTTTTAGTAAAATTTTTGGTTAAAATAGACTTAAAATTAGGTGCTCCTCTAAAAACAATATTAGGATGAATGGGTATGATAGGGTTAAGTATCTCATCATGTTTGAGTATATGCCAATGTTTTTTTATTATTTTTTTAACATTATTGCTTTTATTATTAAAATTAAAAATAACTGGAAGAGATATTGGTTCATTATTTTCTTTATTTTTATACTTTAGACGTTCATTTCGTTCTTTCTGCTTTACTATACTGATTGTGGCATTTAGATCAGATTCTAAATATTTTTTCTCCATAAATTTATTTTTTAAAACCTCTGCTTGTTCATTAAAATCTGTAAGTTCTGAACAGTTTCTGCGAAGACGCAAGAATTGGCTCTTTGGAGCACTCTCAAGCAGGGCCGTCTTTAACGCGGGGCAAACGGGGCAGCTGCCCCGGGCCCAGTTTCTCTTGGGGGGCCCGAGGCACCTGCCCCGTGGGCCCTGCTGACCCTGGGTGGCCGGTCGGGCAGGAAGGCGGGCGCACGAGGGAGCACTCACTGCTTCCTTTTCAGCTCCCTCGTGCACCGCACTGATGCCGGAGCCGGAAGATGACATCATCTTCCGGCGCCGGCACCCCTTACGCGGTGCGCGAGGGAGCTGAAGAGGAAGCAGTGAGTGCTCCCTCGCGCGCCCGCCTTCCTGCCCGACCGGCCACCCGCCTGCCCGACCGGCCACCTGCCCAGCAGCACCACTGGACCCCAGGGAATCCCCCCAGCACTCCAAAAGGTAAGGAGGCTGGGGGGATTACATTTTAAAAAAATAATGTGTGTTTGTGTGTTAGTGTATGTGTATGTTAGTGTTTGTGTGTTAGTGTATGTATGTGTGTGTGTGTGTATGTGTGTGTTAGTGTTTGTGTGTTAGTGTGTGTGTGTTAGTGTATGTGTTTGTGTGTTAGTGTATGTATGTGTGTGTTTATGTGTTAGTGTGTGTGTTTGTGTATGTGTGTGTTTGTGTGTTAGAGTGTGTGTGTTAGTGTATGTGTGTGTTAGTGTATGTATGTGTGTGTTAGTGTATGTATGTGTGTGTTTGTGTGTGTTAGTGTGTGTGTGTTTATGTGTTGGGTGTGTTTGTGTCGTGGTGTGTGTTGGGTGTGGTGTTGGTGTGTGTGGTGTGTGTGTTGGTGTGTGTTGGATTGTGTGTGTTGGTGTGTGTGTTGGTGTGTGTGTTGGTGTGTGTGTTGGTGTGTGTTGTTGGTGTGTGTGTGTCCGGCGTTATGTGTGTGTATATCTGTGTGTGTCGGTATGTGTATGTGTCAGTATGTCTGTCAGTGCGTCAGTATGTCTGTTAGTGCATGTGTATGCGTGTGTCAGTATATCTGTCTGTGTGCCAGTATGTCTGTGTGTGTGTGTGTCAGTATATCAGTCTGTGTGTGTCAGTGTATGTGCCTGTGTGTGTGTGTCAGTATTTCTCAGTGTATGTGGGTGTCAGTATATCTGTCAGTGTGTGGGTGTCAGTATTTCTGTCAGTGTATGTGTGTCAGTATGTTGATCAGTGTATGTGTCTGTGTGTGTGTGTCAGTATGTCGGTATATGTGTCTGTGTGTCAGTATGTCTGTATATGTGCCTGTGTCAGTATGTCTGTCAGTACGTCTACCAGTGTGTGTGTCTGTGTGTGTCAATATATGTACCTGTGTCAGTGTGTCTGTCAGTGTATGTGCCTGTTTATCTGTATGTAGTCAGTGTATGTATCTGTGTATCTGCTTGTGCGTCAGAGTGTGTACCTGTGCATCTGAGCCGCAACTTTAAATACAAATACACCCCTCCATTCAAACTTCAACACTACATATAAAACACACTCCTGCATTGAAACGTCAACACTACATACAAGCACACTCCTACATTCAAAAACAAACACTACACATAAATGCACACTTGCATTCAAACTCCAGTACCACATACAAACACATTCACACAAACATACTCCATACAAACACATGCTTACATTCAAACATACTAACATGGCTCAGTGCTAAATACAACCCTGCAAGCATGGGAAATTGGTAGAGTCCCAGCTGTCAAACCATTGTTGGAGTTGCACGACAGATGGGGTTCTACCTTTAGTCCAACCTTGCAATTGAGGGTCCCAATAAAATTCATTCTACTTTAGTACCGCCACTGCGGTGGGATGGATGCCGTGATTGCATACCAGGGAGTGAGGGGCGAGAGCGGCAGGGCACAGGGGGCCCAAGCAAACACTTGCCCAGGGTCCATTCGTTATTAAAGACGGCCCTGCTCTCAAGCCAAGGTTTATAATGGCAACTGGATTTGTCTATAGCCGTATTAACACATACTTGTTTAAAAAAAGTTTTTGTTTGAAGTTGTCCCTTGTTGATAAAAATGTTAAGATCTAAGAAATTAATAGACTCCTTACTGTATTCATATGTAAGGATAATACCCCTGTTGTTGGTGTTTAGATAATTTATAAAATCAATAAGATGGTTTTCTGGTCCATCCCATATAAAAAAGAGGTCATCTATATATCTGAAGTAGGAGACTAGGTTTGCTAGGTGCTTAAAGATAAGACTGAGCGAACATTGCAGAAATATTAAAAATGGATACCTGAATCATACAGTATCCAAACATTTTATTATGCACAACAGAGATCCACGTCTATTAAAATGTATTGGTATAACCAAATGCTCTATTTCTTGGCGTGGAGGTGACATGAAAAAGATGCTTGGAAAAACAGAGATGGAATGGGTGTATAAACTTCAGACTCTTATACCCCATGGTCTTAATGCAGATTTTGATTTACATAATTTTTAATTTATTATTTTTTTTATAATTTTGCTGCCTGTACCTTTAAAAAAATTAAGCTTTTACTGTTATTTATGTATCTTTTATTTAGGCATTTTTGTTTTGTTTTATTCTTACTTTTTATGGTTATAAGTTCATGTATTTAAAATTGCATATTGCCTTTTTCTAGTATATCTATTCTAAGTACATTTATCTGCTGTACTTGTTTCCATTACTATAGGTGAAACTACATTTCCCTACATGCATTGCGGCTATATCTTCCGATTTGCGGAAGTGCCGAATCTCATGTGACCTATTTAGATCCGTTTTTAAGTCTATTTCTCCTTCTCGTTTTTAATCTTTAACTCTATTTATCATCTTGTATAGGCTAAAATTATGCAATCCTTTATCTATTTTATTGTTATATGCGGCCGCTTTTCGCGGCCATTTTTAACTACATTTCCCATGTGGCATTGCGTCCTACTTCCGAAACGCGGAAGTGCTGTTTGGACATGTGACTTTCTATTAATGTCTAAAAACACATTTTAACTCCTTCGTTTTTGATCTAAATATATCAACATCATGTTACAGTACTATTATTTATATATTTATTAAGTTATTTATGCAATTCAATGTTTTATCTTGTTTCTAATTCTAATTGGTTGTACCATTTTTGGCACCAAATTCAAATTAGTTTTATCCCTATATAAACATCTACTAGCTAGGTATCTTATGTAAATCCATTTGAGAAAGTCTTTTTTTTGACGAAACGCGTTATGGATATTTAATATTTGTGTTCTTTTATATATATTAAAGTATTTTTGGTCATCTATTTGTGCCAATCAACTTTTTTAAAGACACATAACCTTTCCTTTTACCCTGGCTTTTTAGTATTATTTTTATTGGTTTTATAAAAACCTTTGGAAAATATCCCTGGAAGTTTCCTGTACTAAAAGAAATCCTTAGGTGGGGATCAATCCACCCAAGCTATCATCACAGAGCAGTTGGCCTGCTCTTGTCTTGTAAGTACATTCTTTTATTATTTTACCAACACTACTATACAGTGAGCACTATTAGTTGTCTCTTTTATTCCGAGAACTGGACACCAGCAACGGAGAGGAACCCACCTATATCCCATAAGCGGGGATAAAAACCGCTGTATGCGCTTTACTCCAGAGCTGGATATTAGCTCTGGTAAATGTGAGTTTTATACTATTACTCCTCTATATTCACATTTGAATTTTACATACTGCACCATTGGTTGTCCTTCTCTCTTTTTATCTTTCATACCAAGTGGTTCCACCACATCAGTAGAAGACCTCACCACCAAAGACTATTTGTAAGGATAAACATTGGGATCTTCTCCCTTTTTTGGACCTTTTATTGGACTTTTTATATATTTTTTATTATCTATTGCGGCGCAGCCTTTTTTATTGTTTTTTATTCACCTTATTTTAAAGGGTTTTGAGGGATCCCCTTTTAAGGTTGCTGCCTATAAGTTAATTAAGCGCTGTCTCATCCTTTTATCTTTACATAAATATAACAACTTGTCTAAAAATTAAATCTTAGACCTCAAAAGCCCAGATCTAGATTGCAATTACATAAATGAAACAACCAAACCAAAAATGTTGACTGCACCTTAAATTTCAAATTCATATTTTTTTGTCTGACAGGGCCAGATTTTCTCTTTAAAGGGACACTGTAGGCACCCAGACCACTTCTGCACACTGGAGTAGTTTGGGTGCCTTGTCCCTCTATCCTTAGCCCTGTTAGTCAAAACACTGTGGTTTTGGAGAAACCACAGTGTTCTGATTACAGGACTAATTCCACCTCTAGTTTCTGGTCTATCAGACAGCCGCTAGATGGTGCTTCCGGATTCTTATATCACCAAAAGTGTTCTAAATGACGTTTGACGTCCCCACGCTCTGCATGAGGATGTAGAGCATCGCCGGAATCCCCATAGGAAAGCATTGAATAATGGCCATGGCCGCGCGTGTGCATTAGGTCTCCCCCGCCAGCAGCCGGCGGCGGGGAAGGAGCGTGGGCAGGGCTGAACCAGCATCGAGGGACATTGGCGCTGGACCCAGGTAAGTGCCACGGGAGGGGGCTTTGACAGAATTAGTTTGTTTTCTTGGCACTATAGTTTCCCTTTAGGCTTAGCTCCCTTTTTCATGATGATATTGTTTGATTTATTATTATTATTACTGGCATTTATAAAGCGCCAACAAATTCCGCAGCGCTGTACAATTGGGAAAAAAAGACAAAACCCAATAAGAACAGACCGATACAACAGGTAGAGGGCCCTGCAGTGAGCTTACAATCTAAATGATTGATCATTCATGAATCAGATTGACTTACACTATATTTTTGCAATAAGGGCTTCTTCTATAAAGGACACAAAGAAAAGTTGGTATTGGCTTTTGGTGCATTTGTCTGTTACAATATTCATAGGGCGGTAAATATATTCAGGATTTAAAAAACAAAACAGTTTTGCAAAGTCAATCTACTGCTCTATTCCATTGATGTCCACGATCATTGCCCCATGTTTATTAAGCACTATACCCCAGATTTCATTCTGATGAGGTATAAATGCTTTAAAATATTTTTTTTTAAAGGATCCCTACGGTCACCTTGGCACTGTCCATTGTAGAGAGTGTATGTCAGATTATATGTGTGTATCTGTCAGTGTGTGTATTTGTGTGTATGTGCCAGTGTGTGTATCTGTGTGCCAGTGTGTACCTGTGTGCATGTGTCAGTGCATATATCTGTGTGTCAAATTGTCTTTATATGCCAATGCGTGTATCTGTGTGTAAAGGTGTGTAAATAGTTGTAATATATTGTATGTGATTGTCTGTGGGCCTGCGCAGAGGGTGGGTAGGCATGGGGGGGGGGGGCCGCAGCCACCTCCCTGAAATGAGTTTTTGCATGTTGGAATGGCTGCTTCAGGTTCAGGCTCCCTGCTAGACCACCAGGCAGAGCTAACTCCTACTGGAACACCACCCTTGAAGAAAGACTAGCAGAATGGAACTACATAGAGCAAGATCACACACATTATATACAGTCAACACACACCACACATTACATACAGCATGTATTTTGGTAAAGTTATCTGAAAAATGTGTGTCAAATATTTGGACATGGGCCACAAGGGGAGCAATTTCAGTGCTTGTGCTTGCCATAGGTGCTATTTTCAGTAAATACGCCTCTGCATATACATTTAGCAGAAATGCCCAGAATGCTAAAATACATGGGAACATATATAGATCATACACTCATATCCCACCTTCCTCAAAGTAAAACCATCAAGTATTACATCCTTAACGTTACATCGTACAACACCCGAGCCCGAAATGTTTGCAAAACGTTGCATTTCATGAATCACTGCATTTGTATAAGGAAGCCTTTTTCTGTCCTCATAGTAGACTGGAGACGACCCTTCAAGAACAGAGTCTAGCTCTTTTTGTACCTTCTCTGTAAAGTAAAACAGAAATGGTCATTTGAAACTTTTTTTATTTTTTTATTAATTTGAGAAATCCAGGGCCAAATATATGTTACTGACCTTGTATGTCAGGATAAGCCAACATAAATAACAGAACCAAAACAGATATGAATACCGCACTCAAAATAATTATAGTAAAGTCTAATCTTGTATTAAATTGCAAAAATATTTATTATAATTATAATTCATAGGTTCATCAAGTAAATCATGGTGAAATTCATTTCAATCATATGTACATAGATTATTTACATATATACACACAAAATCCTCCCTGTGCTGAATTTCATGAGCTATGTATCTATTTACAATGGGTAATGATCCAAAAAATGAATGAATAAAAAAAGTCCAGAAAAAATAAAAAAAATAATAAAAAATAGTAAAAAATTGAAAAAGAAAAAAGAAAAAAGAAAAAGGAAAAAAGAAAAAAAGAAGAAAAAGAGAAAAAATATATATAATACAGTCCTGTTGTCTAATAGTCCAAAATATAGTGCACTATATAATACATAAGTATATGGATGGATCTCACCAATGTAAAAGTTGGCTTTATAGTATGCTCAGTAGGAGGATGATGTATTCTGTAGATGGTATATAATGGATGAGGGTGAAAATGGTTGTTGTTCGGTGAGAAGACAATCACTCATCTATTCTCTGCAGGATATGGTCAGTCTGACAGGTCATTCAATAATCCATAAACGTGGGCAATCCTAGAAACGGGCTGAAATGGGCTGCGCGCTCGGGACGTTCCTGTCCCTTCGATGGCCCCTGTTCCTCTCCGTCCTGCCGAAGTATAAATGTATCGGTTTAAATATCCTAATTGGGCGGCAAATTCCACCGCGGCCACTCCATACACCTACTTCCGCCTTCTGACGTCAGCGTGCGTCGCTGCGTCATACGTATTCAACTCAACTTTATTGTTCACATACATATTGCGTATTGACAAAGATAAAGGAAAGTCACAAAGTGTAAATTGAAGTAAATCTAAATAATAAGTATGTAGTAAAAGTTACTACAAGGTCAATTAGTATATGTATACACTGAGGGAAACCTAAAGAGTGGTCATAATATATATACAAAGGGAAGACTGCCTGAGAACCATGATACTCAAAAATTATTGTAATTACATAAAGTTAACTAAAACCAAATAGTGCTGTAATCTGAAAAGTCATAAACCAGAAAATAATAAAAAAGAAGGAGGAACAAAAAATAATAATTTAATATTTCTAAATTGATCTGACTGATGTATGGTTATTGTTAAGCTCACCTGTAACAGATGATCAAGAGAACAAGAATATCTGTAGATATAAACCAGTAGAATAACCAGCTATATTTAAAAAAGAAAAAAGGAAATAAATTATCTATATCTCGTACAATAAAAGAAAACGAAGAAAAACATTTTTAAAAAAACTAATATAAAGAAAAAAGGAAAAAGAAAAAAGAACAAAGAAAAAAGGGTAAAAAACGAAAAAATGAGAAAAAATCAAGAAAAAATAAATGAAAAAAGTGAATAAAAGAAAGGATTTTTATTGGAAATTTTTTTTTAATGTAGCTAATTTTGAAAAAAACTTTAGAAAAATAAATAAAATAAAGACAGAGTATGCAACTCACCTGTCTCGTAATGCCCCACCGTGCCCCTGGGTCCCGCGTGTGGGGAACCCTGTACAGATGGCAGGTAGCGGACCCAAAGAGGTCAAAATGTTGGTAGGAAAGGACACCGGACCAGAACTGGTCAAGGGGAGCCTCTGTAAGGAGAACAAAATCATAGAGCAGGCAATAAATACAAGAAAAAGGAAAAAATTGTCATAAGAAATGTTTAAGGTCATAGTCTTCATTAAGTCCTAATGGTGACAAAGTCTCCAAGGTCCATTTTGTTTCTCTCTGCAATAAGAGCTTCTGTCTATCCCCTCCTCTACGTAGAGGTGGGATTCTGTCCAAGACTTGAAACCTTAATTGGTTTACGTTATGACCATATGTTTTAAAATGTCTGGGTACCGGAGCCTCCACTTTATTGTGTTGTAATGCTGCCCTAATGCTCCTTTTATGCTCCCCTATCCGCTCTTTCACTGGCCTGATGGTCTCCCCCACGTACAGGAGTCCACAGGGACACTTAAGAGCATACACGACAAAGTCAGAGTTGCATGTAAAAAATTATTTGACATAAAATTTCTTGCCTGATCTGGGATGAACAAAATATTCCCCCTTGATCACACTGTTACAGTGTGAGCAATTTAAACATGGAAAGGTGCCCTTCTTGGGTTCTGAAAAAAATCTGGTTTGTTTCTTAGAACTGCCAATATCTGACCTTACTATCATGTCCCTCCGGTTCGAGGCCCTCTGATATGCAAAAAGTGGAAACTGTTGGAATATCTGGGGTAGTTGAATGTCCCCCTGAAAAAGTTGCCAATGTTTTAATATAACCTGTCTTATATCTCTGTTAAGTGGAGTATATGGTGTCACCAACATAATCCTTTCTACTTTGTCTCTGGCCCCTGCACCTGAAAGGGTTTCTTGTCGAGAAAGATTATCAACCTTCTGTCGTTGATTGTCGACTATATGTGTGGGATAGCCTCTCTCTATGAATTTATTGGCCATAAAATCTAAACCTGTCATCACTTTATCTTCCTGTGATACTATCCTTTTTACCCTTAACAATTGACTGAATGGTAACCCATTCTTTAGATGGATTGGATGAAAGCTTGAGTAAGTCAATAAATTATTACGGTCAGTGGGTTTTATGTACAAATCGCTATGAAGGCAATTTTGTACTCTCTGTACCTGAACATCTAGAAAAGGGACTGTAGTCGTATCACAGCACATAGTGAATTTGATGTTTTCATCTTGTGTATTTAATGACTCAAAAAATTCCTGTAAGTGGGCCCTGGTGCCGCTCCAACATATGAACACGTCATCTATGTATCTTTTCCAAACTAAGCATTTGGAAAATAAGGGATGTTGGTAGATGCATGTTTCCTCCATTCGATTCATATAAATGTTAGCATATGTTGGAGTGACATTCGAGCCCATAGCTGTACCCTTAATCTGTTTGTAATACTTATCACCAAACAAAAAGTAATTCTCAGTCAAAATGAAAGTAAGTAATTCCCTGATATATTTTCGGGTCTCCCCTTGTTGGGTTAATCTCGGGTCTCTATCCAGTGTCCAATCCACTGCCTCAATCCCTCTATTGTGGTCAATTGAAGTATATAGTGACTGTACATCCATGGTTACCAACCAAAAGTCACCTGGTGGAATATGTATGTCTGTTAGTAGTGTAAGAAATGTAGTAGTATCTTTGAGGTATGATTTCTGCAATGGGACATATTTGATCAAGAATGTATCCAGTATCTCTGCTGGGTGTTGGAATATAGACCCAGTACCACTGACTATTGGTCTGCCTGGTGGAAAAAGAGGGTTCTTATGTATTTTTGGGAGGGTGTAGAACACTGGAATTCTTGGGTATTTAAGATTCATATATTTATATTCTCCATCAGAGATAATGTTTTTAGAGAGGGCCCATTGGTTAAGTTTAAATAAAATGATTTCAGATAAAATAAAAATTTTCTAATAGGAGAGTCCCAATAATAGGTGGTGTTTCAACTGATATGATGTCTTCCTTAGCAGTGGTCGTCCGTCTCACGATATGAAAGACACAATGGGAGAGAGCCAATTGTGCAGAGTGTATAAATAGATAATATTTAAATAAAATATAAATTACACACTCACATTTCCATGAGCTAGGACCAGCTCTGGTATGACGGGCATACGGCGGATAACCCTCCGCTTATAGGGGTGCTTGTCCTCCTGGAGCGTCCTGGTGTCCAAATTCTCAGGGAAAGAAAATAGAAACAGCCAATAGTGCTCTCTGGTGAGGTAGTTTATAAAAAGGATAAAAAATAAATAAAATATACTCACAAGTGGAGTGCAGGTCAATCTGCACTCTATTATTCGCGTGGGTGGTATAATCCCCACCTTAGGATATGCCAGGAACAATAAATGAGGTTAAAAGTAATAATAATTATAAAATTATTTATTAGTACAATATACTATAAAACCAATAACGCGTTTCGCCGTAGAGGCTTTATCAAATTGGAATAGTATAGATACCTGGCACATTAGGAGTATATATAGCTAGTACAAACATTTAAAATTGGCGCCAAAAAAATGATCAACCAATAGAAATGATACAAAATATAAATAGAAAATATACATACAAAAGGTGAAAAATGATATAGATTATAAATATTTATAAACATAAGATAATATGTATATACAAATATATAAAAAAAACGAGCATTATTTTGTGTGGGAAAAGAGTTAAAATAAAAATTCCGGTTTCGTGCGAGTCACGTGACCCGCAATGCACCTTGGGGCATGTAGTGCCGGGTCACGTGACCGCCGACATGCATACACACAGTCCGTGCGGCCGCAACTAGAGAAGCCGGCACGCACGGACTGGGGAGCAGAAGGGCGGGTTCGGATCTTGTCACGTGACCCGCGGCGTCATGTATCAGTAATACCCGCGGGCCACGTGACAATAACCGCGAGGAACACTGGGAAATGTGGTTTAAAGCAGCAAAGTGGATAGAATTAGAAAATAACATATAATAGAGAATAATCAAGTATAAAACAAATCAGTATATAGTTGGAACAGGCATATTAAAATATGTAGAGTATATATAAAATAAACATACATAAATTTAATACATATAAAAAGATGGATACAAGTCAAATAGGAGGGGCATAGAATAATAAATCAATAATGGCAATAAAAATAAAATATAAAAATATAAAACCAAAGGATAAAATGGAAAATAATTTAAAGGTAAAAGATTATAAAAAGTTAAATAAATCAAAATCCACATTAAGACCTTGGGGAGTAAGGGTTTGTAAATTATATACCCATTCCATCTCTGATCTACCAAGGATGTTTTTAATGTTACCACCTCTCCAGGGTATTTGGCACTTCTGAATACCTAAGAATTTAAGAAATTTAGGATCTTGATTATGATTAATAAAATGTTTAGATACTGAGTGGTTTAGGTATCCATTTCTTATGTTCCTACAGTGTTCTGCCAGTCGTGTCTTAAGACACCTGGTGGTCATACCCACGTATTGGAGGCCGCAAGGGCACTCCAATAGGTAGATGACGTTGGTAGTGTTACAACCAATAAAATCTCTTATCATATAACTTTTATTTGTTTGGTTGGATTTGAAGTTAGTGATTTTAGATTTAG
The DNA here is from genome assembly GCA_933207985.1 of Pelobates cultripes. Classification (NCBI taxonomy): domain Eukaryota; kingdom Metazoa; phylum Chordata; class Amphibia; order Anura; family Pelobatidae; genus Pelobates; species Pelobates cultripes. The sequence continues at coordinate 135,193,959 of OW240916.1, forward strand.
TTGTTAGATCGGTGTTTTTACATACAGTGCAACGTTTACATTTGTAAAAACCTTTTGCCCCATCTAAAAACGTATGTTGAATATTTTTAGTCACTTTGGTATAATTATTAGTTAAAATTGATCTAAAATTAGGTGCCCCTCTAAAAACAATTTTTGGCTTTGCAGGTAAAATTTCTTTAAGTAGATCATCCTGTCTTAAGAGATGCCAATGTTTTTTAATAGTTTTTTTAATAAAACCGCTTTTGTTATTATAGTTAAAAATAATGGGAAGGGTGGGGGTTTCTAAGGTATTTTTATCTTTGTACGTTAAAAGACTTTCTCTAGATTTATTTCTGACTGTGTCTATAGTGCTATCAAGAAAAGTGCAAGAGTAATTCTTTTCAATAAATTGTTTCTTTAAAACCAATGATTGTTCATTAAAATCATTTATTAGAATTTGAATTCTTTTATATCACACCTTAATTCTAATAATAAAGGTATTATTCTGACTTGTGAATATAGTACTAATTCAATTAATTTTTTAGATTTAAATATTTTTATCCAAGATGGCAAAATACATACAAAAACATTTTTTAAGAAAGTATGTACCAATACTGCAATTGATCAGACAAGTTGCCATTACAAACCATGGCTTGAAAGCGCTCCGAAAAGCCAATTTTTAAGAATACGTCGTAATTGTTCCCAAATAAATGATTTTAATGAACAATCATTGGTTTTAAAGAAACAATTTATTGAAAAGAATTACTCTTGCACTTTTCTTGATAGCACTATAGACACAGTCAGAAATAAATCTAGAGAAAGTATTTTAACGTACAAAGATAAAAATACCTTAGAAACCCCCACCCTTCCCATTATTTTTAACTATAATAACAAAAGCGGTTTTATTAAAACAACTATTAAAAAGCATTGGCATCTCTTAAGACAGGATGATCTACTTAAAGAAATTTTACCTGCACAGCCAAAAATTGTTTTTAGAGGGGCACCTAATTTTAGATCAATTTTAACTAATAATTATACCAAAGTGACTAAAAATATTCAACATACGTTTTTAGATGGGGCAAAAGGTTTTTACAAATGTAAACGTTGCACTGTATGTAAAAACACCGATCTAACAACTAAATCTAAAATCACTAACTTCAAATCCAACCAAACAAATAAAAGTTATATGATAAGAGATTTTATTGGTTGTAACACTACCAACGTCATCTACCTATTGGAGTGCCCTTGCGGCCTCCAATACGTGGGTATGACCACCAGGTGTCTTAAGACACGACTGGCAGAACACTGTAGGAACATAAGAAATGGATACCTAAACCACTCAGTATCTAAACATTTTATTAATCATAATCAAGATCCTAAATTTCTTAAATTCTTAGGTATTCAGAAGTGCCAAATACCCTGGAGAGGTGGTAACATTAAAAACATCCTTGGTAGATCAGAGATGGAATGGGTATATAATTTACAAACCCTTACTCCCCAAGGTCTTAATGTGGATTTTGATTTATTTAACTTTTTATAATCTTTTACCTTTAAATTATTTTCCATTTTATCCTTTGGTTTTATATTTTTATATTTTATTTTTATTGCCATTATTGATTTATTATTCTATGCCCCTCCTATTTGACTTGTATCCATCTTTTTATATGTATTAAATTTATGTATGTTTATTTTATATATACTCTACATATTTTAATATGCCTGTTCCAACTATATACTGATTTGTTTTATACTTGATTATTCTCTATTATATGTTATTTTCTAATTCTATCCACTTTGCTGCTTTAAACCACATTTCCCAGTGTTCCTCGCGGTTATTGTCACGTGGCCCGCGGGTATTACTGATACATGACGCCGCGGGTCACGTGACAAGATCCGAACCCGCCCATCTGCTCCCCAGTCCGTGCGTGCCGTCTTCTCTAGTTGCGGCCGCACGGACTGTGTGTATGCATGTCGGCGGTCACGTAACCCGGCACTACATGCCCCAAGGTGCATTGCGGGTCACGTGACTTGCACGAAACCGGAATTTTTATTTTAACTCTTTTCCCACACAAAATAATGCTCGTTTTTTTATATATTTGTAGGTATATACATATTATCTTATGTTTATAAATATTTATAATCTATATCATTTTTCACCTTTTGTATGTATATTTTCTATTTATATTTTGTATCATTTCTATTGGTTGATCATTTTTTTGGCGCCAATTTTAAATGTTTGTACTAGCTATATATACTCCTAATGTGCCAGGTATCTATACTATTCCAATTTGATAAAGCCTCTACGGCGAAACGCGTTATTGGTTTTATAATATATTGTACTAATAAATAATTTTATAATTATTATTACTTTTAACCTCATTTATTGTTCCTGGCATATCCTAAGGTGGGGATTATACCACCCACGCGTATAATAGAGTGCAGATTGACCTGCACTCCACTTGTGAGTATATTTTATTTATTTTTTATCCTTTTTATAAACTACCTCACCAGAGAGCACTATTGGCTGTTTCTATTTTCTTTCCCTGAGAATTTGGACACCAGGACGCTCCAGGAGGACAAGCACCCCTATAAGCGGAGGGTTATCCGCCGTATGCCCATCATACCAGAGCTGGTCCTAGCTCATGGAAATGTGAGTGTGTAATTTATATTTTATTTAAATATTATCTATTTATACACTCTGCACAATTGGCTCTCTCCCATTGTGTCTTTCATATCGTGAGACGGACGACCACTGCTAAGGAAGACATCATATCAGTTGAAACACCACCTATTATTGGGACTCTCCTATTAGAACATTTTTATTTTATCTGAAATCATTTTATTTGGACTTGTTTTAATCATTCTCTTGGCACAGCCTTATTCTTTGTCTTTGTATATATTCTTACTGTAGAGGGTTAGAGGGTGACCCTCTATAAGGCCGCTGCCTTTATTTTTATATACAGTTATTATTAGCGCTAACCTTTCTTTTCTTCCATTGGTTAAGTTTATCTAGTATACGTTTCAGATTGTGTGTAGGGTCTTGACTAATAAGTAAGTAATTTGTGTTATCCATTAACTGGGTCTCAATTTCTTTTATGTAATATGTGCGATCCATGATCACCAGTGCTCCCCCCTTTGGCAGGACGGAGAGGAACAGGGGCCATCGAAGGGACAGGAACGTCCCGAGCGCACAGCCCATTTCAGCCCGTTTCTAGGATTGCCCAAGTTTATGGATTATTGAATGACCTGTCAGACTGACCATATCCTGCAGAGAATAGATGAGTGATTGTCTTCTCACCGAACAACAACCATTTTCACCCTCATCCATTATATACCATCTACAGAATACATCATCCTCCTACTGAGCATACTATAAAGCCAACTTTTACATTGGTGAGATCCATCCATATACTTATGTATTATATAGTGCACTATATTTTGGACTATTAGACAACAGGACTGTATTATATATATTTTTTCTCTTTTTCTTCTTTTTTTCTTTTTTCCTTTTTCTTTTTTCTTTTTTCTTTTTCAATTTTTTACTATTTTTTATTATTTTTTGTATTTTTTCTGGACTCTTTTTATTCATTCATTTTTTGGATCATTACCCATTGTAAATAGATACATAGCTCATGAAATTCAGCACAGGGAGGATTTTGTGTGTATATATGTAAATAATCTATGTACATATTATTGAAATGAAATTCACCATGATTTACTTGATGAACCTATGAATTATAATTATAATAAATATTTTTGCAATTTAATACAAGATTAGACTTTACTATAATTATTTTGAGTGCGGTATTCATATTTGTTTTGGATTTAGATTAGGAGGTTGTTGTGGGGTTAAACCTCGAATACCTGCACCTTGCATAATTGAGTGCCAGCACACATTGTGTTTTTTTAAATAACAGAACCCACTGTAGGGTGGTTGCTGTTGTCTCTGTTCCTGCTATAAAAAGATCAATAACCACTTGAACTAAGTTGGCATCATCAAATGTAGAGTCAGGCTCACCTTTGGTCTGTAGAAAGTAAGAGATTTTTTTGACACAAAGTATTTAGCATATAATCCCATAACAAATATTTTAATTTTGACTTATTAAAAGGGACACTCTAAAAACCATAACCGCTACAGCTCATTGCAGTGGTCATGGTGTTATACATCCAGGGACACTTTCCTCCAGATTTCTGTCAAACCATTTTGGAGCAATTTGTGAAATATCATGTTTTTTCCATGGCACCCACAGTCTGGTCCCACTGCAGCAACATTGATATTGTTAATATTTTATCATCGGTGCAAATCTGGTGTACCTTTGAGGATAGACGGGAATGCCATGGTGTGGGGTGCAAGACTGAAACATATATAATAATGTAATAGAAAATTAAAAAATAATGACCAAAATAGTAGTCTGAGATAAGAACGAACTTAAGGAAAGGGGTCTGTTACATTTTTAACTAACATAATATAGAGTGTTAAAGTAAGTGGTATAATCCTCTTGGTTTATTATTGTTATTTTACTATAGTTAATAAATGTGCACACAGTATTTATTTTACATTTTTGTTTACAATGATTTCAAAAATATGACTTCATTTGCCATACCTCTAGTAGGGATCAGGCTGTGGACAGCCAATAACCCATATGTAGTGTTAAACTGCTCAAAAATGGTTTAACACTGAATGGAGGGTAAGTACCTTGGGACTTCAGGCAATGAGATGAAATTGTTATAGTTCATACAGTGACCCTTTAAGGAAACAGTAATGGAATACACGCACGCATGCACGCACGCACGCACGCACGCACGCACGCACGCACACTCCCCATTAATGTATATCACATGTTTGCTAACTAATTATAGATATCAATAGATCTTTACTTTTGCTATTTGTGCCATATAGTAGTCAATCACATCATTGGGTTCTATTTTCCTGATGATATTTGATCTCATTCCTCACAAAATTCTCCAAGTATTCCTTCTTTTCAAAGACTCTTTGGTGGGGTCCTGGGACATGGTTCATGAGCCAAGGGAATGAGTCATACAGCTAACAAATAGAAAGGAGTGATTATTAAATGATACAAATGCATACAGTCACTAAGAAGGAGAAATATTAGGTGTAATCACTTACTCATCCCCATTTGGATCCCAAGACCTGAAACAAATAGTCATTGCTTGTAATTAATTCCTGGAAGATCACATCGTCAAAAGCAAATCGATGTCCAAACACCACAGTGGAAATTACATTTGCAATTGCATGGTTAACAAAATAGAAAGTGTCCATTGGTTTCCCTGTTGATATTAAGGAGAAGGAATAACCTGGTATTAGCGTGCAAACTTGTGTATTAAAACAATAAATACACATAATAATAAAAGATCAGAAATGTTAGATATGTGTATTTGCTCTTAAAAGGAGCACTCTAAGCACCCTAAACACCACAGCCTGCTTTAGTGATTATGGTGTCCAGAGTGCCCAGGCACCTTTCCAGAGTAACCTTTTAAAACCATTTTAGGACTGTTTGACAACTTACCTGGGTCCTGTTGAGTGGCCGCAGGAGATTCCTTTTAGCTCCACTGCCTTTGTAGGCAATTCCAGGACTATGCTCACTGGCTGAGAGCATCGGATGACTGTTTTCGGCCAATGAGCATGCTCCTAGGTCAGCCAGTCTTAGCTCACTGATGACATCCAGCTTCTTCTGCAGAAGCCTGGATGCAGTGTGGGTGTCTAGAGAAACCAGATAAGCTGTCAAATCAAAAACAGTTTGACAGGTTACTCCGTGAGGGTGCCAGTAGGGCTGGATTAACATAGGGGCTGATGGAGCTGCAGCTTCAGGCCCAGGCAGGCCCAGGCCCATGGAATAGGCCCATTTAAAAAAAAAAAATTTTTTTTTTTTTTAAACACTACTCTTAGGTTTGCCACCTGACTATTTTAAGGCACAGCCGGTATTTGAGGCTGCCTGGCCGTAATGGTATTGCAGTAATACCGGAAATACAAATGCAAATATTTTTCTCAGTATAAACGGAGATAACTCTGCAATACCAGCACCGGCCAGTAGAGTTCACTGTGTATGGAGAGAGGCAGGGATAGGAAGTTACAGCATCTCCCTGCCTCTCTCTACTCACTGATCCGCGGGGGAGCAGCTACAAAGCACAGAGAGTCCACACAGCAGCTTCCAGCCTGCAGAGACAGACTCCAGCTGAGATATGTGAAGGATGGAGGGAAAGGCAGCAGGGAAACATGGGGACACTGAGACACTAGGGGACACTGAGACACTTGGGGACACTGAGACACTAGGGGACACTGTGAGACATGGGGATGCTGAGACACATGGGGATGCTGTGAGACATAGGTAGACACATTGGGACATGGAGACACTAGGGACACAGTGTCTCCATGTCTCCCAGTGTCCCCATGTCTCCCAGCCAGTGTCCCCTAGTCTCCCAGTGTGTGTGCCTCCATGTCTCTCAGTGTCCCCATGTCTCCCAGTGTCCTATTGTCTCCCAGTGTCCCCAAATATCTGTGTCCCCATGTCTCCCAGTGTCCACATGTCTCCCAGCCAGTGTCTCAGTACCCCCATGTATCCCAGTGTCCACATGTCTCCCAGTGTCCCCATGTCTCCCAGCCAATGTCCCTAGTGTCTGTGTCCCCATGTCTCTCAGTGTCTGTGTCCCTAGTGTCCCCATGTCTCCCAGTGTCCCCATATCTATGTTCACAAGTGCTCCCATGTCTCCCAGTGTCCCCAAGTATATGTGTCCCCATGCCTCCCAGCCAGTGTCAATAGTGTCTTAGTTTCCCCAAGTGTCTTTGTTCCCATGTCTCTGTGTCCCTAGTGTCTGTGACCCCATTTCTCCCAGTGTCCCCAAATGTCTGTGTCTCCATGTCTCCCAGTGTCCCTATGTCTGTATCCACAAGTGCCCCCATGTCTATCAGTGTCCCCAAGTGTCTCAGTGTCCCAAAGTGTCTCAGTCCCCCCATGTCTCCCAGTGTCCCAAAGTGTCTTTGTCCCCGGGTCTCTCAGTGTCCCCATCTCTCTCAGTGTCCCCTAGTATCCTAGTGACACAGGACACACTGAGACATGGGGACACTGGGAGAAATGAGGGTACAGACATTGGGAGACTAGGGGACACTGACACTGTGATACATAGGGACACTGATGCCAGGCTGGCCTTCAAATCCTTTGGACAGACATGTCCCCTTTTTGGGCATGTGAGCCCCTTTTGACAGTTCTGGTCACGTGATTCGCGTCAGTGGCCCACCCTTTTACCCCGCCCATTGACTTCCTGCTTCACTGGACGCTGCTGTTAGGGGGTATGGATTTACTTTAAAGATGAAAGCATATATTAGAAATAGATTAGCATAGGGTATGTGTTTTCTTATAGCTGCATCCTATGAGTTTCCATCCAGCACCATCTCCATCAGATACATGACGCTTGGGAGGTATGACTGTATTAGTGTTTTTGGTCAATAAGATTCTGTAATTAGGCCCCATCATAATTGTCAGAACCAGGCCCACTGGGCTCTTAATCTGGCGCCCCATCCTAATTGTCAGCACTAGGCCCACTGGGCTCTTAATCTCGCCCTCGGTGCCAGGGCACTCCTGGCACCATAACCATTACATTTGCCTGTAGTGGTTATGGTGTTTGCAGGTTTCCATTAATATTTAACTTTAACAGGCATAATGATCACACCATTTGTCACTCCATAGAGCATTTTGCAACAAAACTTGCATACAATGTTATATGGGAATAGTAATTAAAATACTTTGATTTTTAAAGCATTTTACCCAAGTTTTACTGACCACTCTCAGCTATAAAGGATTCCACCAGGCATCGAGCCTCTTCCTGTATTCTCGACTCCAGACCACGCTTTCCAAGTCCTAGGTTTCTTAGAGTCATCATTCCAAATCGTCTCTGCTGTTTCCAGACGTGACCATTGGTTACTACAATACCTTGTTTAAGATAGATCGTATTAAAATTAATAGTATTAATTAATCTGTGACATACTAGATTTTATGTATTTTGTAACTAATTAATTCCTGTTTACATAAATATTGGAATATGCTGGTAAACTGATGTAAAATCATGGAGCACTTTTTTCCCACACAAAAGACACATTTAGGTTTCAGAAGGATGTAATTGTAATTTCAGTTTGGCACATTAACATAGAAAGTTTTACAATAATAATTTAAAAATGGAAATAAATAAAAAACAATTAAAAAATAAAATTTAAAAAATCACCCATTTCTGATTAACAGTGGTTAATCCTCTAATATTTGGCCAACAGTAGCCCCAAATTACAATCTGGCATATTAACCAAACTATATCTTTTTCTGAGTTGCGACATTCTTGTTCAAGTGCCAATTACTTATCTGTGGAAGGACTGTGATAACTGAAACCTGTGTGCTTGATGTACAGTATAGGGGCCGTTTTCACCAAACTGTTAATGGTAAAGATTGTTTAGAACAATATGGGAACACTAGACTGGACTTTGTTACAAAAGGATAAACCTAATCAACATCCAGTGAACACAGAACCTTAACAAGTAAAATGCTTAAAGGGACACTATAGTCACTCTCAGCCAATCACAGCCACCCATTGCTGTCATAGTAAATGCTTCCTCATTAATCTAAGCAGCATAGAAACACAGCTTAATGTAGTTGCTCTGGTGAGTACAGTCAGTCCCTTCAGACTGCCTAGGGCAGCACAAAACCAGGATACACCACTGGTCACTCCTCAGCTACTAGAGGTGCTTCCTGAGGCAGTGTAGCACAGTGTGCAGTACTGCCATTCAGTGTCTCCACCCTCTGCATGGAAACACTGAACATTCCTCATAGAGATACATTGATTCAATTCAGCTCTATGAGGAGATGCTGATTGGCCAGAGCTGTGTTTGGCTTGTGCTGACTATGAGCCTGATCGGCTTCCTTGACAGTCTCAGCCAATCCAATGCTTTCCTATGGGAAAGCATTGTGATTGGCTGATATCACCACTTCTGAGGGGCCAGGGACAGAGCCAGCAGCAGCATACTGGAAAATGGTTAAGGAGGTACCTGGGGGGCTAGATTGTGTTTTTCACACTATAGGGTAAGGAATACATGTTTGTCCATGTTTATTCCTGACCATATAGTGTTCCTTTAAGGTACTAAACTGACATGCATATATGATGGTATAAGACAGTCCTATACTTGGTCCTATACTTTATTACCTCTTCCACGGGAGAGTGCCTTTGCAAAGCCTGCCACAGGACGTCCAGAGAGCTCCTCTGAGTGAGAGATGAGAGCATTCTTCACAGCCTGAAATCCATGTAACATCACAAGTGGAGTCTGTCCCAGCCATATTGTGTAAATATTTCCATAACGCTTGGCCAACTAAAAATTGTGGTCAAATAATTGTGGTCAGTTTGCAGCATATTCCCTTCCTCTGAATACAGGAGGACAATAGCTGTGCAAAACTGGTCATACACAAATCAAAAAATTCTACTCTATGTATGTGCTCCTGTAGTAGTCATCACTAGGACCATATTACTATGTTAAGTGTTGACAATGTTTCTGTTTGAAATGTAATATGGTGGATAAAGATAGAGAAATGGCAACTGCCCTGTTCTTGGCTAAAACCAGTTGAAAGGTTACAAAATAATGTTGCTAAATTATATATATTTTTAAAAATGCACCAGTGTTTACCATAGATACACCTCCCCTCACCCCTAGTTCAACAAGTTTGAGTAACTTTATGCACTATAACCATTTCATCTCATTGCATTGGTTATGGTGCCTAAAGTCCCATGGTATGTTTCATCCATTTTAAAATGTTTAACATGGGTTGGCCACCCACAGCCCAGCCCCTTCTTGAGGTCTAAGGCATAGATTACGAATATATATTGATGTAGTTTCTGGTATTGAGGTGACCCTACTGCAACCTCCAAAATAATCAAAAATTAAAAAATAATACAGCACTCAAAAGTAATGCAAGCAAAGTAATTTATTGTAATCATTGCTCTTCTTGAGAAGTTATAAGGCTACTGGCGCCCTAACTTGTATTGGCTTACTTTGGGCAAACTTGTATTACAAGTTAGGGCTCCAGTGGCCTTATAACTTCTCAAGAAGAGCAATGTTTCCAATAAATTACTTTGCTTGCATTACTTTTAAGTGCAGTATTATTTTTTTAACACTCTTTCTTCCAGCCATATCAATTCATACCAGTGGTGGGTGCAGTGATCGTCTGAGAGCAGTCAGCTGACTCTCTCAGCCAATAACAGCAAGTCATGGTAAATGCTTCCTCGTTAGTCTAAGCAGCATAGAAGCACAAAAATAAGTCTTGCACTCAGACTCCCACTACTCCTGGGCGGCAGCAATGACTATAGTACACATCAGCCCCAATACATACAATAAAAACCAAAGAAAATAGTTACTTGCGCACTAGTTTTTAGTTCCACTCCAATAGCCATTAGATGTAAGCCCACCTGCCACATAAAGGCAAACCTCTTAGGCTAGTCTTACACTAACAATTTACCTTGCTTCCTTCAGTTTCTGATAAAAACTAAATCTCTTGTGAGACAGAGAGAGGTATTTTTCTAAACCACTACATACTTATTAACTCTCATGGCCATTGGAGTGTAGTTGGGAACCTCCAGGGACCCTGGAACTCTTCATGAAGAGCATTATTATTATTATGTGATACCTGGTTCAGAATATCTGGATGCAGGCTGAACTTCAGTGTCCATAAATTGCCAATAAGTGGTAGGGGAAGTGGTCCAGGAGGTAGACTTCTTGCCTTCCATTTTATACTGAGATATGCGACGAGGACCAGACAAGACAGGACAGCTAGCAACAGCTGACAGAAACTCCACATTTTCCTGTCGGAGATCAGCCAAAGCTTGTATCTGGTGTAAAAAGAGAAAATCAAAACATGAGTTAGGTGTGGTTATTTACTGAGATCTAAATTTTATTAAAACAGTTGCAGAGAATCATATGGACCACATTGGCGCAATAAAGAGTTTTAATTCCATCCAAACAGAGCAAACTAAACTTAGATTTGACCTGAATTAGCCTCAAGTTAAAACAGTCAAAGGCATATGCATTTTGGGGTGCAGCATCTATCCAATCACTCCATGTGTATGTAGGAGGTAAATGTTTAAAAATGGGTTGGTATTAAGACAGGTGTACCCAAACACGCAAACCCAGGGTAAAGAATACCCTATAGCATATATATGCCAAGTCAAAAACGTAAAATGCACATAAATTGTTTTTTTATGCACTCTCGTATAACATAATAGAGATCATAACAAGGCATAAAAGAATGAATAGCGTGGCCTGAAATGTATCCAGGACTGGTTTTATTGTCTTACATTAGTTATGATACCAGACTGTACTTGAATGATGCCATTGGAAAAAACGTGGACCATCAGGACATTAAAAAAATTGCACAAGCATCGAGGAGTATATGGAGACAAGGTGGTGCAGTCTGCCAGATTGACATATTGTGTCAATAAATATATGGCAACATCCAGAAGGCACAGAAATATCACATGTATTCTTTTAGGAATTATTAAAAAGTTAAACGGGAAAAAAAGCAATATAATTAAGATGAAAGTAAAGAGTAACAGAATTTGGCATCATTAGAATAATTGTTTAAAAATACATAATTGCAAAAAATCTGCTTAGAATCCCAGGAAGACGAATAAAATACGTTCCTCTCCTGTCCATGGAAGACACATTCTAGTGGTTATGGAACCAGCAGTGCCCTGGACCGACCTCCTCCACTGGAAGGATTCAATAATTTTATGAATAGTTTGATTTCTTACATGGGGTCTGCCAGGTGCAGCATCCCAACTCCGTTACCACAACCAGAGAGCCAGACATTCCTAAGCAGGAACTTCTATTAGTGAGTGCATTATAGTGGTGATGGTATTTGGAAACGCCATTATTTTTCACACTTTCATCTTCCCTGTCACTATATTCCCCTAAATCTCTTGGATAATTACATATCCATATTGCTTCAGGGACTCCCCCAAAGCCATTTCTCACAATTCTAGTCTCCATTTTATGTTCACCTTAGACCCCTCACACATGATTTGCTGCAGCACATGTTTCTCCTCCTTTGTGTTGTAAGAATTGTAGAGAGAGGGTGCGGGGTTATAACATACGGGTTTTTTATCATTATTCATAAGTCTTGTATTAATATGCAATTTATCGATCTTTAGTAAAAAGAGAAAATATCAGGTTGGCTAATTATAAATTGTCAGAATCTATGGATCTATATATTTCTTCCAGGGTAACCACCAGGTCTCAAATAGTTTGGCTGTTTTGACCTTAAATTCACTTTGAACTCTCACTTTAGAGAATAACCCTGATAATACTGCCAAATGTCTGTGTCCAAAACAGGTACACCAGCCAGCTTCCACAGTCCTACAGGTGAGTACAGATTGTCTATGTTTACCTTGACCACTACTGCTGGAAAAAACCCAAACCCAAAACATATGAAAAGAAAATGTATTTAAGTCATTTTGAGCTATGTAGGAAATTAACTTTGACCTGACTAAAAGGGCTGTTCAAAAAAGAAGGTAATTCATTAAAGTGAGTTTAAAATTTAAGTCCAAGCTGGAAAAAAAATAAAAATCTCCAAGTCAGCTATGCCTGCAGTTTTGGCCTCAAAATTGAAATTCACTTGGAATTCCTGACAGGTCTCATTGCAGTAAACTACTATGTATAGAATAATGGTTGGAAATTGTGGAATATGCCAACCAGGGGCGGACTGACCACTCGAGCACATAGGTCATCAGTAAGGAGTGACATCACATCCTCTCCTCTTTTACACAAATACAGAGCGCCCACCGCATGTGTGAAGGGGGAGGAGGAGTTGTGATGGTACCTGCTCAGGGGAGGATAGGGCATCAGCATGAACAGCCTGGAATGCAAGGTAAGATGGGCAGAGATAGCAGTGTAGGCACCAGAGGAGGGCTTGGGGAGGAGGAGGATAATTTGAAGGAATTGGGTGCATGGTTAGATACAAACAAAGGGTGATTGCAAGGTAAGTAGACTTACCAAACACTCACCAAACTTTCACATAAATGCAATCAGACATGCACTCAAACTGACACACTGCTCTATATTCACAATCTCACACACACTGACACACTGCTCTACAGGGCCGGACTGGGAAAAAAATTAGGCCCGGGCATTTTTCAATCAGAGCGGCCCCCTAAGAAGGGGGCGGGGCCAGAGAGGGTGTGTTTTGTCATCACTAATGACAACACGCCCCCTCTCAAAGTGAGCATGTTGGTTCAATGCCCAGAGCCCTGCTGAAGAGCTCTGGCATTAGAAAAAGGCCCTGAATTTGTTCTGCCCAGCGCAAGCAAATGTAATAACATGCTTGTGCTGTGTTTGCTTTTAAATTGTCTCTGGAGTCTCCACAAGTGGGATACCAGAGGACAAATGGGCCAGGAAAGTGCATGGTGCATATGTTTGGAGCCTGCTTGTGGGATTGCGTGTGTGTAGAGTGTGGTGTGGTATTGTATAAATAGGTCAATTTAATTTGTGTTTGTGGTGTAATATGTGTGGCTAGGGGCTGTAGAGAGTGTGTGTATAGGGGGCATAGTTTTATAGGGGATGCAGCGAGTGTGTGCATACGGGCTGAAGTGTGTGTGTATAGGTGACGTAGTGTGTGTAGGGGTTGCAGAGAGGGTGTGTTTAGAGAATGTTGTATGTGTTTGCTGACAAGGAATGTAGTGTGTGTGTGTAGGAGATCTACTGTGTAAAGGACCCGGTGTGTGTGTGTGTGTGTGTGTGTGTGTGTGTGTGTGTATAGAGGATAAAGAGTGCATATAGAGTAAGGGATCTAGTGTGTATCTGGAGCGTAATGTGTGTAGTGGTGCAGTGTGTGTGTGTGTGTGTGTGTGTGTGTGTATGTATATATATATTTGGACTTATTGTATGTGAGGGGCGCAGTGTGTGTATGTAAGAGGGGTGCTGTGTGTGAGGGTGTTTTTATCTGCTGTCACATTCTAGGTTTCTAATTTTCTTTGTCTGTTAACTCACTGAGGGTTATTATATATATATATGTGTGTGCTGTATATGTGTGGGAGTGTGCTGTGTGTGTCTGGGTGCTGTGTGTGTCTGGGGGGTGCTGTGTGTGTCTGGGTGCGCTGTGTGAGTCTGGGTGCGCTGTGTGTGTCTGGGTGCGCTGTGTGTGTCTGGGTGCGCTGTGTGTGTCTGGGTGCGCTGTGTGTGTCTGGGTGCAGTGTGTGTCTGGGTGCAGTGTGTGTCTGTGGGTGCAGTGTGTGTCTGTGGGTGCTGTGTCTGGGGGGTGCTGTGTGTGTCTGGGGGTGCTGTGTTTGTGAGTGAATGTATTTTTTTATTTAAATTTAAATATTTTTTTTTTTTACTAATAAAAAAAAATATATATATTTCCCCCCTCCCTTCTTCTCTACCTTTATCCTGGGAAGGGGGAGGAGATCCGTTCTGCCATCCATCCCTGGTGGCCCAGTGGTGAGAGTGAACTCTAACCTGCAGGTTAGAGTTCACTCTCGCGAGATCTGAGCGTTGCCGCGGCAACGGTAACCGCGGCAACGCTCAGAATCCCGCGAGAGGACCCGGCGGAGCTGCTTGTTAGAGCTCCGCCGGGTCCTCTCTCCTGCCTCCCTCCCTCCCCAGCCGGCGGCCGCATTTCCATGCCTGTGGGCCGGTGAGGGAGATCTTTGATCTCCCCACCGGCCCATGGAGGCACTATGCAGGGCCGGCGCTCGGATAGCGCTGGCCCTGCACGGGCCGGCAGGGGAGATCCTGTGATCTCCCCTGCCGGCCTCGGCCCCACGGCCATCGCGGCCCACCGGGCATTTGCCCGGTGTGCCCGATGGCCAGTCCGGGCCTGCTGCTCTATATTCACAATCTCTCACACACTGACACACTGCTCTGTATTCACAATCTCACACACACTGACACACTGCTCTGTATTCACAATCTCTCACACACTGACACACTGCTCTGTATTCACAATCTCACACACACTGACACACTGCTCTGTATTCACAATCTCACACACACTGACACACTGCTCTATATTCACAATCTCACACACACTGACACACTGCTCTATATTCACAATCTCACACACACTGACACACTGCTCTATATTCACAATCTCACACACACTGACACACTGCTCTGTATTCACAATCTCACACACACTGACACACTGCTCTATATTCACAATCTCGCACACACTGACACTCTGCTCTATATTCACAATCTCGCACACACTGACACTCTGCTCTATATTCACAATCTCACACACACTGACACACTGCTCTATATTCACAATCTCACACACACTGACACACTGCTCTATATTCACAATCTCACACACACTGACATGCCATACAAATCTAGCCTTTATTCAAACACCAGCATTTACAAACATACCTTACATCAGGAGCTGATCCAAGGGAGGGGACATCAAGGCAAGTGCCCTCAGAATATCCTGGGAAGCTGCTGTCCAAATTTCCTCCTCTCTCAGACCCCTCCCCACCCCCACCCTCCATGAACATAAAACACAGCCCCCTGGCAGCTTCTCCCTTAGAGCTGCACCCCTTAAACAAGCTGCAGGGGCCAAAGTCCGCAGCACCTAAGCTCCGTCGCCAGCTTCAACCATGTGGTCATGCTGACAGGAGCAACCTGGTAGACTGGGAGCAACTTGCAGCTCTTCAACCACAGCAAGTGGTGAGAGGCAGTGATCTTGTGTGTGCTAGTGTGCTTTGTGTAGTGACCTTCTGTGTGCATGTTGTGAGCTGTGTGTGTGTCAGTGAGCTGTCTGTAGTGAACTATGTGATCTTGC
>OW240916.1:135223507-135323507 GCA_933207985.1 Pelobates cultripes
CTTGGTGTGGGGGCGGGGCTATTCTAATTACTTAAAATTTACAGAACCAACATTTAATTAACCCCTTCAGTGCTGAGCCAAATGTACACAGAATGAACTAATATAATAAATAAATAGAAATAATCACACACAGGATTTAACCCCTTCAGTGCTGAGCCAAATGTACACAGAATGAACTAATATAATAAATAAATAGAAATAATCACACACAGGATTTAACCCCTTCAGTACTGAGCCAAATGTACACAGAGTGAACTAATATAATAAATAAATAGAAATAATCACACACAGGATTTAACCCCTTCAGTGCTGAGCCAAATGTACACAGAATGAACTAATATAATAAATAAATAGAAATAATCACACACAGGATTTAACCCCTTCAGTGCTGAGCCAAATGTACACAGAATGAACTTATATAATAAATAAATAGAAATAATCACACACAGGATTTAACCCCTTCAGTGCTGAGCCAAATGTACACAGAATGAACTAATATAATAAATAAATAGAAATAATCACACACAGGATTTAACCCCTTCAGGACTGAGCCAAATGTACACAGAATGAACTTATATAATAAATAAATATAAATAATCACACACAGGATTTAACCCCTTCAGTACTGAGCCAAATGTACACAGAATGAACTAATATAATAAATAAATATAAATAATCACACAGGATTTAACCCCTTCAGTGCTGAGCCAAATGTACACAGAATGAACTAATATAATAAATAAATAGAAATAATCACACACAGGATTTAACCCCTTCAGTGCTGAGCCAAATGTACACAGAATGAACTAATATAATAAATAAATAGAAATAATCACACACAGGATTTAACCCCTTCAGTACTGAGCCAAATGTACACAGAGTGAACTAATATAATAAATAAATAGAAATAATCACACACAGGATTTAACCCCTTCAGTGCTGAGCCAAATGTACACAGAATGAACTAATATAATAAATAAATAGAAATAATCACACACAGGATTTAACCCCTTCAGTGCTGAGCCAAATGTACACAGAATGAACTTATATAATAAATAAATAGAAATAATCACACACAGGATTTAACCCCTTCAGTGCTGAGCCAAATGTACACAGAATGAACTAATATAATAAATAAATAGAAATAATCACACACAGGATTTAACCCCTTCAGGACTGAGCCAAATGTACACAGAATGAACTTATATAATAAATAAATAGAAATAATCACACACAGGATTTAACCCCTTCAGTACTGAGCCAAATGTACACAGAATGAACTAATATAATAAATATAAATAATCACACAGGATTTAACCCCTCAGTGCTGAGCCAAATGTACACAGAATGAACTAAATATAATAAATAAATAGAAATAACCACACACAGGATTTAACCCCTTCAGTGCTGAGCCAAATGTACACAGAATGAACTAATATAATAAATAAATAGAAATAATCACACACAGGATTTAACCCCTTCAGGACTGAGCCAAATGTACACAGAATGAACTTATATAATAAATAAATAGAAATAATCACACACAGGATTTAACCCCTTCAGTACTGAGCCAAATGTACACAGAATGAACTAATATAATAAATAAATAGAAATAATCACACACAGGATTTAACCCCTTCAGTGCTGAGCCAAATGTACACAGAATGAACTAATATAATAAATAAATAGAAATAATCACACACAGGATTTAACCCCTTCAGTGCTGAGCCAAATGTACACAGAATGAACTAATATAATAAATAAATAGAAATAATCACACACAGGATTTAACCCTCTAGGACTGAGCCAAATGTACACAGAATGAACTTATATAATAAATAAATAGGGGAAATAATCAAGACACAGATTTAACCCCTTCAGGACTGGAGCCAAATGTACACAGAATGAACTAATATAATAAAATAAATAGAAACAATCGCATTGCCAGGATTTAACCCCTTCAGTACAGTTGAGCCAAATGTACACAGAATGGCAACTAATAATAACAATAGAAATAATCGCATTACAGGATTTAAAACCTTCAAAAGTTGAGCCAAATGTACACAGAATGAACTAATATAATAAATAAATAGAAATAATCACACACAGGATTTAACCCCTTCAGTGCTGAGCCAAATGTACACAGAATGAACTAATATAATAAATAAATAGAAATAATCACACACAGGATTTAACCCCTTCAGTGCTGAGCCAAATGTACACAGAGTGAACTAATATAATAAATAAATATAAATAATCACACAGGATTTAACCCCTTCAGTGCTGAGCCAAATGTACACAGAATGAACTTATATAATAAATAAATATAAATAATCACACACAGGATTTAACCCCTTCAGTGCTGAGCCAAATGTACACAGAATGAACTAATATAATAAATAAATATAAATAATCACACACAGGATTTAACCCCTTCAGTGCTGTGCCAAATGTACACAGAATGAACTAATATAATAAATAAATATAAATAATCACACACAGGATTTAACCCCTTCAGTGCTGAGCCAAATGTACACAGAATGAACTAATATAATAAATAAATATAAATAATCACACACAGGATTTAACCCCTTCAATGCTGAGCCAAATGTACACAGAATGAACTTATATAATAAATAAATATAAATAATCACACACAGGATTTAACCCCTTCAGTGCTGAGCCAAATGTACACAGAATGAACTAATATAATAAATAAATATAAATAATCACACACAGGATTTAACCCCTTCAGTGCTGAGCCAAATGTACACAGAATGAACTAATATAATAAATAAATAGAAATAATCACACACAGGAATTAACCCCTTCAGTGCTGAGCCAAATGTACACAGAATGAACTAATATAATAAATAAATAGAAATAATCACACACAGGATTTAACCCCTTCAGTGCTGAGCCAAATGTACACAGAATGAACTAATATAATAAATAAATAGAAATAATCACACACAGGATTTAACCCCTTCAGTGCTGAGCCAAATGTACACAGAGTGAACTAATATAATAAATAAATATAAATAATCACACAGGATTTAACCCCTTCAGTGCTGAGCCAAA
The DNA here is from genome assembly GCA_933207985.1 of Pelobates cultripes. Lineage (NCBI taxonomy): Eukaryota > Metazoa > Chordata > Amphibia > Anura > Pelobatidae > Pelobates > Pelobates cultripes. Next base: position 135,226,589 of record OW240916.1, read on the forward strand.
TGTACACAGAATGAACTTATATAATAAATAAATATAAATAATCGCACACAGGATTTAACCCCTTCAGTGCTGAGCCAAATGTACACAGAATGAACTAATATAATAAATAAATATAAATAATAACACACAGGATTTAACCCCTTCAGTGCTGAGCCAAATGTACACAGAATTAACTTATATAATAAATAAATATAAATAATCGCACACAGGATTTAACCCCTTCAATGCTGAGCCAAATGTAAACAGAGTGAATTTATATAATAAATAAATATAAATAATCACACACAGGATTTAACCCCTTCAATGCTGAGCCAAATGTAAACAGAGTGAATTTATATAATAAATAAATATAAATAATCACACACAGGATTTAACCCCAGTGCCAAATGTACACAGTAACGAACTAATATAATAAATAAATATAAATAATCACACATTGGTGGAATTTTAAACCCCTTCCAGTGCTGAGCCAAAATGTACACAGAGGAACTAATATAATAAATAAATATATAAATAATCACACAGGATTTAACCCCTTCAGTGCTGAGCCAAATGTACACAGAATGAACTTATATAATAAATAAATATAAATAATCACACACAGGATTTAACCCCTTCAGTGCTGAGCCAAATGTACACAGAATGAACTAATATAATAAATAAATATAAATAATAACACACAGGATTTAACCCCTTCAGTGCTGAGCCAAATGTACACAGAATGAACTTATATAATAAATAAATATAAATAATCGCACACAGGATTTAACCCCTTCAATGCTGAGCCAAATGTAAACAGAGTGAACTTATATAATAAATAAATATAAATAATCACACACAGGATTTAACCCCTTCAATGCTGAGCCAAATGTAAACAGAGTGAATTTATATAATAAATAAATATAAATAATCACACACAGGATTTAACCCCTTCAGTGCTGAGCCAAATGTAAACAGAGTGAATTTATATAATAAATAAATATAAATAATCACACACAGGATTTAACCCCTTCAGGACTGAGCAAATGTACACAGAATGAACTAATATAATAAATAAATATAAATAATCACACACAGGATTTAACCCCTTCAGTGCTGAGCCAAATGTACACAGAATGAACTTATATAATAAATAAATATAAATAATCACACAGGATTTAACCCCTTCAGTGCTGAGCCAAATGTACACAGAATGAACTAATATAATAAATAAATATAAATAATCACACAGGATTTAACCCCTTCAGTGCTGAGCCAAATGTACACAGAATGAACTAATATAATAAATAAATATAAATAATCACACACAGGATTTAACCCCTTCAGTGCTGAGCCAAATGTACACAGAATAAACTAATATAATAAATAAATATAAATAATCACACACAGGATTTAACCCCTTCAGTGCTGTGCCAAATGTACACAGAATGATCTAATATAATAAATAAATATAAATAATCACACAGGATTTAACCCCTTCAGTGCTGAGCCAAATGTACACAGAATGAACTAATATAATAAATAAATATAAATAATCACACAGGATTTAACCCCTTCAGTGCTGAGCCAAATGTACACAGAATGAACTTATATAATAAATAAATATAAATAATCGCACACAGGATTTAACCCCTTCAGTGCTGAGCCAAATGTACACAGAATGAACTAATATAATAAATAAATATAAATAATAACACACAGGATTTAACCCCTTCAGTGCTGAGCCAAATGTACACAGAATTAACTTATATAATAAATAAATATAAATAATCGCACACAGGATTTAACCCCTTCAATGCTGAGCCAAATGTAAACAGAGTGAATTTATATAATAAATAAATATAAATAATCACACACAGGATTTAACCCCTTCAATGCTGAGCCAAATGTAAACAGAGTGAATTTATATAATAAATAAATATAAATAATCACACACAGGATTTAACCCCTTCAGTGCTGAGCCAAATGTAAACAGAGTGAATTTATATAATAAATAAATATAAATAATCACACACAGGATTTAACCCCTTCAGGACTGAGCAAATGTACACAGAATGAACTAATATAATAAATAAATATAAATAATCACACACAGGATTTAACCCCTTCAGTGCTGAGCCAAATGTACACAGAATGAACTTATATAATAAATAAATATAAATAATCACACAGGATTTAACCCCTTCAGTGCTGAGCCAAATGTACACAGAATGAACTAATATAATAAATAAATATAAATAATCACACAGGATTTAACCCCTTCAGTGCTGAGCCAAATGTACACAGAATGAACTAATATAATAAATAAATATAAATAATCACACACAGGATTTAACCCCTTCAGTGCTGAGCCAAATGTACACAGAATAAACTAATATAATAAATAAATATAAATAATCACACACAGGATTTAACCCCTTCAGTGCTGTGCCAAATGTACACAGAATGAACTAATATAATAAATAAATATAAATAATCACACAGGATTTAACCCCTTCAGTGCTGAGCCAAATGTACACAGAATGAACTAATATAATAAATAAATATAAATAATCACACAGGATTTAACCCCTTCAGTGCTGAGCCAAATGTACACAGAATGAACTACTAATATAATAAATAAATATAAATAATCACACACAGGATTTTAACCCCTTCAAAGTTGAGCCAAATGTACAGAATAAACTAATATAATAAATAAATATAAATAATCACACACACAGGATTTTAACCCCTTCAGTGCTGCGCCAAATGTACACAGAATGAACCAATATAATAAATAAATATAAATAATCACACAGGATTTAACCCCTTCAGTAAGAGCCAAATGTACACAGAATGAACTAATATAATAAATAAATATAAATAATCACACACAGGATTTAACCCCTTCAGTGCTGAGCCAAATGTACGCAGAATGAACTTATATAATAAATAAATAGAAATAATCACACACAGGATTTAACCCCTTCAGTGCTGAGCCAAATGTACACAGAATGAACTTATATAATAAATAAATAGAAATAATCACACACAGGATTTAACCCCTTCAGTGCTGAGCCAAATGTACACAGAATGAATTTATATAATAAATAAATAGAAATAATCACACACAGTATTTAACCCCTTCAGTGCTGAGCCAAATGCACACAGAATGAACTTATATAATAAATAAATATAAATAATCACACACAGTATTTAACCCCTTCAGTGCTGAGCCAAATGCACACAGAATGAACTTATATAATAAATAAATATAAATAATCACACACAGGATTTAACCCCTTCAGTGCTGGACCAAATGCACACAGAATGAATTTATATAGTAAATAAATATAAATAATCACACAGGATTTAACCCCTTCAGGACTGAGCCAAATGCACACAGAATGAACTTATATAATAAATAAATATAAATATTTACACACAGGATTTAACCCCTTCAGTACTGAGCCAAATGTACACAGAATGAACTTATATAATAAATAAATATAAATAATTACAGACAGGATTTAACCCCTTCAGGACAGAGCCAAATGTACATAGTATGACCTTATATAATAAATAAATATAAATAATTACACAATTTAACCACTTCAGGACTGAGCCAAATGTACACAGAATGAACTATAATAAATAAATATATGACAATAGATACTAAATAAATAAATATAAATAATTACACGCAGGATTTAACCCCTTCAGCACCGAGCCAATAGTACACAAAAATGTAAACAAAACCTGGAATTTGACTATATGTCTGTTTAGGCATAATTCACCTATTTCATATTAAGTGCACCCACACTTATTATATATCATTTTATTCAGGGGAAACAGGGCTTTCATTTAATATCAAGTATTTAGCTATGAAACATAATTTAATATTAATAAAATATAAAAATATGGGAGAATATAAGAAATGTTATTTTTTTTTAGTTCTACATGACATTTTATCTGTGAATGTCATAATACTGTTTGCTTTTACTGCAATAAAATACACATGTGTATTCAGCGATGTCTCACATGTAAACCAGTACCCCCTATGTACAGGTTTTATGGTGTTTTATATTTTTCAGTTTTTTTAGTAGCCACTTGGTCACAAACACTGGCCAAAGTTAGCGTTCATATTTGTTTGTGTGTAAAAAATGCAAAAAAAAAATTTGAACGCCAATTTTGGCCAGTGTTTGACACATTGACACACTGCTCTATATTCACAATCTCACACACACTGACACACTTCTCTATATTCACAATCTCACACACACGGACACACTACTCTATATTCACAATCTCACACACATTGACACACTGCTCTATATTCACAATCTCACACACACTGACACACTACTCTATATTCACAATCTCACACACATTGACACACTGATACACTGCTCTATATTCACAGTCTCTCTCACACACACACACACACACACTGACACACTGCTCTATATTCACAATCGCACACACATTGACACACTGCTCTATATTCACAATCTCACACACACTGACACACTGCTCTATATTCACAATCGCACACACACTGACACACTGCTCTATATTCACAGACACACACATGCACACACTGACACACTGCTCTATATTCACAATCTCACACACACTGACACACTGCTCTATATTCACAATCTCACACACACTGACACACTGCTCTATATTCCGTAATCTCACACACACTGACACACTGCTCTATATTCACAATCTCACACACTGACACACTGCTCTATATTCATAATCTCACACACACTGACACACTGCTCTATATTCACAATCTCACACACACTGACACACTGCTCTATATTCACAATCTCACACACACTGACACACTGCTCTATATTCATAATCTCACACACACTGACACACTGCTCTATATTCACAATCTCTCACACACTGACACACTGCTCTGTATTCACAATCTCACACACACTGACACACTGCTCTGTATTCACAATCTCACACACACTGACACACTGCTCTATATTCACAATCTCACACACACTGACACAGTGCTCTATATTCACAATCTCACACACACTGACACACTACTCTATATTCACAATCTCACACACATTGACACACTGATACACTGCTCTATATTCACAGTCTCTCTCACACACACACACACACACACTGACACACTGCTCTATATTCACAATCTCACACACACTGACACACTGCTCTATATTCACAATCTCACACACACTGACACACTGCTCTATATTCACAGTCTCACACACACTGCTCTATGTTCACAGTCTCACACACACTGACACACGGCTCTATATTCACAGTCTCACACACACATTGACACACTGCTCTATATTCACAGTCTCACACACACACACTGACACACTGCTCTACAGTCACAGTCTCACACACACTGACACACTGCTCTATATTCACAATCTCACACACACTGACACACTGCTCTATATTCACAATCTCACACACACTGACACACTGCTCTATATTCATAATCTCACACACACTGACACACTGCTCTATATTCACAATCTCTCACACACTGACACACTGCTCTGTATTCACAATCTCACACACACTGACACACTGCTCTGTATTCACAATCTCTCACACACTGACACACTGCTCTGTATTCACAATCTCACACACACTGACACACTGCTCTGTATTCACAATCTCACACACACTGACACACTGCTCTGTATTCACAATCTCACACACATTGACACACTGCTCTATATTCACAATCTCACACACACTGACACACTGCTCTATATTCACAATCTCACACACACTGACACACTGCTCTATATTCATAATCTCACACACACTGACACACTGCTCTATATTCACAATCTCACACATTGACACACTGCTCTATATTCATAATCTCACACACACTGACACACTGCTCTATATTCACAATCTCACACACTGACACACTGCTCTATATTCACAATCTCACACACACTGACACACTGCTCTGTATTCACAATCTCACACACACTGACACACTGCTCTATATTCACAATCTCACACACACTGACATGCCATACAAATCTAGCCTTTATTCAAACACCAGCATTTACAAACATACCTTATATCAGGAGCTGATCCAAGGGAGGGGACATCAAGGCAAGTGCCCTCAGAATATCCTGGGAAGCTGCTGTCCAAATTTCCTTCTCTCTCAGATCCCTCCCATCCCCCATCTATGAACATAAAACACAGCCCCCTGGCAGCTTCTCCCTTAGAGCTGCACCCCTTAAACAAGCTGCAGGGGCCAAAGTCTGCAGCACCTAAGCTCCGTTGCCAGCTTCAACCATGTGGCCATACTGACAGGAACAACCTGGGAGACTGGGAGCAACTTGCAGCTCTTCAACCACAGCAAGGGGTGAGAGGCAGTGATCTTATGTGTGCTAGTGTGCAGTGACCTTCTGCGTGCATGTTGTGAGCTGTGTGTGTGTGTGTGTGTGTGTGTCAGTGAGCTGTCTGTAGTGAACTGTGTGATCTTGCATGATTGGGTATATTAGTGAGCTTGTGTGTAGTGAGCTGTTTTTAGTGAGCTTGTATGTATCCAAAAGTTTTCTGCAGTGAACTGTATGTCCTAAAGTTTTCTGTAGTGAGCTTGTGTGTCTGTGGCTGAGCTTGAGAATGTGTCAGTGAGCTTGTGTGTAGTGACATTGTGTACATATCAGTGAGTTGTCTGTGGTATGCGTGGGATCTTGTGTGTGCGTCAGTGAGCTGTCTATAGTGAGCTCTGTAAGTTTGTGTGTAGTTTACTGCTTGTACATTTACACCATACTGGAAGTATGTATATACAAAACAGCACATGCATTGACTTGGACAAAGTGCAACAGTGTTTCCAATGATTTTAACACTAAGATACAAACATGCCTTCATACACATACCCTCACACCATATACAAATAAAAAAATGCACACTTATTTGAAACATAAGGGGCCCTTTAGGGGATTTTGCCCAGGGGCCCAGAAGGCTGTCAGTTCGCCCCTGATGCCAATGCAGAGTACTTATAATCCTTTTTTGTTTTTTTTACATTAACTCTCCTTACTGAACTCCAGCAACACAGATTTAACAATAGAGTTTAACCGATAAAACAAAAAATACACACACACAGGGCTGGCGCTTCCTATAAGGCGAACTAGGCAGCCGTCTAGGGCACCAGATAGGAGGGGGCGCCCAGCGCCCTATCGCCAGCCCTTTAAATGCTACAGCTGCCTGAGCGCTCTAATGAGAGCATCAGGTGGCTGCAGCACTTCCTGTCAGTCCAGCCTGGTACAGGAAACAGAAGCTCATGTACTGCAGACCGGAAAGGAGCTTAGCCATGCTACAAAGGGAAGGGGAGGTGAGGAGAACACGGGGTGGGGGAGAGGGGGAGGAGAAAGAAAGGAACACAGGGGAGGGAGATAGGGGAGAGGTACAGGGAGGTTGGAAGGAGGAGAGACCACTAGGGGGGGGGTGAGGAGAGACCACTGCCTGCCGGAGGGAGGGGGTGGAGGAGACCACTAGGGAAGGGGTGGGAGGGAGAGGAGACCACTAATGGAAAGGATGAGAAGAGACCAATAAGGGTGGGGGATAGACCACTAATGGAAAGGGGGGGTGAGAAGAGACCACTAAGGGTGGGGGACAGACCACTAATGGAAAGGGGGAGGTGAGAAGAGACCACTAAAGGTGGGGAGGAGACCACTAAAAGAGGTGGGGAGGAGACCACTAAAAGAGGTGGGGAAGGGACCACTAAGGGACAGGGGAGGAGAGGAGAGACCACTAAGGGGCAGTGGAGATCTCTAAGGGACGGAAGGTAGAGCTCTATAGGACAGGGGGCAGGACAGGGAGCTCTTTCACACTACGCACACACACACACACAATGCATCCCTATACAGACTCAGAAACACACAATGCATCCCTACACACAGAGAAACACACAATGCATCCATCTCACACACACACACACACACACAATGCAACCCTTACACATAAAGACAATGCATCCTTTGCACACATACACAGAAACACACAATGCATCCCTTACACAGACATGCAAACACACACTGTTTCTCTTACACACACACAGAAACACAATGCATCTCTTACACACACTCAATGAACCACTTACAGACACACACACTGCATCCCTTACATACACAGAAGCACACCTTGCATCCCATATGCATACAAACACAGATTCACACAATCAGAAACACACAATACATCCCTTATACACAAACACACACTGCTTTCTATCCCTTACACAAAAACACACTGCTTCCACTACACACAAACACACTGCATCGCAGTGGCTCCTGGGATTGGTGAACCCATTCCCTCCTCTTCCTCCTATCTCAATCCCTGTGTAGCGCTCTGTGCGCCGCTGTACCGGGAGGAAGTGAGCTGTAATTACTTTCTCCCGGCGCTGAGGCTGCACAGCATGACACCTGGCAAAGCTAGCAAGCTAGCAGGACACTTGCCAAAATCGTCTCTGTTCACTGCCCGCCCCCATTTCACAGACCCGACCGACCGACCGCACACCCGCCCACCTTTCTCAGACCCGACCGCCCACATTTCTCAGACCCACCCGCCTGCACAATCGTTCCCCTGTGCGCCTTCATCGCCGGGAGGAAGTAATTGCAGATCCCTCCACTTCCTCCCGGCGCACAGTGAGCTGCACATGATATTGAGACAGGTGGAGGAGTGAAGTCTTGAACAGCGGCAGCCCACTCCCATTAGGCGCCGCCAGCCCCACCAATCTTCCTTCTGCTGTGCCCATGCCCACTGGACACCAGTGAAGCCACTCTCCTGCGCCCAAAAGGTAGGAAACAGGAGAGTGGCTAAAAATATGTATTCATATTTTATTTATTTTTTATTTCTGTGTGTTTATCTGTCATATATGTCTGTGTGTGTGTGTGTGTATTTGTCTGTGTGCATCTATGATTCTTTGTGTGTGTATTAAATAATAAATATATTGTGATGGTGTGTGAGAGGATGTGTGCCTGTCGGTCTATCTATCTCTATCTGTGTGTGTGTGTGTCTGTCTATCTGTCTCTGTGTGTCTGTCTCTCTTTATCTGTCTGTGTGTGTGTGTGTGTTTGTGTGTCTGTCTCTGTGTGTGTCTGTGTCTATCTGTGTGTGTCTGTGTCTATCTGTGTGTGTGTGTGTCTGTCTGTCTGTCTATCTGTGTGTGTCTGTCTGTCTATCTGTGTGTGTCTGTCTGTCTGTGTGTGTGTGTGTCTGTCTGTTTCTATCTGTGTGTGTCTGTCTGTCTATCTGTGTGTGTCTATATGTCTGTGTGCGTGAGTCTTTTAGTCTGCCAGTAAATGTGTATGTTTAGGTCACCAGCCCCCCTCCGATCGCATGGGAATGGTGTTTTTACTCACCTGTTTTCCAACGCCGTGCCAGTCGTGCCGCAGCTGGCCAGCCTCCATAACTGAGATTATTAACTACCAATCAACATCTCCTCATAGTGAAGCATTAAAGCAATGCATCTCTATGGGGAACGTTCAGCACCGCCTCCACGTTGAATGTAGGTGCTGCATATTGTGCAGCACTGAGATAGGAGACACTTTAGTGGCTGTTGGAATGACTGCCACTAGTGGTGTTACTACACAGCAAGGTAAACACTGACTTTTCTCTGAAAAAGCAGAGCTTACATAGAAAAACCTACAGAGACAGGTTACACCAGAGTCACTAAACTAAGCCCTAGGGTTTCTGTTGACTAGAGGGTCCCCTTAAGAATTAAATTTTTGACGCTGAAAAAAACTGGCACCTAATTTTTTTAGCTGGCTCCTTGATTAACCCCTTCAGACTGCAGGGAGTTCTATGCCGTCCTTATTTAGATGGCTCTAAATGCCCTGCGATCTTTTGTACTTACCCGGTCGCCATCAATCCCACGCTGGCGATCGCGGTATGGGGACTTACCTGGGAGCACAGGGAGTCCCCCTCCGTCCTCTTCAGCCCCCCTGGGCCATGTGATCACGAGGTCCTTGCAAGGATCCCGCGATCACATGGACGGCATAGCCGTCCAAGGCATTGCCAGCAGGGGGAGTGCCTGTAATGAAAACATGTTAAATCAGTGTAAAATTAAATAATATATACCGTATATACTCGAGTATAAGTCGAGTTTTTCAGCACATTTTTTGTGCTGAAAAACCCCCACTCGTCTTATACTCGAGTCAATGTCTGTATTATGGCAACTTACATTGCCATAATACAGACAAGGACCGCCAGGCTAATTACAAGCCCGGCGGTCCTGTTGGGGGCTGGCAGCGAGCTGTAACTTACCTTCCTGAAGCTCCTGTCAGCTCCCTTCACTCTCCTCCGGTCCGGTCAGCTCCCCTGTCAGCTCCACTGTAAGTCTCGCGAGAGCCGCGGGGTCAGAGCCGTGGCAACGCTCCGCGCAGCACTCAGACCGCGAGACTTGCAGGGGAGCTGACCGGACCGGAGGAAAGAGAAGGGAGCTGACAGGAGCTGCAGGAAAGGTAAGTTACAGCTCTCTGCCAGCCCCCCTCCTACACAGCCCATCCACTGGACCACCAGGGAATGAGAGCCCCCCTCCCTGGCCAGCTATCAAGCAGGGACGGGGGACAAAAATAAATAAATAATTAAATAATATTAAAATAAAAATATTAATAATATTAAAAAAATAATAATAATAAAATTAAAATAAAATTATTTTTGTTATATTAATAATATAACAAAAAAAAATATTAAAATAATAATAATTAAAAATAATGATAAAAATGCCCAACCCCCACCAAGGCTCTGCATCACATACACAAACACACTCTGCATCACACACACACTGCATTCATACACACACTGCACTCATACACACACACACTGCATTCATACACACACTGCATTCATACACACACACACACACTGCACTCATACACACACACACTGTATTCATACACACACACACACACACTGCACTCATACACACACACTGCATTGATACACACACACAAACACACACACACACACACACACATATTGAATTCATACACACACACACACTGCATTCATACACACACACACACACACACTGCATTCATTATATACACACACTGTAAATAAATATTCAATTAATATAATTTTTTAGGGATATAATTTTATTTAGAAATTTACCAGTAGCTGCTGCATTTCCCAACCTAGTCTTATACTCGAGTCAATAAGTTTTCCCAGTTTTTTGGGGTAAAATTAGGGGTCTCGACTTATATTCGGGTCGACTTATACTCGAGTATATACGGTACTTAGATCATATATATATATTTACTATATATATGATCTAAGCATATATATATATACACATATACACATAAATACACATATACTGTCTACGTGTATTTTAATATTAATATATACATAATTATATATATATATATTAATATCAAAATACACGTACAATGATATTGATTAAATATATATATAATTTTAATTATATATATTTATATATAATAAAAAAATAAATAAATATATAAATACGTTAAAAAATAAAATAAAAAAAATAATAAAAAATATATATACATGCGTAATTTCGTTCTAACTGTATTTTAAAATTAATATATATATATATATATATATTGATATCAAAATACATGTAGAACGAAATAATATATATATCTATATACATAAGTATATATGTATATATCACTATATATATACTATATATAAATAAAAATAATAAAAAAATGATATACATTTATATATACACATATACACACATATATATCTAATAATTCTACATATACATTTATGTACTAATTTTACATAATTAGGTCATTTTATTAATTACAGTTTGTAGGACCTGCCTGAAACCCAGGCCGAAAGTTCAAGGAATTTAATTTTCTAGCACTATATTTAACCCTGTAACTTTCCAAGACACCATAAAACCTGTACATGGGGGGTACTGTTTTACTTGGAAGACTTCGCTGAACACAAATATTAGTGTTTCAAAACAGTAAAATATATTACAACGACGATATCGTCAGTGACAGTGACATTTTTTGCATTTTTCACACACAAATTGCACTTACACTGACGATATAATTGTTGTGATACGTTTTACTGTTTTGAAACACTAATATTTGTGTTCAGCGAAGTCTCCCGAGTATAACAGTACCCCTCATGTACAGGTTTTATGGTGTTTTCAAAAGTTACAGAGTCAAATATAAGGCTTGCGTTTCAGTTTTTTCACATTAAAATTCGCCAGGTTGCTTTTGAGACCGTACGGTAGCCCAGGAATGAAAATTACCCCCATGATGGCATACCATTTGCAATAGTAGACAACTCAGGGTATTGCAAATGGGGTATGTTCAGTCTTTTTTAGTAGCCACTTAGTTACAAAGACTGGCCAAAATTTGCGTTCAAATTAGTTTTTTGCATTTTCAAATATTAACACTAACTTTGGCCAGTGTTTGTGACCAAGTGGCTACTAGAAAAGACTGGACATACTCCATTTGCAATACCTTGGGTTGTCTACTTTTGTAAATGGTATGCCATCATGGGGGGTAATTCTTATTCCTGGGCTACCATATGGTCGCAAAGGCAACGTAACCAATCTGGCAAATTTCAATGTGAAAAAACAGAAATGCGCAAATGCCAGGTTTTGTTTTACGTTTTGTTTTGATCACAACTTGTACATTTGGCTGCGGTCTTAAGGGGTTAAAAGCAAATTTGTCAAGCCTTGCCATAAGCACACACATCAGATCCTCTACAGTAACATATAACACATCCCCTACACACTCCACCCTCTGTGAGCGAACTCATGGGTGGAACATGTAGGTGGACTTATGGGTGGGCCTTATAGGCATACTCACCGTCAGGCCCTGGGGCCCAGACCTTGAGCTGTGTAAGGTGTTATGGGCAAATGCAAATATTACAAGTTTTAGAATTAAATGTTGTATTTCTTAAACTGTGTACTTTGTCTTTAAGAGATATTGCAAATTGACAAGGTGTTAGAAATGGAACATATTGTTTTTCATATATGTTTCTTTAAGCAATAACCTCAGTGCATATTATGTTTACTCCATTTTGTCCTAGATGAATTACAATAACAGTAATGCGTAAACAAGCTTCAAGGCTATCCTATGACTCTTTCAGTACACAATACACTGTGGTAACCCTAAGTAGATAAGGATGTTCAGACTTTAAGATGCAATCTTGAACTAAGTCAGGAAAATATCCATGACTTATACACCCTTTAGTTATGGCCTTGTATTTTTGCCAAGTTAAGGAAGGTCCTAAAATGAATAAAGTAAAAGAAGTGTTACTTTTTCATATATGAACTATGGTAATCCTAAAATGGAGACACCCAAGGTATAAATAGGTGTACTTTTACATGTTAAGACACAGAGGAGAGACTTGGAGACAGACGTTGCTCCATCTTAAAATGACAGAGAGGCTGACACGTTGACATGTTCAGAAGGGTATGTTAACCTATTAATGATATTTGCAAGCATTTAGTTTAACATAGAAACATAGAATGTGACGGCAGATAAGAACCATTCGGCCCATCTAGTCTGCCCAATTTTCTAAATACTTTCATTAGTCCCTAGCCTTATCTTATAGTTAGGATAGCCTTATGCCTATCCCACGCATGCTTAAACTCCTTTACTGTGTTAACCTCTACCACTTCAGCTGGAAGGCTATTCCATGCATCCACTACCCTCTCAGTAAAGTAATACTTCCTGATATTATTTTTAAACCTTTGTCCCTCTAATTTAAGACTATGTCCTCTTGTTGTGGTAGTTTTTCTTCTTTTAAATATAGTCTCCTCCTTTACTGTGTTGATTCCCTTTATATATTTAAATGTTTCTATCATATCCCCCCTGTCTCGTCTTTCCTCCAAGCTATACATGTTAAGATCCTTTAACCTTTCCTGGTAAGTTTTATCCCGCAATCCATGAACCAGCTTAGTAGCCCTTCTCTGAACCCTCTCTAAGGTATCAATATCCTTCTGAAGATACGGTCTCCAGTACTGTGTACAATACTCCAAGTGAGGTCTCAACAGTGTTCTGTATAATGGCATGAGCACTTCCCTCTTTCTACTGCTAATACCTCTCCCTATACAACCAAGCATTCTGCTAGCATTTCCTGCTGCTCTATTACATTGTCTGCCTACCTAATCTTATAAACTCTGCTATAATGGATTTTATATGTCTATATTTATATTTTTATATAATAAATATCAAAAAGACAAAACTTTATTGCGTCCAAGACAATCCTTATTTTATATTGTATTCTCAATTATTTATATATGTTAAATAGAGGATCTCTTACATTAACTATATAAAATTATGGCTAAGATATCTGTATGGTTAGCCCTACTAAGTTTTATGCTTTAAAGGGACACTATAGTCACCTGAACAACTACAGCTTAATATAGTTGTTCAGGTGAGATCTACAGCTCCTTGCAGGCAATCTAATGTTAACACTGTATTTTCAGAGCAAATACAGTGTTTACATTGATTGATAGGAATACCTCCAGTGGATGTCACTCAGACTTATAAAAAGGCCATGTACACGTCAGACGTATTAAAATACGTCTGACGTGTGCAGGAGAGAGAAGGCACTGTGTGCGCGCCTTCTCTCACCTGCCTGTCAGCAGAGGAGAGGGGGCGGGCAAAGACCGCGAGCTGAGCTGACAGTCAGCTCGCGGCCGCACACACCACGCGCATGCGTGGTAGTGCGCTCAGGACTTTATAGGGCGGCATATGCCGAAGCCGCGCATACGCACAAGGGAGCAATGAATGAAAATGTAGCAATGAATGAAAGCGTGTGATTGCTCCCTGCTCACACCCGCCTATTTTGTCATTTTGACGAAATAGGGGGCGCGGCTTCACGAAGCTCCCGGCGCTGAAACGAGGTGAGTAAAAAGGGCTGCCTGGAGTGTCCCTTTAAGACTTTATAGTGGTAAATAAGGGAACCAGCCGCGGTTACAAAGGGGCCCCCCAAAAAATGGAGCTGCTTCCCGTTCCAGAACATTGAATTTTGTGACCACAGTTACAAACAGCCTCCAGAGATCCTGTTCTACACCAAACCAGGGGAGCCAAACTGCAGCCAGAGCCCATTACCATCCTCATCTGGTTGTAAGTAAGCAATCTAGTATATTATTAGTGACACTAATCTCTAATTTGCCTCACATTAAAGGGACACTATAGTCCCCTGAACCACTTCAACTTAATGAAGTGGTTCTGGTGTCTATAGCCTGTCCCTGCAGGCTTTTTAATGTAAACACACACTATGTGCAGCGTTAGTTCATATGGCAGATCATATGGGTGGGGCATTGTGATGTCACCAGGGGGAGGGGCGGCAAATCTTTCTTTTGTCTAGGGTGGCAAAAATCCTTGCAACGGCCCTGCACACACACACACACTAATAGGGTATAAAAGGCCCTCAGCACATAAGCTCCTCCTCTTTCAAAATGCCGCCGAGTAGATGCAACAGGCCGCAACCAGTCGGAGGACGCAGCTGTACCACGACAGCTGCATCGACGTAACAGCAGTTACCAACAGCACCAACGTTACCCAAGAGGTGCCAAAGGATTTTGCCAGTCACAAAATGTAATGAAGAGGGTATTAAAGTCCTCAAAAGCACTTACATAACAAGGTGATTCAGGGACTCAAGTATGCCGCATTCTCTCAGCATGGTGGTCAAGCCCCGCATCCAATATACAATATATATTTTAAAACATATAAAATAATACAATAAAGGATAAACATAAAAGGAGAAGAGAAAAAGGGATAAAAACTAGTGGGAAATGGTACAGACAAAGTATGCACATCTATGACCATAAGGGCCGGCCTTAGGCCTTTAGGTGCCCTGTGCAGCTCCCCCCCTCCCCCCCGTCATCCATGTATAGTGTATGTATAGAAGTGTAGTGATTGTATAGGGGATTTATTAAATAAATATTGATTTAAAAATAAATATTCATTATACACACCCCCCGCCGCAATGCTTTTTTTATTTTTAATCCTGGGTGGAGAATAATGAAATCCTCCACCCGTGCAGCCGGCAATGTGTGAGCTGTGTCGGCCGCAGGGCTCCCCCTGCTCCAAGGCGCCCTGTGCGGCCGCACAGCTTGCACACCCCTAAGGGTGGCCCTGATGACAAATCAAGCTACTGTGGGGATACCTTGGGGATTTGAGACAAAAAGGTAGCAGAGGAAATGTGGAGGTGATGGCTAAAAGCGTTAACAGAGAGAAGCAGCTATTGGTAAAATGTAAAGTGAATGAAGAGGTAATTGAGTGAGAATCTCAAACAGTTGGAGGACCATGGTATATATTTAGTGGGAACTTGGGTGGGCGGGAAGTGGTGGTGTGGGGGTGGGGGGGGAAGAAATAAATAAAAAATGCAGAGCATCACAATCGCTGTTTTTATGAGTGAGTATGAGTGTGAGATGAAGCCTGAAGAACAGAGATGGAGATAGAACAGTTATATGAAGGTATTTACAGCCTGGAAGAGCATCGGGGAGGGGAGGGGAGGGTAGAGTAGCAATGTGCTGAAAAGTTTAGCAACCAAATTCTATTACCCAAATATTAATAACTGTGTACATGAAATATTGGTCAGAAACATTAAATGACAATAATACAAACTGCATGCAAAGAAAATTACAGTGGTAAACTCCAGGTATAATTGGAACAATTCTATAGTAACACATGAAAATATAGTAGCAATGTAAGAATTAATGAGGTGAAGTATCTTCCAAGCTTCCGTCAGTACCTTGGCGTTGTGGGAGTTACTGCAGGTTGTTAAATGCAGATCATCACAATCGCTGTTCCTATGAGTATGAGTGTGAGATGAGGCCTTGGCGTTGTGGGAGTTACTGCAGGATGTTAAATGCAGAGCATCATAATCGTTGTTCCTCTGAGTGAGTATGATTGTGAGGTGAAGCCTTGGCGTTGTGGGAGTTACTACAGAATGTTAAATGCAGAGCATCACAATCGCTGTTTGTATGAGTGTTAGATGAGGCCTTGGCTTTGTGGGAGTTACTGCAGGATGTTATTTTTACTTGGTATTAGTAAATTTGGCTGAAAGACCAATGTAGGTCTTTTAGCATTTTGGTAGATAGCTCCCTAATACCGTGGGAACTAGGGAGTTATCTACTAAGCGGCTGCAAGAGAAGACCCGAAATGCCGAAGTTCCGAAGTGCCCAAGTTCTGAAGTTTCCAAAGACTCGAAGTGACGAATTGCCGAAGTCCCGATTTTTGGAATGCCGAACCGAACTGAAAATTTTCCCCATGCACATGCCTACTTGAAAGTGACTCCAACTTATGGGAGTAAGAAAATGAAATAGACACAGAAACGTTAAGAAGATTTATGTCATGAAAAATAGATTTAAGTTAAAAATAATTTTCACAAAACAGTAACAAGAAAGGGGAAAAATAAGTAACACAAAAAGTAAAGGGTCACGTAAAGTAAGACACCTCTTATGATAATAAAACAAATGGCATAATTGTTTGTGTTTTATTCATTAATATATATATTTACTGTTAAGAGATTGGGAGGTGTAAATTTTCCTGAACGATATGAAAACTACGATGCTTCTGCGATAAAATCTGCTACCTGAAGAAGCTGACATAGGCTAATTATATTAGCGTTCCTATACACAACAGGATGTTAACGGTAGAAGAAGTCTATGAAGACAAAGTATAGGAAAGGATAGGTAAAGAAAAGAGACATTTCTATTGCCTTTTTTTCCTGCTCTCTCTTTTTCCTAAAAACATCAACGAAAATTAATTCCTCCATGGGACCTTTTTATTTGGATTTACCGATGTTTGTTTAATGTAATTAATGTTTTTCTGTATTATTTTACATTTCTCTTGATGTTGGACTATATGAGGAGAGGTAGAGGTGTGGGCTGGACCCAAGATAATGGTTAAGTTTGCAACTCTGAATGTGCAGGGATTAAATTCCCCACACAAAAGATCTATTCTCCTCCAACTATAAAAAAAACCAAAAACCAGCAAATACACATTTGTGCTATACAAGAGACTCACTGGAGAAGTCTAGACAAGTTTTTGTTAACAAGTCTAGATACTTCCCTATGGTCACTTCTTCCTCATTGCCAGATAGGAGAAAACGTGGTGTAGCATTTTTTCTTTTCTCGCAATATAGATTTGTGTATAACAACACTCTGAACAGGATTCTGAAGGGAGATATTTAATAGTGATTTGTATGATAGATAATATCCCTTATACATTGGTCAACACATATTTGCCAAATGACGCACCTATGAAATTTCTATTCAGATTTTGGTAAAGACTGAATAAGATAAAACAGGGAAATATTATATGGATGAGAGATTTCAGTTGTGTAATGGACCCAAAAATTGATAAACAGACACTGTAGTAGAGAGATGGATGGAAATGTGCACAGGCAAGCATCAGAATTCAGTTCCTTTGCTCATGGGAATTCATTATACGACACCTGGCATATATTCCACACAAACGAGCATGACTATACTTGTTTTTCCAAAACACATACTGCTTAGACCTAAGTATCATCCAAAGAGTCAAGAAAATTGACATATGCAAGATAACATGGTCAGACCATAATGTAGTCATTATGGAACTAAAGGATAACTATTAAAAAAACGACCAGAATGGACTCTCAAGGAGTTCCTACTGGAATCTTCACAAAATAGAGAATACAATAAAAAACAAAACATAAACCTTTACTTCCAAGAAAATACCTTTAATGATCTATCCCCAGCTACGGTTTGTGCAGCCTTTAAGTGTGTGATCCGGGGTCATTTTATTAAATTAGCTTCCCAAAATAAGGAACATAGAAAAAAAAAATCTCTCAGATCTCTATATTAAATGAGAGAATTTAATACATAGTAATAAAATTAAACCTACTAAGAACATCTCAGACCAGATTGACGATCTTAAAAAAAAGTATTAATGAAAGAACAATCAATGAAACCTCTAAGAAATTAGAAAGATTGAAATCTTTCCAATACTATAATAGTAATAAAGCAGACAAGATGTTAACTAATAAATTGAAAAATACTCAAAAAACCAAAGCTAAATCTAAAATAATATATGATAATGAAACTTACCTTTCCCCTGATAAAATAGCTAAGGTTTTTGAGAAATATTACAGTAGTTTATATAACATCAGATCCAAAGATCCTTCACAAAACATAGAGGCCTATTTCCAAGGGATAGAATTTAAAAAGTTAACTTCTCTACAACTAGAAAAACTCAATGAACCTTTCTCCAAGGAAGAATTAATAGAGATAATTGACCACTCAAAACCTAAAAAAGCACCAGGACTGGATGGGCTGACAGCAATGTTCTATAAAATTTATAAAGCAGATCTGGTACCACATCTACAGATTGCTTTTAATGAGTTTAATGAGTATATTTCTGTGTGTCCAACTTGTCTGGTTACAACTACATGTCTGTTCGTCCACCCACTGTAAAGTGCTGCAGAATTTGTTGGCGCTTTATAAATAATAATAATAATAATAAAGGACGTCTCCACGAAGACCTCCTAAGAGGGAATATTGTTACTATTTTAAAACCTGAGAAAAATCCTTACGATGTTAGAAGCTATAGACCCATTTCCCTTCTGAATGAATATCTAACATTTTCTGCAGGCATTATGGCACATAGACTCAAATCAGTTATACCAAAGTTAGTCCATATAGATCAGGTAGGTTTTATATCTGAGCGATCATCATCAAGCCACATAAGAACACTGCTTAACATTTTTGAGACCGCTAAGCGAAAAATGGTCCAAATGCTGGCCCTGTCTCTAGATGCTGAGAAAGCCTTTGACAGGGTCAGCTGGGATTTCCTTTCAAATACCATAAAAGCCTTTGATTTTACAGATTGGATCCATCAAGCCATTATGGCTCTTTCCTCTAGTCCTACAGGGAAAGTAATAGGGCTGGGCTCTTCTAACACATTCAAATAAAAAAAAACTGTACTAGACAAGGTTGCTCGCTTTCCCCTCTTCCATACGTCATGAGCATTGAAGTACTTGCCCTTGAGATAAGGAACAAAAAAAAAATTTAACGGCTTCAAGGGCAACATGGAGATTAAGATAAAGCTCTACGCAGATGACGCATTAATAGTCTTGGAGGATCCAATAAACTCTATTCATGAAGTACTGGAGGTGATCAAATGTTATAGTCGATTTTCAAAATATAAACTAAATACTTCAAAAACAACTGCTCTTCCGTTTTTTTTAACACCACAGATGAAAACAAGGATCATGGAAAATTATGACTTTCTTTGGGCAAAGGAACATTTCTCCTATTTGGGCTTGAAATTATCCACAAACCCACAAAATTGGATGGAGATTAATCTGCTCCCCATGATAAAAGAAATCAATACTGAATTACACACCTGGGAAAAAAGGAGATATCTTGGTGGGGCAAGATTAATACTGTAAAAGCATATGTTATTCCTAAATTAACGTGCATCTTGGGCTTAATACTGTGGTGTATCACCAAATTAATATATATATTACACAAGGTTCGTCTACATTAAAAGGTATTTATTAAAAGGCAACAACACAATACTATAAATGTATCACAAACACACAGCCCAGACCCACGGAGCAACAACCCTTTTTAAATCTATCTATCTATATAGTAACCCCTTCCACACACGCTTGATCTCACCCACGGTTAGGCCTTCACATCTAGTAATGGCTCACTGCTGCAAGTTCAACATCACATCCACCAAGGAAGAAAAGGAAGCAACAGAGAGTAACATGGTTCACCATGCTAGCACATGGCGTCTGCACATCTGCTCTGTAGCACAGCCAAGAAGGAACAGAGAGGAATGGAGAAAGGGGGGAGTGGTTATCTCTTTCCTGACTTGTAAAGGTATTGAATTACCCAGTTACCATTTCAAAAGGTAAAGCTTATCCCACTGTACATGAGCTTGGTCACGTGATCCCTGGTCACCATATTAGTTTGATGACAGAATGTCACCACAAATACCATGTAGTATTCCTTTAACCTGGATCAATCTTCTACAGTCCTATTTCTCCAAATTTATATGGTCAAATAAACGACCAAGAATTGGCTCCAAAATTTTATTTAAAAAAATTGGAGACGGAGGGCTGGGAATTCCATCTCTTATAAAATTGGCTCGGGCTACCCTTCTAAGTCACGCTATACGTACCCTCCAGAATTCATCCCGGGAGGAAAGCTGGTATAAACTTGAAGCCAAGAAAAATAATCTTTTGAGTTTTTTATCCTCAATTTTATGGGTACCATATCATACAATTAAAAAAGTTTTGTGAAACTTTCTCTTCTCTTAAAACAGAATTTTTAAATGACTTACTGCCTTACATTAATCTACATCCATGGTTAGAAAAAAGTATTAAAACTGTTGGAGATCTAACCGAATCAGAAAAAAATTAGAACTTTTGCAGAACTTAAACTAACTTCAGGTTTTGTGAACAAAGATTTTTTAGATCATTTAAAGGTTAGGAAAAACAAACAAACTTTGAACTAATCATTAATTATAAGGACATTAAAAATCTAATTTCGATCTAGCACTCTGAAACTAAAATAAGTTATAAGTCTGGAACACATAGTTCGCAGCCTGGACTGGGTGGCATACGTGATTTGGGGGGGCCAGCTTGCCCGCAACACTCCTGTCCCATAACTATCCATGAGCAAACAATCTAGTATTCATGGGATTGCTGGGGGTGGGATGCGCGGGCTGGCTGGCTACTCTCCAAATTGCTGCCGCTAAATTTGGTTGGGTCGCGCTAGGTGTCGACTGAAGCATAGATTTAACCAAGTGTAGATGAAACACGGGACACGTACACCTAGAATGAGGCGACTGGGCAGTGTGATTTTCAAAGCAAAACCAGCCCAAAGTTTGGACAGGCACTGCTCTATCGTGCGGCCAGGGCTGATAACACTTAAACGCATGTATATACCTAACAAAAATCTAACCTGATGGTTAACACGCACACTAGCCCCTGCTCCCTAACCTGAAGGTCTCTATCTGAACATAATCTCTCACACTCACGCTGGAACAGTGCTATACCACTAACCACTCTTCTCATATATATATAAAAATGTGCAAAGTTACTCCTGCCATACAATTGTATTTACATGTCTACTCAAACCCTGGCGATAGCTGTTGTGGCATCGCTAGAAAACTGTTACATGAATAATCTATGCACGAAAAATAAAGAATTTAATAAAAAAATCTAATTTCAAAATCCAATCAATTATTATATAAAATAGAAAATCATTCTTCCCATCCTATCTGCACTATTGAAATGGAGTAGAGATCTGCGCATTCAAATTTCCTATAGAGATTGGTAAATCAATATAAACCCTAAATACAAATCTTGTTTAAACCTAAATGAGCCACACTATAAGATCTTAAATAGATGGCATTGTGTCCCTAAAAGGATTTTAAAAAATTTACCTACTCAATCTGATGACTGTTGGAGATGTGAAGAAAAGGCGGCAGATTTTATTTATATCTGGTGGGAATGTTCGATTATTAAAGGAAGTTGGTGCAAAAATAAATAGAATTTTAAAATCCACAATACCCCTAAAACTAAACTTGATGCTTCTACATATAAACATACCTAGAATTAAAAAAGAGAATGTGATTATATTACTAGATATGTTGACTGCAACAAAATTAATTATAGCAAAGAACTGGAAAAATCCATTTAAAACTGATTGGTGTCTGATAAGACACCACATAAGTTTTCAATTACTTATGGAGAAATATATTCCAACACCTGGTAATAAACAAACTCAAATATAATGGATTTTGGGATGATACAATGAAGATATTGAATTCTGTATAAAAATTACGATTATTGAGTAAGGGTAAGTCTTGAAAATTGCAGGCTAGCCACCCCCCTCTCCCTCCCCTTTTTCTTTTTGTGTTTAGTCCTGCAGTCAAGAGAAAATACTATTCTCTTGTTTTTTGTAATGTTTGTGTATTGTATGTTATATTTGCATACTAGGTAATTAACGGATATAAAAAATACAGCAAATTAAATAATCAAATACAATAATGGTAGAACAGTATTGTTTATTAAGAACGGGATTAGGCTTTATTGTATTCGTATGCAAAAAAAAAAGTAAAACATTTTTCCCCTACTGTTTTTGTATTTGTAACCAAAATTTTGCAATAAAAATCAATTTATAAAAAAATAAAAAATAAAAATAGAGATAAAATAAAAAATCTTGATTACTTATTTTAACCGTTTGAGTGGCAGGGATAAGGCCAGCACGATGCAACGCAATGTATGTGCCACATCTCTGGCACTGGCACGGTTTAAAAATATATTAAAAAACATATATATTATGTATTACTCAATGTGCAGGAACCAATTTTCTGTAATGAGATACACTATTCTTGCTTTGATACAAAAAAAGTATGCTAAAATATGAAATTACTATAGAAACATCAGATTTTAAAAAGACTTGGGGTTACATCACAAGACATTAATATAGCAGATCGGTGCCTGGAAACCTGGGACTTTCTGGCCGAATGTGTCAATAAGCATACACAGTGCCGGGATTGGAGGATAGTTTTTCAGCAGACATACAATTCTGGAATTGAAGGAACACTCCGGGCATCATAGCCACTACAGCACAATGCAATGAGTGTTCTTAATGGGAAGGATCGTATTGGCTTAAGGTTATCCGTTGGGATGCTTTCAGAAAAGGATGAGAGGCTGCTATGGCGAGACTGGGACGGCATCGGATAAAATTTGAATTAAACTTATTTTTATATTTTAACATTCAGCTCCAATAATCTAACCAAACTAAGAAACACTCTAATTTGATATATAAATATATTTATTTTTAATGTCAATGTGTTCCTTCAGACAAAATGAAAACATTGTTTTATATATCACTTGTATATTATTTCACATGGATCAACATATAAGTAAAGAAACACATCCACTTTTTAATGTTAACCCCCAAAAAGCTCAATAAGCGAAAGTAAAGGAACATTCTAATCAGTGTCATCACTAAGGGGCTATGGCCCCCCCTACATCATGCAGTGCACCCCCTTGTGCACTGTGTCTCCCTTCACAAGCTGCAGTAGCACTATTACTGTGCAACCGTGTTCCACCCTTTTCCCACGAGCGGCCAGAGGGGGCACTGTACTGGGAGAACTTTCTCCTGGGTCACAGATAGCAGCGCAAAGGAGAGACAGGTAGAGGAAGCTCAGCTCTGCACAGAGGCATCCAGGCAGCTGCTGGTAATTGTGAGTCAGTGTATGTGGTTCAGTCGGTATGTGTGTGGGGGGGCCAGTCTGTATGTGTATGGGTCGGTCTGTGTGTGTGGGGCTCAGTTTGTGGGGGTCTGTCTGTGTGTGGGGGATCAGTCTGTTTATTGGGTGCCATGCTTCACGTGGCGGCAGGCTTTAATGTTTCCTGGGCAGCTTAGCAAAGGGCTGACAAATGCCAGGTGCCAGGGTGAAACTACTAGTCGACCTGGCGCCTGGAATTTGTTGAGCCCTGTGTTTATATATATATATATATATATAAAATAATCAACTGCCAGCACTCCTGGATTTCAACAACAATTTGGTTTATTGTCATGAGTCAATGTTTCAGTTCCTAGCTTGGAACTTTCATCAGGACACAAAGAAAATATCTTACAAATAACAGGCTTTTATTCAGAATTAACAAGAGAAATAATTACTCACCATCATCAGCTGGCTGCTCGCCATGTGGAATGGCTATACCGGAATTTGGACGCTTAATTGAACCACCTAAGTGATTCCCCATATGCCGTGGGCTAGGGCCACCTCCTCACTACATACTTCCGGCTTCTATGCGTTGCCCTGGATGCCGTCGATAACTATCGGCTATTGGTTGCTCTGAGGGCCGCTGACGTCAAACAGAATCTGTGTGTGGATCCCGCCTCACGTGTAATAGGGCGAGTTTCCAAGGCGCCAGTTTCACAAGATGAAATACAGCTGAATTCCAACCTTAGACAATCTGCCAAGTTACTGGACCAGGAAGGTCCACTAAGAACTATAGGTTGAACCATATATTAGCTGCATCAGTTAGATTAAGTTGAACATAGTGGTTAGGCATATGCATGGGAAAAAAATTTGATTCGGTTCGGCATTCCGAAATTCGGGACTTCGGCAATTCGGGACTTCGACAATTCGGAACTTTGGCACTTCGGCACTTCGGAACTTCAGCACCTTGACACTTTGGCCACTTCGGAACTTCGGAATTTCTGGTGTTCGGCACTTGGGGACTTCTCTTGCAGCCGCTTAGTAGATATCTCCCTAATTCCCACAGTATTAAGTAATTATCTACCAAAAGGCTGAAAGACCTAAATTGGTCTTTCAGCTAAATTTACTAATACTAAGTAAAAATTACTAAACATTAGTAAATATTGCCTCTACTTGCTATACCGCGAGTAGGGGCATGTCTATTAATCAGTGAGCAGCCTCTAGCTGCTCACTGTTAAAAAAAAACAAAAACGGGTCCCCTAAAACGAGATCTATTGCCCCCCCCCCGGCTCCCACCCCTGAGCAGTGGGTGGGGGCCCTAAAGTAAAATAATAGGGGGGACCTATTGTCCTTCCCCCGGCCCCCACCCCTGAGCAGCGGGTGGGGGCCCTAAATCAGAATAAGGGGGTGGGGTGGGTGGGGCCCCTAAATTATGGTAAATGTAGAGACTTACCTGTCAGTCTCTTCATTTACCTGTCAGAGCACTCTGGTTGGATGGCTTAAACCCACCAATCAGAGTGCTCTGAGCCTAATTGCAGGGCGGGGCAAGGCTTTATAAGCCTGCGCGGAGCCCTCCATGGGTGAAGATGGATTATTATTTTTTTGCGCTCGTTTTTTTTTTTTTTTTTAAGTGTGTCGGTTATTATAGATTTTTATTTTGTCTTTTTTGGGGCTGAAAAAATAAGATTTTAGAAGAAAGAAGACATCAAATGGTAAGTCTATTTTTTTTTTTACAGGTATTTAGACAAGGGTCCCACCTCATTATTTTTAGGATGGGGGGGGGTAGGTAGGTAGTTTTTTTTGGGAGGGGGGTGACTAGGGGTTTGGGGACCCCTAGTCACCTGGGGGGGGATTTTTATTTATGGCCCCCACCCACTACTCAGGGGTGGGGGCCGGAGGGAGGACATTAGGTCCCCCCCTTATTGTTATTTAGGGCCCTCACCTGCCGCGCACTGGTGGGATCCGGGGGGAGGTCATTAGGTCCCCCCCTTATTGTTATTTAGGGCCCCCACCCGCCACGCAGGGGTGGGGGCCAGGAGGAGGACATTAGGTCTTCCCCCCAACTTTTATTTATTGCTCCCACACACCGCTCAGGGGTGGGGGCCGGGGGAGGACATTAGGTCCCCCCCTTATTGTTATTTAGGGCCCCCACCCGCCACACAGGTGTGGGGGCCGGGGGGAGGACATTAGGTCCCCCCCAACTTTTATTTATGGCTCCCACACACCGCTCAGGGGTGGGGGCCGGGATGGAGGACATTAGGTTCCCCCCCATTTTTTATTTATGGCACCCACCCACCGCTCAGGGGTGGGGGGGAGGACAGTAGGTTCCCCCCCCCTATTGTTATTTAGGGCCCCCACCCGCCGCACAGGGGTGGGGGCCAGGGGGGAGGACATTAGGTCCCCCCCTTATTGTTATTTAGGGTCCCCACCCTTTGCACAGGGGTGGGGGCAATAGTTTTTTTTGTTTTTTTTTACAGTGAGCAGCCACTGGCTGCTCACTGTTTACTAGACACGCCCTTACTCGCAGTATAGCGAGTAGGGGCTGAATTTACTAATACAAAGTAATTTTTACTTAGTATTAGTAAATGTGGCTGAAAGACCAATTTAGGTCTTTCAGTCTTTTGGTAGATAGCTCCCTAATACCGTGGGAATTCGGGAGTTATCTTCTAAGCGGCTGCTTATTTTGTTATTTTTAAGTGATTTCCCTATCCACATTTGTTTGCAGGGCACTTGTCCTACTCTTACCCCCATTTTACTTCCTTTTGCAGCCCTCTAGCCCTTTCCAGGAGTTTTTTAGAGCCATTTTTGTGTCCAAAAGTTTGGGTCCCCATTGATTTCAATGGGGTTCGGGGTCAAGTTCGAGCCCGGACCCGGACTTTTTTTCAAAGTTCGGCCGAACCCGGCGGACCCGAACATCCAGGTGTCCGCTCAACTCTAATCTTAACCTGTTAGCATGTCTGAAATTTTCTCCCCTAACTAAAGTGAACTGTCAGTCACTGTAACTCACAAATAAAGCCAATTTGGCCACTATTATGGAAAACATTTTAAACTGCTACACTCTATTATAATTTGGGCCCAGTTAGGTCACTGTGCTGCCCCTGCTGGCTACTCTATAAAAGGCAATTAACTACAGCTGGCAAGCCTTAATGCACAGACTGCTTTTGGTTTGCAGGTAGGAACATGAGATAAATCTGAGCTCATCTAAACCACATATTTACAACCTGTAACGCAATCTGCTTTTTTTCGTGAGTAAACATACATGTGGTTATGTGCATGTACAAGATTAATTTCTACATTTATTTCCATTCTATTTGTAAATTGATTGTGCCTCTCTCAGTTTAGTTTATTTTACCAGAAACTCTCTGGTATACCTGTCCCTTGAAAAAGACTTTACATTTAAATCAATACAATGTTATAGGTATGGAGCATTTTGAAGCATTTTATTGATGGGTCTTTTACTTCTCATCTCCCTGGTTGCAGTTGTCAGACTTGACATGATTTGATTTAGGCAAGTCTATGAAAAAAAAAAAATACTTATGGTTTTTAACCTTAACCCTTTCATGCAAAGGTTCTGCAATGTTTATGATATCTTTTTAAACTTTTGGCATGATATAACGAAGGTTAAAAGTCTGCCCAAAGTATGGAATTTTTATAGGCTGTCTAAATAACCTACTTTAAAAAATTTAGTAAGTTCACATGTTGCCCTAGGCAGCAAACTGTCTAAGCTCTGGGCTCTACGCAGCTGCCTGGAGTTGCCTTCTGGAATACTGCTTTGACCTGCTCTGGTTGAAAC
This sequence comes from Pelobates cultripes, assembly GCA_933207985.1. Lineage (NCBI taxonomy): Eukaryota > Metazoa > Chordata > Amphibia > Anura > Pelobatidae > Pelobates > Pelobates cultripes. Next base: position 135,254,606 of record OW240916.1, read on the forward strand.
CCAATTTAGGAATAGTGTTGTCCAATTTCCCAGGTTTTCCAAGACACAACAGTTCTTCATTCTGATTTGCACAAAATAAAAAGTCCAATAATCAGCATATTCAAAGCAATTCCATTAGGATCATTACTCAAGTAAAGGGGATGGTCTAAGCAAAGTAACCTCTGTGTGCTGATGTAGTAGTCCTGGTACTACTAAACCTGCAGGCACGCTCCCTTAGTTCTATTTGAGAAGTTTGACCAAAATTGGGATTGCTCAGGCTCTTTTGACCTGACCTCTTGCTCATGTTACGAATGAAGAAATTTCACTTCCAAATTAGCAATATTCGTAAATGCCATTAGCTATAGAAGTGGAACTTCTGCATTAAAAATAAATGAGCAGAGCCACAGGTTCCTGCAAAACCCCTGTTATTTTTGGTCAAACTAACCAAATGACCAACATCGCCGGTACCTGATCTATTTAACTACTACTTTGCCATATAGTGGTTATGGTACTTTGCCCCTGTGAGTTGACTCCTGCAGCAAGTGTCCAACAGGACAGGGAAGCACTTTTCTTGTATTGTACATCAACATATAAAAGTAGTGCCTGGTAAGCCACATGGGGTTTATTCGCTGAACACCACATTATAGTGAACAAAAAATAAAACCGAATTGCCCATTTAAGGCTAACATCGCAAAGCTCTGATTTATATCGCACTTGGAGAGTTTTTCCAGTTCTGACAGTTTAGCCTAAACTTTGCAATTTTGATTTCAGTTCAAGGAATAAACCTTACAATGGTGTTTACCCACAGAGGTTTATACGCTAAATGCTGTATGTATTTTAGTGTAGTAAAATTAAATTAACTCTCCAATCTCTCCTATTTCTAAAAGCAAATTTAGTCTGAATCCAGTTAATTTTAAAATTCACTCACAAAACCTTATATGACTGGAACTGTCCCTTCCCATAACTGATTGCTTTGTTAGGAGGAAAATCCAGGCCTGCATAATCATGGGGTGCAAAACTATGCTAAAAATGAATTGCATTGATCAGCCCTTAAAACAATGGTCTTAATACTGCTATATTGTGTTACCCTTGATAAACTAATGTACTATTTGTGGTCTTCTTCCTCATCACAGGCAGTGACACCATCTTTCCCCCTTGCTGTATTTGACATTAAACCATCATGGTGACATTTTTGATAAAGGCCTTGTCCAATGTCTCTTCCTGGAACATAAGCAACGCTGGGGTGGATCAAGAGCTACTGTCTGACAGATGGTGGTGGCCTGGAAAAGACCATGCTCTTAAAGTTGGAATCATCACAATCCTAGGTTTCCTGATCATCTTGGGAAATTCATTTGTATTGATTGTTATTGCCTCATCCGTGTCCGGTTGGTCACGCAATAGTCGCTACATTCTCATTTCTCTGACTGGTACAGACGTCATGCTAGCCCTGATTGTAGTACCTCTAAATTTGTATGGAAGCTTAACCTTAGAACCTGGGGCATATGATGATGGGGAGTCACCAATTGGACCATACTGTCACATTGTGGCTTTTATCAACTCTTCAGTGTTTGCCTCTTCTATATATTCTTTGGCTACCATCAGCCTGGAGCGTTATGTTGCTGTATTCTTTCCACTGCACTACAACAGAGTAATGAGCCGACATCGGGTCAAGTTGCTTATTGCTGCAGCCTGGTTGCTGCCACCTGTTTTTCTCTTACCAATCTCTATCCCTGGTGGGAGAATAATACAAGTCTATTTTTCTCGGGCCTCACTTATTTGTAATCCAGACTATGCTAGTAATGTGGTTTACTCCCTTTTTCTAACAGTTGTAATATTTTTTCCATGCTCCGCTATAGTGACTTTTGCCAACCTGAGGCTTTGGCTGGTGGCAAGAAAGCAGAGCAGGCGAATGAGTATAGGCTGGACAGGGAGAAGCCCACCCTTGGACCTACCAACAGTATGTAGCAGAGTACCAGAAACTAGAATTGCTACAATCAATGAAAACCTTTGTCCAACCACGGAAATTGGAGACAAAGGCCTGCGAAGGGGAGATGCTGCATCAAGAGTGCTGGTTCCTGTGGTGATTGTCTTTTACATGTGCTGGACACCATGTATGGTCACCATTTTATACAATGGTGAGACAATTCAATATCTTTTTCACTTCTGGTCTGTGCAAGTGTTTTATGTAGTCACGTGGGTCTATAAAGTTTATTGAGCTTTGAAAATAATTCTAACATTCTATTCTGAAGCTGTATATTCTATTTTATTTAGATCTCAAAGCACTGTATGTCCCTGCAGGCTTTTTAATCTAAACATTGCCATTCAATAGAAAAGGTAGTGTTTACATTACTGCCTTGGGACACCTCCAGTGGCAGTCACTTGGACACCACTAGAGCTGCTTCCTGGGTCAGTGCTACATGGAGGCGCTGAACTCTGATTGGCCAGCACAGTGTTTGGCTTTGTCACCCACCCTACCTCCTTGGCTGTGATCGTCCGAACTGACTATCTCAACCAATCCAATGCTTTACTACGGGAACTGGGTGGTGGCAGAGCCAAATGCTGACAGGCCCACACAGAGCTGGAATAAAGGTGAGTTTTTATCCTATTTAAAGGGGGCGTATTCCTAACCCTATAGTGTTTAACCCACCATTTAGGTGGCTTAACTCCCTTAAGAGGAAATAAAACTCACCTTATTTCCAATGCTGCGCGTGTTCCATGGTGAAAGCATTGGAATGGCTAAAATCGGCAAGGGGCGGGGCCAAATGCCATATTGGCCAATCAGCAACTCCTCATAGAGATGCATTGGAAACGATGCATCTCTGAGGAAAATTAGGCATCCCCATGCAGAGTGTGGAGACTCTGAACGGCTACTGCGTAACACTGAGCCAGGAAGCCCCTCCAGTGGCCATCTGAGGAGTGGTCACTTGGAGGTGTCCCTTGGGGCAATGTAAACACTGCCTTTTCTATGAAAAGGCAGTGTTTGCATAAAAATGCCTGAAGGCAATGATTATACTCACCAGAACTATATTGAGCTATAGTTGTTCTGGTGACTATAGTGTCCCTTTAAAGTCCACTGTGTGTTTTTATTCAGTGGCATTGTTGGAGAGTTGCAAAGGAATTTGCAAGTTCTTGGCTAAACTGGAAAAAACACTTTTTTATTTTTAATCACTGCTTAGTAGATATAACCACTGAAGGAAAAATGAATGTTTTTAATTATGTATTTTTATCATTGGGTGAGTTACAACTTTATGCAGAAGCTGGAGATCTCTTATCTGTATTCTTTGCAAGCCCTCCCCTCCTCACCCAGCCCATACTTTTTGTGGCTGTCCAATCACACACTTTCCAATGCTTAAAGAGAAGTTCTCTTGGTGCTCTGGGCAATTGCTGCCTCTTCTTGGGATTAGTTCCAATGTTTGTCTGACTGTCAGGGGCGTGTAACCAGGTTAATTTCTATTGAAATCTGTACTTTCTGTAAAATGATTAAAAAAAATAAGCCAAATGTTTTTAGAGGTCTGGAGTGTCCCTATAACTATTTTTATAGCTTGGATATTTTGGCCTAGAATTTCAGTCCCCATATTAGTGAAATATCACCAATAGGTTGTCTTCAGTCCCAACAGGCCCTTAACCATGGCAGATGGCTCGCCATCAGGGGGTGACAACCATGACTGTTGTCACGGGCCCGGCGGCCCTGGGGGGCCCGGCTGCCCGGGCCCCACGTGAAACGGCGGAACTGCTGCCGGTGTATCTGCCTGAGCATTTAGGGCCACCCGATGAGCCCTATATCTTCAGGGGCCCGGTCAACGCTGTAATAGCGCGACCGGGCCCCTTTAAAAAAAATAAAATAAAATAGCAGCTACACCACAAATGCTTCTGGGAGGAAGTGACAGTTGGGAAGTGACTCTGCGCAGGAAGCCTGAAGGCCGCGAGGAGAGGAGAGGCAGCCGACTCCCATCGTCCCCAGACACCCTCTGGCAACGAAAAGGTAAGGAAGAGGAGGGTGGCTGAAAAATGAGGTGTGTGTGTGTGTGTGTGTGTGTATGTATATGTCAGTATGTGTGTATATGCATATGTCTGTCTGTGTATCTGTATCTCCTTATGCATGTGTCTCTGTATATGTCTGTTTCAGTATGTGTGTCTGTTGGTATATGTGTATCTTTCTGTTTATGTGTCTGTGTCCTTTTTTGTCTGTGTGTATTCCTGTGGGTAGCATTTGGAGGCCGGCCATGGGGGCGGGCTTGTAGGTGGGTACCCGGGGGCCCAGACATGGAGCTGTTAGGGGCCCCAAAATTTCTGATGGCGGCCCTGCTCGCCAGTACTGTCTTACAAAGGGATATACTTGGCCACTTGTCATGAAAGAGTTAACCTACACCACTCTTCCATTCATCCTGGCCAACTGAGAGCAGAACATGCAGGAAGAATGGTTCCAGTGCTCTCTGCAGGATACTAGTGTTGCACTCACGCTATGCTGTTGGGATATTTCCCTGGTGTTCCCAAAAGCTGGACATCAGAGATTGAAGTCGAATTAGAATCGCAAAATCTAGACTGTGCCACCAAAATCAAAACAGTTGGAAGGCCTGGTAAAACTATGCCCTAGTGTTTTCAGTGACCAGTCTATTTCATGTTCCTGCTGAAGTTCCCTCTGGGTTCACGTTTCCAACATGGAAAGATTAGAAATTGGAGTGGGTGAACCACTGGTGCCAGTGATGCAGTTTTTACCACTGGTACCACCATAAATGGGAAAAGTCAGGAAAAGGACAGGGCTGTCTAAAGAAGTGGCATGTCAGGCTGGCTATACTGACTGCTTCCCTGGTCGGCCCCTCTCAGAGCAGAACATGCACAGAGTGACAATTGACAATATACATTGACAATATAGTCAACAAAACAACTTTAGCTTAATGAAGCAGTTTTGGTATATAGATCATGACTCTGCATTCTCACTGCTCAATTCTCTGCCATTTTAGGAGTTAAAGGGTAACCACAGGAGGATAATCCTTCCCTTCATGCTCTTGAGAGTAAACATATGTTTTCAGAGAAAATGCAGTGTTTACATTATAGCATAGGGATAGCCTCAAGGTCAACTTGGGGGCAGGTCCATTCTCGACACCTAGGATGCGATCGGAAGAGACGCAATCTCAGGAAAAAATCAGGAGATGGGACTTAAAGACTCTGAGTTGCACACAGGGACCAATATTCACTGGTTGCTGTTTAAACCATAGCTTAAGGCTGTCCACATTTTACATCTTTTATTTTCAACGTGACCATAGGGATGATATTGAAATCTGACTCTATTGCTTAGAATGGTTGTACTCTAGCTTCCCGCACTAATCACAGCACTTATTGTCCTGCCATTTACAGTGCTTGCGTTCATGTGTTAAGTTTGTACGCGTCCACTCGGTTTTTGACCACTACAGCAGTAATGCCGTAAAGCTCAAATAGCATTAAACATAGCGCAGATTAGGTTTCCTCCCTTTACCCTAGAATAGTAGAGTAATAAGTAGTATGTGTTTTTTTTTTTTTTATACTGCGCCTCATATAATGACTTGGTTTTATGCTCTGTATGCAAAACTCCAATAAAACACAAATTGAGGGGGAGGGAAGGAAGAAAATACAGGAAGTGGGGTACACCCAGGGCCATTCTCTCCTTTCACCCAGTTGATTGAAGGTTTTAGATGTAATATAAAAATCTGAAAGTCCCAGGACAACTGCAACAGAACCAACCCCTGCTTGGGGGTTGGAAGACTAAAAATGATTGGCATTTATAGTCCCAACATATCAAGGGATATTTGAAGGTGACAAATGCTCTGCTTAATCAAACTTACAATATTTAGGAGACTTAGATCTCCAAAACTTCCTAATAAACTATAATTTTATCCCAATAGCTACACTCCATGAGAGGATAAAGTCAGTGTGGAGGATCTATGGCTACTTACGCCTTCTCTTGCTCTTTCTGGCTTGGTAGAAAGAGAAGGTTAAAGATTGGGTAACCAGCCTTAGTCCCACCACTGCTGCTCATGTGCTGAGAAGAAATAGGATGTCCTATGCAGAGTGCTTTTACATAAACTGGGATAATGTACTGTATATATTTTATTTTTTTGTGGTTTTGGAAACATCCATCCATCAAACAGCCCTATCTGGAAGTATGTAGTGAATAAATGAAGGAAGTTTTTAAGCAATTTAGGACAATGAGTATTTGCAAAATGTTCCTAGGTATAGCTTCATTATTTCTGCATTTTTAATAGAAAGACTGACCTTGAAAACATTTGTTCATTGTGTGGCAATTATTATGGAATTGTGACTGAATTTGAGCTATTTTTCCTTCTTTCTCAGCGATAACTCAGGAGAGGGTACCGGAATGGGTGGAGTTTGTAGCCTTGTGGCTTCCCAGTGGCAATGGCTTCCTTAACTGCTTTGTCTACTTCTGGATCAACAAGAGTTTCCGTCACAAATTCCGAAAACTGTGCCCTTGGTGCAGCGGCTGCAACAGTAAGAGAAGCAGAAAGACTGTACCCAAAAGATGTACCCATGAACATTGGATGAGCAACAGCTCTCCAGCATTGCAGGAGAGATCATGCAGTGTGTCTTCAACATGCATACTTCTTAATCTGTCGGGAGACACGTTTTTATGAAGGTGTCATGACTAACGAGTGACCTGAATGGTGTTACATTTGTATGATTTTAATTTTGCATTTGTTCCACTTGTAAAATGAGTAGTGCACTTTAAAACACGAGCCTGTGTTGCATCCACTCATGGACAGTAAATTGGCCAACTTGCCAAACATGTGCATGAAAGATTAGACCAAAACATATGGGTGAACCTGGCTTTAGCGTTGGAGCATGATGTTCTCTAATGCTTTGTGTTGTGCATTACATGTCGGGCGTCTAGTTTGTAAAGGAGAGAAGCATTGTTCTGTGCCAGTAATGTCCTCTTACGAAAAAAGCCTAGATATTTTAATTTTTTTCCCTGCTATTTCTGGTAGTACTATCTTGGATACATAAATGTGGTATACTACAGAAATCTGTTAGAGATATTTTATTGAGGACTACAGCCTCGTTTCACATCTGATTACACTGTACTGACAACTGTTTTACTGAATGACCTGAAATATGGCATATTTCATCAAGAACGTATGCTTCAAATCCTAAATCTGTGAAAACGTCTTGGTGTTGGTGTGGTGTTCAGATGCATGGTGGGTTTATGACTTTTTTTTGTTTTGTTTTTCAACATGACTTGGCATCACAGGGCCTTGGGAAGGTCTGCCCCCTTCAGATTGATTTTCATACAGTGGGAATCCCACACTGGAAACTTACTATTTTAAAAAAATAAATAAAAAAAAATGTGAGGGCATGCAGCACTTTCCAGATAATAAAGCATCATTCTTTGGGGGTTAAGTGCGCAAAGCTCAAAAGTAAATCCATAGAAACCTTACATTTGTTTCCATGGAAATTGCTGCAGTAGAATGTAGACCCAGGAATATTAATTGTACATAACCTCCACTCTATTTCTTTTTAGATTAAGCCATACTTGGTGGCAAATATATTCATGTAGGAAAACCCACATTATGGAATCTATACAGGATCACTTTTCATGTCAAGCAACGATTTTTGCCCACTTTGACCCCGTAAAGATCATTAATTTAAACAAAATATCCTTCCAATATGAACATTCACCTCCATGTTATAAATTGCAGTTCTGAGATACTGTGCATACCATATCTTAATGCAAATTGTTTTGTCAAATTCAGCCTATTAAATGCAAACAACTTTTTTTTTTTTTTTATGGTGCTGTGCACCCTCTGACATGTAGTTGGTTAATCAGATTTTAACCCATTTTTGAAGAGGCTGCAACAATTTCTGTTCAGTGAATGAACTAATGAGCATTAAGTTATGGCTTGCATATGGCCTCTATCTTCAGCATTACTGGGTCATCTGGCAGGCATGTGCTATGAAACTTAAAATATTTAATATGAAATGTTTGTTCTAAAGTGTTTTCCTGATTTGCTTTATATTTTATCACTGTTTAAAGCTATGTTTTGTTTTGTTTTTTTATTGTATTTTTCAGTGTTTGTATATATTGTTTATAAAGAAAAGAGAAATCAATAATAATGGAAATAAAGCTTCAGGCCTTGGATGGAAATGGGCTTTTTTGTATGTGTGTTAATCGTGACTCTTAATAAGGTTTTGGGGGAACACCAGACAATAACGGGTTTCTCTCTACTGACTTCAATGAAGGCTTACCATCCCTGTTTGCTTAGCCATTAATCTCGAAAAGATAGCTTTTTTTTTTTAATTTTTTTTAATTTTTTTTTACTTCCAAAACAGTGCAGTTTAACAAACGATTGAGGTGTTTTACGGATGACCATCTAAGAGGGCTGAATTTGCTCCAAAAAGTCCAATTTATTTTTGTTTACACTGTTAACCTTCCTTCCTCAACTGCCATGGGTTATTCTTTATTTTATTTTTTTTATGACCTACCTTTTGACTTGTGTTTATGGATTAAACCATTTTGGTGAAAACCGCTTGCCCTATTTCAAAAACTATTTAAAAAAAATAAAAATAAAAATTTAAAGCTATTTCTTGGACTACTGCTGTTGAAGATTTAATATTGGATTTGTGTGTACATTGCCATTGGGTTGTATGTGGGGTTACTGGTTTAGAGGTATAATTTTAAATACTGCTACGAGATTGCAACAATTCCTGGTTACATTTTAAGGCCCCCCCAAAAAACTTGCTGTGTACACTGTCCTATGTCTTGCCCTGAACCCCAAGTTACTTGAATGACATAATGGCAGTTATGTATAAGGCAGAGGCGGCTCTCTAATTAGGCAATTTAAATCGCCTTAGGGCAGACTGATATGTCAGGTCCTGTGTCTCTGACTGAGGACCCGACACAGGAGGGGGCCCGGTGGCTTGCCCTTTATGCCACCAGGTGCGAGGCCCCTCCACCTCTTTGCCCTGGAGGACAGCCAACCTCAGTCTGCCGCTCTGGACAGCTAGCCTCAGTTTTGTAATCCCTGGTAACAGGGATGTGCAGTTTGTATGCACATCCCTGATACAAACTGTGTGCTTTATATATATTTGCAATATATTATGATTACATACATGTAATACATACACTGCCTAATACATATACATACACACACACACACACACACACTGCATAATACATACACAGTCTAATAGACACACAAGCACAGCCACATACACACTGCCACATACATACCTACATACACACTGCCACATACACACACACTGCCACATACATACATACATACATACTCAAGTCCACCCGATGGCCTGTCTCCAAGACCATCCACATGACGCATCCGGAGTCCACTCACAAGGAAAAGTGTGTGTTTAGTGGATGCAAAATGTATGTTTGTGTGTACTAGATCTAGTGTGTACAGTGGATGTGTAGAGTGAATGCAGAGCATCTGTTTGTGTAATGGATGGAGTGTGTGTGTATAGTGAATGCATAGTGTTTGCACACTACATCCACTACACAAACAGATTCTTTTGCAGTCATTAGACAGACTCTGCAGTCACAATACAAACTATAGACTAGAGCCAGTGCACATACACAACTCGCCATTCACTATACTCTGTAATCACTATAGATGCACTACATTCACTATACACACTCTGCATTCACTACACACTCTGCATTCACTACACAGTGTGTATTTGTGTTGTGGGTTAAGTGTGTATAGTGACTGCAGTGTCTGAGTGTAGTGGATGTAGTGTGTGTGTGTGTGTGTATAGTGACTGAGGAGAATGTGTTTGTGTAGTGTGTGTTTGTGTATAGTGTGTACATAGGGAAACTGTCATAATTGTCATGCCCTGATGGCGACCCTGGGAATGGGACACATGGAGAGGTTGGTAGGGAATGAGACACATGGGGTTGGGAGGCCAGCGCAATTTTATTGGGGAGGGGGTTGAGACAAATGGGGGGGCAAGGCAATTTTCGTACCGGGCCCAGTGGTTTCTAGATATACACACTGCATCCCCTGCAAACACACAGACACATTGTGATAGTGACGGGGATGGGAGGGGGGCAGGGCAGTTTTCGCACCAGGACCAGCTGGTTTCTAGACACACTGCATCCCCAGCACCCACACACACAGGCACAGACTCACTGCATCCCCTGCACACACAGCACACTGCATTCCCCAGGACACACACACACACACACACACACACACACACACACACTCCATTCCTAGCACACATACTGCATCCCCATCACAGACACATTGCATCCCCTGCACACAGACACTACAACCCAGCACACTCACATACACATACTACTTCCCTTACACAGGCACTATTTACTACATATACTACACAACATAGATGTGCGTGTGTTTTGGTGAGGAGCCCATGCAGCACAATGTCTTGAGTTGGCCCTGCATCCTACTGTATGTACTCAAACAAAGAATGTGACGGCAGATCAGAACCATTCGGCCCATCTAGTCTCCCCAATTTTCAAAATACTTTCATTAGTCCCTAGCCTTATCTTATCGTTAGGATAGCCTTATGCCTATCTCACGCATGCGTAAACTCCTTTACTATGTTAACCTCTACCACATCAGCTAGAAGGCTATTCCATGCATCCACTACCCTCTCAGTCAAGTAATACTTCCTGATATTATTTTTAAACCTTTGCCCCTCTAATTTAAGACTATGTTCTCTTGTTGTGGTAGTTTTTCTTCTTTGAAATATGGTCTGTTTTACGGTGTTGATTCCCTTTATGTATTTAAATGTTTCTATCATATCCCCCCTTTCTCGTCTTTCCTCCTAGCTATACATGTTAAGATCCTTTAACCTTTCCTGGTAAGTTTTATCCTGCAATCCATTAACCAGTTTAGTAGCCCTTCTCTGAACTCTCTAAAGTATCAATATCTTTCTGAAGATACATTCTCCAGTACTGCGTACAATACTCCAAGTGAGGTCTCACCAGTGTTCTGTACAATGGCATGAGCACTTCCCTCTTTCTACTGCTAATACCTCTCTCCATACAACCAAGCATTCTGCTAGCATTTCCTGCTGCTCTATCACATTGTCTGCCTACCTTTAAGTCATCAGAAATAATCACCCCTAAATCCCTTTCCTCAGATGTTGAAGTTAGGACTCTATCAAATATTCTGTACTCCGACCTTGGGTTTTTACGTCCAAGATGCATTATCTTGCACTTACACACATTAAATGTCATTTGACACAATTCTGACCATTTTTCCAGTTTATCTAAATCATTTGCCATTTGACTTATCCCTCCTGGAACATCAACCCTGTTACATATTTTAGTATCATCAGCAAAAAGACATGCCTTGCCATCAAGACCTTCTGTAATATCACTAATAAACATTAAAAAGAATGGGTCCAAGTACAGATCCCTGAGGTACCCCACTGGTGACAAGCCCAAGCTTCGAATATACTCCATTGACTACAACCCTCTGTTGCCTGTCACTCGGCCACTGCCTTACCCATTCAACAATATTGGAATCTAAACTTAAAGATTGCAATTTATTGAGAAGCCTTCTATGTGCAACAGTGTCAAAAGCCTTACTAAAATCGAGGTAAGCAATGTCTACTGCACCACCCTGATCTATTATTTTAGTTACCCAATCCAAAAAAAACCCAATAAGATTAGTTTGGCATGATCTCCCTGAAGTAAACCCATGTTGTCTCTGATCTTGCAATCCATGTGTTTTTAGATGTTCAACAATCCTATCCTTTAACATGGTTTCCATTACTTTCCCCACTAGTGAAGTAAGGCTTACTGGCCTATAGTTGCCAGACTCCTACTTACTACCTTTTCGTGTAAATGGGCACAACATTTGCTAACTTCCAATCTTCTGGGACTACTCCTGTTAACAATGATTGGTTAAATAAATCTGTTAATGGTTTTGCTAGTACACCATTAAGCTCTTTTAATAATTTTGGGTGTATTCCATCAGGTCCCATTGACTTGGCTTTACTTTTGACAGTTGACATAGAACCTCTTCCTCTGTAAACTCACATGTAATAAATGACTAATTTGTCCTTTTTTCTCAACTGAGGTCCATTTCCTTCATTTTCATCTGTAAATACAGAACAAAGATATTCATTGAGGCAGTCAGCTAGACCTTTATCCTCTTCTACATACCTTCCTTCCTTTTGTTTTTAATCTAACTAATCCTTGTTTTACTTTCCTTTTCTGATTTATGTATCTAAAAAATGTTTTGTCCCCTTTTTTTACTGACTGTGCTATTTTCTCTTCTGTGTGTGATTTGGAAGCTCTACTAACTTGATTAGCCTCTTTCTGCCTAATCTTATAGATCATTCTGTCTTCCTCACTCTGGGTTTTTTATAATTACTAAATTCTAACTTTTTGTTTTTAACTATTTTGGCCACATCTGCGGAGTACCACAGTGGTTTCTTGAATTTTTTGCTATTACTGACAAGACTAATGCAATTTTCTGTTGTCTTCAGCAGGGCAACTTTTAAATAATCTAATTTCTCTTGGACTTCTTTGAAATTGCTCCAGTCTGATAATGACTCCTTTACACATATTCTAATTTTAGAAAAGCCTGTTTTGTTTTTTTTGTTTTTTTTTAGAAGTCTAAAACTTTTGCTTTTGTGTGGTGTGACTCAGTCACTGTTCTTATATTAAACCACACTGACTGATCACTGGATCCTAAACTTTCGCCTACAGTAATATCTGATACCAAATCTCCATTTGTTAACATTAAATCTAGTATGGCCTCTTTACGAGTTGGCTCTTCAATGACTTGTTTTAGAGACAATCCCAGTAGCAGTTTAGAATGTGTGCTCCTGGCACAAGCAGCTATTTTTGTTTTTCAATTCCCATCAGGAAGATTAGTCACCCATGATGATAACTTCTCCCTTCATTGTCATTTTAGCTATTTCCTCAACTAGTAGGTTATCTAACTCTTCTATTTGTCCTGGGGGCCTATAAATCACACCTACACGAGTTACTGTGTGATTACCAAATTCTAACGTAACCCAAACTGACTCAATGTTCGCCTCACTAACTTTTATTAGGCTAGATGTTATGCTATCTTTCACATACAGGGCCACCCCTCCTCTTTTCTTGCCTTCCCTGGCTTTTCTATATAAAGAGTATCCTGGCTATGTCCCAGTCATTTTTCTAATTATACTATGTCTCAGTAACAGCGATTAAATCTACCATATTAGTTGCCATTTTTGCCAAAAGTTCATGGATCTTATTCCCTAAACTGCGAGCATTTGTAGACATGACTCTAAGCTTATCATTTTTTAACACACTTGCTACAAGCACCTTCTGTCCTTGTTTTGGGGGGCAATTGGATTGATGTTTTATCACCATTTTGCCCCCTCCCTCCTAGTTAAATACATCCTAGCTAAACCTCTGAACTGCTCACTGAGAACATTTCTTCCCTTTTGAGAAAGATGTAAACCATCTTTTTTGTACAGTTTATTTCCATTCCAAACAGAGCTACCATGAGAAATAAAGCCAAATCCTTGCTCCCGACACCTTTCACCAAGCCACGTGTTAAAGTCCCTAATACGCATCCGCCTGTCGTTCTGAGTGTTATGCACAGGCAAAACTTCAGAGAATAACCGCGTGGAAGCAACTTGCCGTATATCATTGGCAAAAACACCAAAAACTTCCTTAACCTCTGAAACCTCATTGCAAGCTAAGTCATTTGTCCCTAGATGGACAAGTACATCCAATTCCTCTTCCTGCTTTGCTCGCTTAACAATATCACAAATACTTCTCCTGTCTCTGTGAGCAGTAGCTCCGGGAAGACATCTCACAAGACCACCATTGTCCATCTCCATACCTCTTATGATGGAATCCCCCAACAACAACTGCTTTCTATTAGGCCTCACCATAGTCTCCAAGCCTGTCTCCACAACACCACTACCCTCAGTGCCTGAGCCTGCCTCCACAACACCACTACCCTCAGTGCCTGAGCCTGCCTCCCCAACACCACTACCCTCAGTGCCTGAGCCTGCCTCCACAACACCACTACCCTCAGTGCCTGAGCCTGTCTCCACAACACCACTACCTTCAGTGCCTGAGCCTGCCTCCACAACACCACTACCCTCAGTGCCTGAGCCTGCCTCCACAACACCACTACCCTCAGTGCCTGAGCCTGCCTCCACAACACCACTATCCTCAGTGCCTGTCTCCACAACAACACTACCCTCAGTGTCTGAGCCTGTCTCCACAACAACACTACCCTCAGTGCCTGTCTCCATAACACCACTACACCTGGTGCCTGAGAATGTCTCCATAACATCATTACACTTGTAAATCTTTCTTTTATTATGGCATTTGCATTATGGGGTACAGAATAAAGAGAGGAGGCAGTATGGGATAATACAAGTTGATGAAAACAAGATGGTACATAGTACACTCCTACTAAGAACTGCCATATATTTTTTGTTTTTGATACGTCAAGTAAACATAGTATTACAAGCAATTGTTTAAGAATTGGGTGCAACGGTCAGTAATTGCTCAAATGGTAGGTTTCATGTGTGCAATATAACAGGTTAGTCATGCTATGTGTTAAGCAGCTCAGGCTCTTGCTCAGTACATGTCAACATGGCATTGGTAGCTTATGGCACAACAGGTTAAGCGCTCTGATTAAAGTAACAGGATTCTGCCACAGATTCATAACGTTAAACATATTCACACGGGCTAAACTCAGCTGTAGCGTGCTATAGTGAAAGATTACTCTGACTGCTCCTATCCTAAAGCAAGTTTGAGAAGAGACTAGCTTAGTGCATTGTGTAGAGCAAGTTAGGTATTCATCTACAGTGTCTGCGATCTATAAGCAGGTTTGTGTTGCCCTAGGAAATAGTACAAGCTAGCAATACATCACATATCAGACATTTGTAGGGCTATTACCAACGGCGCCATTTTCCATAGATTCGGCGTATATTCAAAATTGTAAAACAAGCGTGATGGGGATGTCAGAAGTGTTTTGCAAGATACTATGTAGTAAGGCATAGACATATTGTGCACTCTGGGTATAAGATAGGCATAGTTAACAGGTTAGGCTGGCTGTTGGTTTAGGCAGCATTAGGTCACATTGTTTGCATGGTAAAACAAAGAGATCCTCATAGGAACCTGCAACAATGCTAGGGCAAGCTTATGGAGTTGTCGACATGCTTGACAGCCAATAAAACTAAGTAAATGACCAGGCCTAGGTAGTTAAAAGGAAGAGGCATTCATGACTCTAGGCTTACAGTCTATTATAGTAGTGAGGGAGCGTCCAAAGTCCTGTTCTGTGTCAAAGCTGGTAGCTGGACTGCGATCTCTCACCCTATGCCACTGGTGTGCTGTATGAGGTAATCCACTCTGTGGTCCTGCGTGATGATCATGTAGGTGTTTTGTGGGCCGCGACGGCTCCCGCTCCAGCCCCAGGTCTCATGGAAGGTCTGCATCTGTATTCCACAGACTCGGGCATGCAGTGCAGACACAAACACACTTCATCCCCAGCACCCACACACACGCTGCATTTCCCTGCACAGGCACAGACTCACTGCATCCCCTGCACACACAGCACACAAAAACACTGCATTCCCCAGGACACACACACACACACACACACACTCTGCATCCCCAGCAAACAGACACATAATGCATCCCCTGCACACACACACACTCCATTCCTAGCACACATACTGCATCCCCATCACAGACACATTGCATCCCCTGCACACAGACACTGCAACCCAGCACACTCACATACACATACTACTTCCCTTACAGAGGCACTATTTACTACATATACTACATAACATAGATGTGTGTGTGTTTTGGTGAGGAGCCCATGCAGCACAATGTCTTGAGTTGGCCCTGCATCCTACTGTATGTACTCAAACATAGAATGTGACGGCAGATCAGAACCATTCGGCCCATCTAGTCTGCCCAATTTTCAAAATACTTTCATTAGTCCCTAGCCTTATCTTATCGTTAGGATAGCCTTATGCCTATCTCACGCATGCTTAAACTCCTTTACTATGTTAACCTCTACCACTTCAGCTAGAAGGCTATTCCATGCATCCACTACCCTCTCATTCAAGTAATACTTCCTGATATTATTTTTAAACCTTTGCCCCTCTAATTTAAGACTATGTTCTCTTGTTGTGGTAGTTTTCCCCTCTATGGGCGCTGCGGAGGACCCCAATATTGCGACGCCGCCAGCAGCGGACGGTTCTCCGGCGTCGTGTGCGATGCTGTGGGGGTTTACCCCTCTTGGCCCAGGTAGGCAGGGAGCCTGGGTGGTGTGTTCTCCAGGCTGGGGTCTGCCCAAGCGGGGCTCGTTAGGCCCTTTCATCTCGGCTTCTCTCACCTCCCGCATAGGCCTCGGTGCTTGCAGTGCCATAGGCTGCTCCAGTTGCTGCCATAAGCGCTGGAATGCCTTGTCTATGCGTCGGAGGGAGCGCTTGATGTTGTCGCCGTGGCCTGCATCTGTAGGCGCCATTTGTGTCGCGGCGTGCGTGCTAGGCCCGCTTTGTGTTGGGCCTGGGTCTTTGCAGGCTGTGAGGGTGTGAGCGAGAACCTGCTGCCTATCGATGGGGACCGGGATGACCCCCGCCGGTCCAAAGGGGGGGGGAACGAGGGCCCAATATTGTGTCCAGTCGAGAAAGGCGTTGAAGGAGCGGCCGCCTCCTCTGCGCTGGCCATGCTTTTAGGCCGCATTCGGTACTCGGGCGATTCTCGCTTCAATTGTGGCATGTTTAGTACCCGTTGATTCGCCCGGGTGTCACCAGTAGCTCAGTGACCCTTGTGAGTCGAGTACTCGCTGTAGTTTGGTGATTTTGTCGCTTAATTTGTCAGTGAGAGCAGGAGCCATGTCTACAGGCATTCACTCAGCTCAGCAGCCAGGCCCCGCCCCTGCAATATGCCTTTTATACACAATAAGTCTACCAGATCCTACAGTAATCCATCTAGTTCCTAGTACGTCTCTGTGGCAGTGGTTTTGCAGCAGTTCCATCCTGAGTCTGTTTACCAGATAATTTACAAATCTCAGATTTCAAAAATACAATCTCCTGCCGCAATATAGAGAACTGTCTACAGATTAGACAGCATCCAAATCTCCAAAAAGTGGAACGTGAAACAAATGCAATAACAACTATTCCACAGTTAACAACTTATCTGCAGTCCGCTAGGTTCCCACTGATATCTCTTCCAGATGTACACTCGTGCAAGGAGCTTCCGTTAGTTTAACTGAGCTAAGCCTGACTCATTGACTGAGAGAGGCAGCTAGATAATCCCAACCAATGTATGCAGCCCTGCATGGCTAAACTGAGTACAGACACTGCTGTCTGAGGAGAAGGTGGTAGCACGTGTCCTGTGGACCCAAAGTAACATTGACCAGTCTAAATAGTTAAACTGTTATTGCCTGGTTAATCTACTTACACTAGGAGGGCACCTGTGCACTTCTGATACCATAGCCACTGCAGCATAATATAGTACTTGGAGTTTTGTGTTTTGTTTTTATATTTTAACAAGAAGCAGAATTTTGAATAGCACACAAATATGGTAACACATTCACACACTGCACTTTGTTGCAGAGTATTGATACACTTATGCACACTGCACATATAAATAACTCTATAAAGTGCTCCTCCATTCACCTCAAATTACCAGTTTTTTTTCAGTGCCTTTACTTCTCCATTTCAAGCACCCCTTTCCATTTACATTCCCACAATTCACCCTGCCCTTTTACAACCAGACATCTCCATGCACATACAGCCAATCAACGCCTCTGCTACATCTTTCCATTGTCATTACAACTAAACATATACCTTCCCAATTTGCATCCCCACATTCTCCTGACAATAGCCAACCTTTACCACCAAGGATGTTCCCACACATCTGAGACAATTAAAGTGATTTGAAGTGATCATGGGGCTTGATATCTGTCTGTATGTTGCACATATTTTTCACAGAACTTTTCTCCTGAAGGTAGGTAGAGCAAGAAAAGACTATTGCAAAAATGATATTCTTCAATCCAAGAGACACATTTTGGTCCTCCACCGTCCTAGACCATACCTCAAAATAAGATTCCTTCAAAGGAACAGAGTTCTGTAGGAAAATTGTTATAACCATGAATAAATAACACCAAAACAATCAGTGTCAATTTATCAAAATATGCAATAAATATCAGATATGTATTAACTATTAATAGTTCTTCTTGAGCAGTGGAAAACGTTATATTTTAGCCATAAATTACATTTTTCACAGATCTCATTCTATTAATTATTTAAATTTTCTTTCTTTTGTTATTTCACACAGCAGACAACCTTCCCCCCCCCCCACACAAAAGGTTTATTCATACTCATGAGCAATAATGTAGACAAAGTTACTATAAACAAAAAGAAACATGTTGTAAAATAGAGATAGTTGCAATTCAACAACCCAAGTTGTTTGTAAAGTTTTAAATATGATCCCAGCGAGATCTTAAGTCAACAAAGGGAGGCAGTCTGTAGTGTAAAGATTGAAAATGCCTTCCTCTAAAAAAAAAAAAAGTTGTTGGGCTAAGTCTCGAGCTCTTCGCAGGCGGATTATATGGTCACTTGGTGTAAATCGTGAAGTAGGTAACATGTCCAATAGTTAAGAAATATCTAGCTCCAGGATTATCTGAAAATTTTTCATTTTTTGAAAGATGGCCTCTAATTCTTCCTCGAAGATTACTACCACAAGGCATATAATCAAATAAGTGATGTTATAAAGAGTTACTCCAACCCATGCTGATTGCTTGTTACATTTTCTTTAGAATGCACTAGTGGGCATTACTAAATAGGCTATAAATCACTAAAATTACAAATGTACCTGGAATCCACCACCGAGCAAAGCTAAGTCACTTTCCACACCTCCTCCGATGACACAAAGAGCTTTGTGCTGTCCAATCATATGCTTTTTATAGGGCAGCATTTGACTGGACCATTTCACAGGCTCAGTAGGAATGCATGCTGAGCTGATAAGGGAAGGAGGGAGAAGGGGAGAGAACATTGAATGGGATTAGAGGAGATGGGAGGGAGCGCTCAGTGGGAGGGAAACGACAGCAAGCTTCGCCTTGCAGGTGCGCTGCCTGCAAGGGAAAAGATGTTTACATCTGTTGCCAGGTGTCGTGGAGGACTTTACATCACTGCCCACCCCCTTCCCCCTATTAAAATAAAATATGGGGAGGCACACTAATGTCCACCCCACCCCCCTGTGATTTTACTATTAAACTAGTGTTCGTCCCCAGTCTACACTGACAGCAGAAGGTGGGGGCAACTAGTTTTATACCTGGGCGTCCGATTGTTTCCCCCAAGCCCTCACATATGTGCGGCAGTGGCTAATAATAAAATATACAAGAGGAATGGATATTCCATTGTCCACCTCTCACAAAAATGTTCTGCCATTATCTCCCCCCACCCACCCATGTTGGCAAGCTGTTTCCAAGCCCCTAGCAACTTTCCCTGCGAATAAAATACCCTACCTATCCCAATCACCCTAATTATAGTGAGGGGCGTAATAAATCTGTTGTCTTCTTTCCTCTAAAGTCTTCCTTTCTTCAGCCTCAAAAAATACATAAAAATCCCAATTAAAAATGGACACAAAACCCTGATTTGCAAAAAACTGAACAAAAAAAATGAAAAACCTGATGCAACAAAAAAAAATAGATCCATATTTGCACCTCGGGGGCTCGGCAAAAATTGAGTTTCAAGGCAGGTTCCTCCACTGTTAGTCTGGCCCTCCATGGCCATGAATGGCTAGAATGGCTGTTTGCAGCTCTGCCTCCAGAGGGACTGCCTGAGTTGTCAGGAGGTCCCCAAAAGTGAAAAGAAAAACATATAAATATTTAATATGTAACTTCTTTGTGCCTGTATTTTGTTTTTAATACTTATATTAAAATGTATTAATAAAGTTTCTAATTTATCTACATTATACATGTCATATATTATGAGTTAATTAAAGCATGTCATTAATATATTATGCATAAACATCCAATACCAGCTGCTCAGGCTGTCCTGATCAGCAACCAAGGAGACTGGAGGGCTGCAAATCTGTATCGATATTCAATCCATCTGCATTGGTCATCTTGGGTTTGTCGGTGCCTTGGGTTACATCCCCTGCTAGCCTGTCTCCTGGAGAACAATAAAGGCAGTGGGCCCATCCTAGACAAGCTAAAAAAAATGTGTTTAGCAATCTCTGAGACTTGTTGATAAGATGGGAAGAAGCCTTACTCTTTATATATGCATTCTGGCATCTTTTTTTCCCACCAGTCTGATAGATACACAGATCAAAGTATGTTGGGCACTGAATGTTGTGCAAATTTGGCTGAATGCCAATAGGAAGCTTCCTGTATGCTGTATTGGCCCATCTAATGCCTCCATAGGTGTCATGGCATGCCAAGCTGCCATTTTACGTAAGTAGTGTGGATGAAATATTAAATGATTATCCGCTCGTATGCTAATATCAAAGTCCCGGTTGAGGAACACTAGATTGCCGGGATAACCCTCATCAGCGGATGGGAAAGGGGATCTTGTTGTAGATTTCAGACTCCTGGAGGACACTTAGTGGTGGGAGTGGCCGCATTCCATTCACCTTTGACCAACCAGAAGGTAATCTACCAATATTCACTAATCCAAAGTGCTTAATCCTTGAATCCACTGGTTGCTTGAGGAACTATAACAGGTGCAATAGCATAAATGACAGGTTTAATGTCTCAGACACAGTATGACCAGTTAGCATGGCTTTAAGGTCCTGTCTTTTCCAACTATGCACTTATATAAGTTTATAGGGACTTGTTAGGCTGCCTCGAAGCAGCAGTTAGTATCTATGGCCTGCCTGTGGGCTAGACAGTAAGTCCAGGGTTTTCTAGGATACTGTCTCCTTCCCTCTCCAGTTACAAATTTCGGAGGGGGCCTTTTCTGGTTCAAGGTACCGTTGTTATATGCATCTACTTACTGTTGTAGATTCTATGTGTTTTTATGTCTCATATTAGGGGATATATCACTATTGCCTCCCAGAGAGTCTGCACAGCAGGGTCGGCTACATATTCTAACACCCATTTGTGCTCCTCTGTGACTCCACTTTCCACTAGTGAGCTATCTCTATATACTTTTTTGAGGCACCATCAATAGCGACAAGAGTTTAGCTCCACTACTACACTGGTATTGTAACTACTGCTAGGCACCACGATTCCATTTATATATATAACTTACGGATTTTACTATTTTTAGCGCGATTTCGTTTATTATTTAATTTTCTGTATGGAGCAGTCTGCACTTATGCTCCTTCTCTCTTTTACATTGGTTCACATATTGGATGTCCCTATAGCCTAACTTTGTCCTCTTTTGAGGCTTTCCTACTATTTATCTTAGTGGACTTTACATGTATGTGCACATACAATATATATATATATTTCTCTATGAGACTAAGGAGCATATTCCCAGGTTTTTAACTCTTTACCCTCATGTGATTTTCACTAACACAATTTCTATGGTGTTCCTATTCAGGGTAGGTTTCATACCTATTTATTATTATTTTTTGCTTATTTCTACTTTAAGAAAGGTTATTACCATTTCCTTTGTTATGTTTACTTTAGGAGGTAATCTTTTAGGATGAGATGGAATCCCATTCACTTTTGAGTGAGTGGCGTTTTCTATCCCATTCTTTCAGTTTGTAGTTATTTGACTTGTTGTGGGGTGAAGCCCCCGTGTTACCTCCTGTAACCTATTTGGGGGTTGTGACATTGGCTAGTCCAACATCACCACTTCTATCTCATATTTATTCAATCCTAATATTTGTTTTCTAAAAGAGGGGATTTTAA
Source organism: Pelobates cultripes (assembly GCA_933207985.1). NCBI lineage: Eukaryota > Metazoa > Chordata > Amphibia > Anura > Pelobatidae > Pelobates > Pelobates cultripes. The sequence continues at coordinate 135,276,406 of OW240916.1, forward strand.
TAAGCCTTGCAAAATGTTTAAACTACAATATATATGTATACAGAGTGGTCCAAAAGTAGGCACACAGTATAGTTTTTTACATTTATATTTGTTTAAAACTATTTAATCTCTTAAGATTTCGAAATGTCTTCATCAATGTTGCAACGTAACTCGAACCTGTCCAGTACACTGTGACACACAGTATGACACAAATTCCGGACTGCATCAATGTCAATAAATGCTTTAGAGATGAACTCTTTTAATGTGTCCATTGTCTGCGGCTTCCTCTCAAAAACCTTATTCTTTACCAAACCTCAAAAAAAGAAGTATATTGGTGTTAAGTTGGGTGAATGTGGCGGTCATTCAATGCTACCACTTAATTAGATCCAATGCTGTTTAATATTTCTATTAGTGATATTGCAGAAGGTCTTGATGGTAAGGTATGTCTTTTTGCTGATGATACTAAGATATGTAACAGGGTTGATGTTCCAGGAGGGATAAGCCAAATGGCAAATGATTTAGGTAAACTAGAAAAATGGTCAGAATTGTGGCAACTTACATTTAATGTGGATAAGTGCAAGATAATGCATCTTGGACGTAAAAACCCAAGGGCAGAGTACAGAATAGTTGATAGTGTCCTAACCTCAACATATGAGGAAAGGGATTTAGGGGTGATTATTTCAGATGAATTAGGTAGGCAGACAATGTAATAGCTGGAAATGCTAGCAGAATGCTTGGTTGTATAGGGAGAGGAATTAGCAGTAGAAAGAGGGAAGTGCTCATGCCATTGTACAGAACACTGGTGAGACCTCACTTGGAGTATTGTACGTAGTACTGTAGACCCTATCTCCAGAATGATTTTGAAACTTTAGGGAGAGTTCAGAGAAGGGCTACTAAACTGGTTCATGGATTGCAGGACAAAACTTAAAAGGAAAGGTTAAAGGATCTTAACATGTATAGCTTGGAGGAAAAGACGAGACAAGGGGGATATGATAGAAATATTTAAATACATAAAGGGAATCAAAACAGTAAAGGAGGAGACTATATTTAGAAGAAGAAAAACTACCACAACAAGAGGACATAGTTTTAAATTAGAGGGGCAAAGGTTTAAATAATATCAGGAAGTATTACTTTACTGAGAGGGTAGTGGATGCATGGAATAGCCTTCCAGCTGAAGTGGTAGTGGTTAGCACAGTGAAGGAGTTTAAGCATGCGTGGAATAGGCATAAGGCTATCCTAGCTATAAGACAAGGCCAGGGACTAATGAAACTATTTAGAAAATTGGGCAAACTAGATGGGCCGAATGGTTCTCATCTGCCGTCACTTTCTGTTTCTATGCTTCTATGTATGTTTCTGTTGGAAGGTGTTGTCAAGGTACTCCCTTACTGCAAAAGCATGATGATGAGGTGCCCCATGCACAACAAGTTTAGGTAATTGTTACTATCCACAGTTCTATCGAAGAAATTCGTTCCTAGAACACCTTCGCTGGACAGTGCCATTGACGCCTGCCTGCTTCAGTTGAGATGTGATAGTCATATGAAGATTTTCATCTGTCCAATGCACACAGTTATGCCTGTTCACGTGACCTGACAATTTGAAAGAAGCCTCATCTGACTAGATGATCTTGTCAAGAAGCTCTGGTTCGTTAGATGTTTTATTATGCATCATCTCCCAGAATTGTGAGTCTTTTAGGCATGCTATGTGCAAAAGAAAAAGCTCATAGCAATGACTGACAGGGAACTATAAAAAGAGGCGGCTAGTTGCAGAATAAAGAGGTGTGGGTTTCTACATTTCCTTTTAATTTTCACACCTCACAAATATATTTGTTCAATACTGAATAAGTTACCATTTTATAAAACCTGGGAAAAGACAGTTGTTCTTTAAAATATTCTAAATGTATTTAAAAAACAAAATTCCGGTTGATGTGCACACAACCAATCCCTCCCTATTATATATATATAACATGCTCCTTACATCCCCTAACTGATATCTACTCCCTTATTATTATGCTAGATATTGTTAAACGGACCTGGGTATCCACTTAGATGAAAATGAATGAAAGAAGATATTTACACTCACCCACAAATCTTCCATTTGCATTAAATAAATATTAAGAGACAAGATTCAAAAGTCTCACTCACTGCTATCAGACCACTGAAAAGATGTCTGCCTATTCCCCTGATATCAACCCTGATTGATGGAGATGAGGCAGAGAACTTTGCGCTCACGTTCACATATGGTGGAAATGTCCAATAATTCTGCCTTTCTGGTGGAAGGTATGCCAGATTCTACTATGTCTTGTAGATCCCCCTCTGCCTTTCGGCCTGAACTTTTTTGTTGCACCTATATCCAAATATATTTGTAAATATACTACACCTGATAAATGTGGCTTTTTTTTTTCTTTTTTTTTTATTGCGATGCAGTGGAAGAATTAGGGGAATTTTGAGAGTGGAGGACTGGTCTCTCGCTAGTGGACAAAATTGGTCCCCAAATCTTATGAAACACTTGTAGGATGTTGCTAGTGGAATGTGTTATATACTCCATTTGGCTTGTATGGTGTTTAAGGTCTTTACCAGCATTTAAATAGGGAACCACTTTGCTTTTTCACTGTCTAGCTCTAAAGATTTTAAACACTTTAAAAAAGAAAGACAACAGTTTCTTGTGATGATGAGGGATTAGATCTGGAAATTTTTTAAGTATTGCTACCTCCAAAGTAAAGGGACGTTTGATCGGAATGATGGATTGCACTAAATCAAAAAGCTCCCTCCAGATTGGAGAAATGTAAGGACATGACCACCATACATTTTATAAAGATCCCATCTCCCTGCAGTCATGCCAACAGTCCTTGGATACACTGGGATATTTGTGGTGTAATTGAACCAGAGTTAAGTACCACTAAGTCAAGAGTTCATAGGTAAATTCTACATGATTGGTGCAAAGAAAGATGAGTGTCATGAACACCAAGATGGATTACCAGTCTCCCTCTGAAAAAGACCCCCCAAACTTTCTCCCAGCCAACTTTAAAAGAGGGCTCAGTAGAGTACGCTAAGGTTTTAAATGGACTTACAACCATTAGGGATCTGTCTGATTAAACCTGCTAAGGTCGTCCTATTTGCATTCTCAGATTCAAGGTAAGAGAGGTTAAACAGTGTCTTACTCATAAGTAGTTATAGAAATCACTGTTGGGAATGTGATATTTAGAATGTAGAGCAGAAAATTGTGATATTCTACCCCTTTTGAGAGCGGTATCCTCACTGTCTACCCATGACAATGAACCTACCGAGGTGCAAAACTGGAAATTAGGAGGTTGAGTAGTAATGGATTAAGTTTGTGATTCCCATCCCCCTTTTGTGTCTCAACTTATAAAGTGTAGCCAGGGGAACTCTTGATTTTATTAGCAAGGACGAATTTATGTGATGGGAAAACGGAAAGGGCAAATTCTGGAACAAGTATAAAAACTTTGGTAACACCATCACTTTCAGTGAGGCATTAAGCCCTATACAAGAAATTTCAAACCTCTTCCATCTGTCTAGCTCCTGACATACTGGTCCCAAATAAATTTCAAATTTAAGGTTGTCATTGATTGTAAATCCAGATGTAGCCTAGCACCCAAATATTGTATGTAGGATCGTCTCCAGTCAAATTCATATTCGGCTTCAATATGGGCCAAATGGGATTAAGTTAAATTAAGGGCTATTGCTTGAGATTTTAGAGAATTCACTTCATGGTAGGCGATTGTACCATAAGAGGCAAGTACTGCCTGTATAAGAGGCAAAGATCAGAGATCAGGGTTGGTCATCAAAAGAAATGTATCATCCTTGAAGAGTGCTATCTGCTACAGTTCAGAGGTATTTATAGTGATTCCAAATATCTTTGGGTCAATATGTATAGTGCATGCCAGGGGTTCCAAGGCCAGGATGTATAACAGAGGGGACATGAGGCATCCCTGTCTAGACCCATTGCTAATGTCGAAGGACTTCAGTACATAACCAGAGAGAAAGACTGCCACTGTTGGATTGGAAAACAGGGCCATACTTTCCACTGTAAATCTCTGGGACAAATTGTGTCTCCCCAGGACCTGGGCCAAATCTTCCCATTGCAGCTGTCAAACACCTTCTCCTCATCCAGGGACAGGAGAAGACATTTAACTGTGTCTCCCACCACCAACAGCAAGTCAACAACGAGTGGCATCCAAAACCTGACGTCCCTTGATAAAGCCTACCATGTCACATTTTACTAGATCAAGGATTAGGGGGGTGAATGTTCTACCAGGATCTTGGCAGAAGTCTTATAATCAAAATTCAGGAGTGAAATGAGAAGCAGGTTGGAGCACTGGGTTGGAGGTTTACTCGGCCTAGGCAATGTTATAATATATGCCGTTAACATCTCTTTTGGCATAGTGCATTAGACATGTACACATTGTAAAGAGACTGCAAATAAGGATATAGCTTATTGTCCAAACAGTTATAACGCAGGGAGAAACACCCACCAGGGCCTGGTGACTTCCCATTGGGGCATTGCCCTGATCGCCCCCATAATCTCTTCCTCATCAATAGGTCTAGACAGAGTTTGAATTTGGCTTTTGCTAAAGGTAGGCAGGGGAATGTCTAGAAGGCATTTAGAAATGTCCTCAGGCTGTGTGGTGTGAGGGCATTGTTTCAAGTTATATAGGGAAGCATAAAACCTAGAACAGATGGTCACCATTTCTTGTGGCTTATAAACTCTCATATCCCGTTTATTTGTTAAATAAGCTATAGAGGTAGAAGCCCGTCATTTTATTATTATTTATAGTTATTTACTTGCAAGGAGGCAACTGGCCTTGTTGCCATTGTAGTAAAAATGCGCTTTAAGTTTTTTAAAACAATATTAATTTTTTTACAATTAAGGTTGATTAATATCTGCTCTCAACATTTGAGAACAAGACCGGATTGTTCATTTGCTGCCTAATATATCCCACCTCTCGACAGGTGCCAACGTTATAATCAATGTTATTCACTTTACCTAACAGTGTTTTTTAATGTTGCAGTTAATCAATGTATATAGACACAGCCAAGTTATTTTAGCTTATGTTTTGCAAATTGATTCTCAAATCCTCATAGAGGCACGAATATGGATACAGTTTTGTTAACTTAACTGCTATATTTCCTCCCTACAATCTGTTGTTTCTTTGCATTATCCTGCTAGATTGTAAGCTCATTGGTTGTGTTATGTAGTACCTTGCAGGCGGTTGAAGTCCATTGACTTGGTCCTCTATATCTTTTCTGTCAGTATGTATTATTATATATTCCTCTGTCTGTAAAACCACCCATATCCTCTTTGCATAATTTGTAAAATACTCTGGATAAAGATCCCATATAAGAATGGTAAAATAAATACATTTACTACCACCTTCTGTTTATTGAACAAATGCATCTGCCTTGTATGTCCTTCTTGTCAATCAAATTCAGCAGCTCTGCAAATCCTATTAGGGTTGTGAAATATATTTGCTCCACAGGTTTGTGGTGAGATATTCCAGTGTTGCTTCATTGTGATGGACTGAAAGTAAATCCATTTAATCACAAGAAACTTTTTTTTTAATATATAATTTTTTTCACCAAGTATTGAAAGGAGGTGGATGCTTTGTTAAATAAATTATAATTTAAAAAATAAAATAAAAAAGAGAGAGAGAGAGAAACTAATCTCTACCTTTAGTATATGACAGGATCCCTCAGCCATATACATATACATTAGGTCAGACAGTGTTTGAAAATGTACAGTTAGTTTATATGGTCCTCACTGGTTCTCTCCCTGCACAGTGCAATTACATGATCAGACTAAGTGTCAAATTCAAATTCAACTGCTTGACCAAAGGTATATGTATATGGCTGAAGGATTTCTATAAACATCTATTGAATGTGTTGCACTCAAATAACAATTAGTTAATCTAGTTATTATGTATAGCGTTCTATAGTTATGCTGTGACACTAATTACACACTACAAACATTCTTTTATATAGAAGAGGACTGTGTGTTTGCTTCTGTGAATTATTTTAACAAAAGGCAGCCAAAGTACCTATTGAAAGGCAAGTCAATTGCCCACGGGTGGTGCTCAACAAAGTGAAGGATCTGGTCTTTCAGGATAATTTACATAAATATAGACTGTCCTGGTCTGCGGGCAGCGTTTGTGGTGTGTGTGATGTAGGCCTCTTTCTATAAATTTAATAGAGAGCCTGTCAGTCACAGATACACAGTCATACCTCACTGTGTATATATGCACATTCCAGTAAAACCCTCTGTATATGTTTTCTGCTATGTTTTAACATTTGTACTTCTATTTTTACTTTCTTTTCGTAATGTATACTAAAACAATCAAAAACCCAACAGTGACACAAAGTTGCCATCTTCTAATTTAATCTAGTTCAACCTTCCAACAATATTGCCTACTTATAAAAATGATATCTTTTACATGTATAATAATGAGAAATGTAAAATGCAGACATAGGCATCAGTCTTAATTTATGCATTGTTCTTTATCATTGTCATTAGGATACATTACGTGGATTAATAATTAAAAAAAAATAACACAAAAAAACCCATTTATTTCTGTGGCAACCAAAAGTCACAAACTAGAGTTAATTTTCTCATCATCAGAGTGTCTTTTCATAAAACACCTGCATCCCAGTTAATCCTGAAACCTCTGAAAAAAAGTAGCTTTTCTTTTGAGAACTCCACAGGAAGGCCCTCTAAGGACTACTAGTAGTAAATGATTGCTGTACCAGGAGGGGGATGCTGGCGTAAGACACTGGTTATTGAAATTAGGAAAAGAAAGCACTGTGTACTTTGTGTTTTACCTCATTGTGGTTTCATTATCATTTAAAGGTTAACAATCCTTTACCCAAACTAAACAAACACAAGGGAACAAAAGTGTTTTATTGTTATTATTGTGCCTAATACAATGCTCAGATTAACTTTGAAAAGTGTGATTTTTGGAATCCCAATAAACAAGTGGTAAATTCCGAGGCAACATCTGGCACATTTAGATTTTTGTTTTTAAATTAATTATGTATCTGTTATTTTTTTTATTTTTTTTTATACCGGTAAAATCTAAAATAATTCTAAAAATACTGACATTCGAAATCTGATTTAGCATTAGTTATTTCAGCATTGGTAATAACAGGCAGGCATAGACTGGTCATAGGGCATACTGGACAGATACCCATTGGGCTGTAGCTGGGTCTCCTCTGGCTGCAGGGCCTCAATACTATGGATATGTCGTGCTCTCACTGTGCTAAGTTGTGCTGCTGACCCTGTGCTAATCAAATACCTCATGCATTCACACACACACTGACTTAACATAAAAATGCACTCCTCTATTCGCACGCACAAACTGATATAACTTTCCAATACCCTGAGTTCACTTGCACACTCCACACATTACACAGCATTTTGTCCATACACCGACTCTCTGTATTTATTTTCACATAGTACACACAAATATACATTTTCATGAGCTAATACAACACACAAAAACATTCTTGCATTCATCCACTGAAATGTATCATTGAATTCACACAAGCAGGTATCACTAACAAATGCACACACAAATTCACAGTGACATTTAATGCAAATGTACAAATTTATTCAAAGCGGTGCTAGATGCACAAACATGCATCTACTCTCATACTGATGCCCACACAAACAAGCCTTCATACACATAAATTCCCCCTGTGTGCCCACATACAAATACACAAACATAGGACTGCCAACAGAAATTTTGTGGCCCCTTATACAGATAAAGACCAGGTCCCTGCGTGACTATCCCTGTGTCTGTCCACAGGATGGACCCCTAAGTCTGTGTGTGTATAAGGGATGTAGGGTGTGTGTATAGTGGATGCAGAGTATGTGTGTGTGTAGTGGCTATAGGGTGCGTGTGTATAAGGGATGTGGTGTGTGTGTATAGTGGATGCAGAGTATGTGTTTGGATGCAGTGTGTGTGTTAATGTGTGTGATACGAAGGTTAGCAGCTGTGTTCTGTGGGTAGTGAACAGTTTTGGTTCTTTTTTATTATTTTTATGTTTATTTACCCCCCCCCTTGCTGCCTCTTGCCTGTGGCCAGGGAGTGTGAACACTACATTCCCTAGTAGTCTGTTGGCATGGTGCATGCTCCCAGCTGCCTTGCATTGAGAAAAGAGATCCAGAAAACACCAGATTACTACTCTGACCCAGGAGCCCACAGATGTACTTATATATAGCGATACTCTAAATATAGTGCCCAGGCCCCTTATTCCTGAATTTGCTGTATCCCCCTAATGGGATAGCTGATCCTGGTGGGTGCAGACTATCCAGATGCTCTGTAGATATGCGGCGTGAGCATTTCTATGCTCACCATCTGCAGGTATGTCTCACTCCTCTCGTTTGGACCCACCACCTTTGTGAGCGTTGCCTTGCAACAGAGGGTGTGGGGCCTAACTATATCAAGGCGGAACTACCTGAGGGGCAAGACTCACCCCTCAGGATGCACCTGGATGCTCTGTACCAACCCAAGATCGGCTCTGCCCTGCACTCACAGTTTATTCAGTAAACTACACAAAACTGACAAAGGGAATGGCACACTGTACGCCAAAAGAGCTAAATCAGAAAAACTATACAACTGGGATTTTTTTTCCAGCTGGGCTATTTAGGCTCAATATTTTAATTCCATTATCAGTTCTCCAATATTCCATGTGTAGTGAATAAACAACTGTGTGTATTTGTATATATGTGTATTGGACAAGGCAGCACATGGACAAAGTTTGTATAGAGTCCTAGATTGCTGTCAGTCTGCCTCCATGCACAACATTCACACATACATGCAACTAACCACACACAATTCCTATCACACACACACACACACACACACACACAAGAACAACTGACACTAACACACAGCTCCCATCACAAATGCAGCCAAGTGTCAACATTATTCCTAACTTACACTTGTAGCCCTCATATATTCACACAAATCCCAACAAACTAATGTTGCTCTGCTACCACACACCTACTTTCCATTTCACATGCAGCCTCACAACACAACTCTCATCATACACAGAACTACGTACAAAACTCCCATTACCCACATGCTGCCCCTTACAACCACTCCCAAACAACATATATTATATGCGCAAACAGTACAACACACTCATACGTACAGCTCTTATCCCACCTTGATAATACACAGTCTAGGTCAGGCTTTCCCAAATTCCGGCCCTCCAGATGTTGCTGAACTACAACTCCCATGATTCTATGAATGAAATAGATAGGCTGAGAATCATGGGAGTTGTAGTTCAGCAACATCTGGAGGGCCGGAGTTTGGGGAAGCCTGGTCTAGGTAGTTAAAGGAGCATGGTGAGGAGAAAGTGTGAGCTGATAGTTGAGAGTGGGGAAAATAAGTAGTGATAAGGAGAATGAAGGATCAGGTGGAGGTAAAATGAAAAGAATTAAAGGAGAGGGATAATATAATGGGAAAGAGACCAGCAGAGGGAAATGGGAGCAGAGAGTAAGGAGTGATAGTTTTAAATAAAAGAAACTAGGACTAGGGAACGGAGTTAAGTACAGTGTAGGATAGAAAGACAATGAGAAAAAGAGACTGGGAGAAAGACAAAAGACTGGCAGAGGGAGCGTCCAGACAGATGAAAAATTAGTAAAGAGAGACTGAAGGAAGATGAGTAAAAAGGTGTAGGGTGGATTTTTAAATGTATTTCTTTTTTGAGCTACATAACCAGAAATGGTAGAATAGCACTGAATGCTTGCCATGCTATGCATTTTTACTAAGTACTGATAATATGAGAAAAAGCAAAACAAATGCACAATATTTATAATTAAAAGTAAACGATAAACTGTGTGAAAGAAGGCTGTATAAAAGGTGGGAACCCGCTGTCTACCCAGAACAAAGGGTGACATTTTGAAACAAACACCCTGATCCCATACTTGGATAGTAGAAGAGAAAAACGTCTTAGTCATTGCATGGCCCATTAGTAATTAGCCGATACCCCGCTGAGGTATAGTCATTACAGTAGGCTGGCTTTTTCCCTGGTCAGCAAAGATCCTTGAACATACCCCGTCTGTATTTAAAGGGATGTAAGAGAACATTAAGCACGGGAAATTAGTGCCAAACAATTGGTTGATAGCGGCAAAGTACTGGGCCTAACTCAAGATTATTCGATCAATATTTTAACTAACAGGAGCAATCTCTATACTTAGCAATACTCCCAGAAGTTTAAGATAAATGTAAAAACATCACTTTTATTGAATGTTCATAAAATCATAATGATCTATTCTATCAACAAGTGAAAGAAACAAAAAAGTGCTTGTGATCAGTTAAGTTGGAAAACCATGAAACAAACTATTTACATATATATACTAGGGTAAGTTTAGAAGTACAGCATATAGAGTAAGAAATAAAACATCTTAACTAGACGTTAAGCAAACAGCAAAATGTTACAATCAATATCCGGATCCTTGCACATGTGTAGAAAAAAAAAACAACAACAAAATTAGCAATTGTGCCCAGCTGAATTATAACAATATGTAAAAAAAAAAGACTGTCTGACAGCATAAACTAATAAACTAATGCTAGCCCAACTTTAAATGACAAAATACCTGCTGATAAAGAGTAGGAGACAGATAGGATGTGGTTAGTTACACAAAAGGGTGTTAAAACTAAATGGCATGAAATGGGAGTAGGGTGTCGACCGTATCTAGACAAGATAACTGGTAAAGATAGATAATAGGCAGAGGATTGAACAAACACTTAAATTAAACATCTAAAACCCCAGGTAACAACCTAAATTCTACTATGCCATTAGACAGTCCATCTCCCAAAATTAGCCGCGAGATAGCTAACAGGAGAACAGAGGCGAAGCTGCCATAATCGCACACAACACAATGTCCCCACTAAGGCTTCCCCGAATCCCCTCACAGCACACCCATGTAGTGAAGTGAGATACAAAAAACCTATTCCTTTTTAATTTTATCTCACTGTTGTAAATATGTAGATATATATAAATATACACGTATTGTATAATTATAATATATGTCATGACATTGCCCATACCATATCATCCTCATTACAGCCATGTTGCCTTTCTGGACACACACTCTGATATACACACACATAGGCACACACTTTCAACACAGATATTCCAGACACATTCACTGATACAATTGCCAGAAGGACAAACACACACAGTTATTCAGCATCGCATACAAACCCAATACTCCTTCCAGTATACCAAAGTATATATATACACACAAACAAGGTTTCAGCTATTCTTAGACAAAAAAAAAATGCAATTAATAGTGAAGTATTGTCACACTATACGTTATTGCACAATTGGTTGCACTCACAGGACATTTGAAGTTATAATGCCTCAATGCCTCTCAGGGATTTCCCAATGTGCTAGTAGGATGCCTCCTCTATTAAAGATCTCTGCAGTGATACTCTGGAACACCAGGTGAAGATATGAAGATGTTATTCCAATGAATATAAAAACAAACATTCCCATTGGAAAGCCCCTAAGAGGTTGTGAGGCATTATACAGGGAGTGCAGAATTATTAGGCAAGTTGTATTTTTGAGGATTAATTTTATTATTGAACAACAACCATGTTCTCAATGAACCCAAAAAACTCATTAATATCAAAGCTGAATATTTTTGGAAGTAGTTTTTAGTTTGTTTTTAGTTTTAGCTATGTTAGGGGGATATCTGTGTGTGCAGGTGACTATTACTGTGCATAATTATTAGGCAACTTAACAAAAAACAAATATATACCCATTTAAATTATTTATTATTACCAGTGAAACCAATATAACATCTCAACATTCACAAATATACATTTCTGACATTCAAAAACAAAACAAAAACAAATCAGTGACCAATATAGCCACCTTTCTTCGCAAGGACACTCAAAAGCCTGCCATCCATGGATTCTGTCAGTGTTTTGATCTGTTCACCATCAACATTGCGTGCAGCAGCAACCACAGCCTCCCAGACACTGTTCAGAGAGGTGTACTGTTTTCCCTCCTTGTAAATCTCACATTTGATGATGGACCACAGGTTCTCAATGGGGTTCAGATCAGGTGAACAAGGAGGCCATGTCATTAGATTTTCTTCTTTTATACCCTTTCTTGCCAGCCACGCTGTGGAGTACTTGGACGCGTGTGATGGAGCATTGTCCTGCATGAAAATCATGTTTTTCTTGAAGGATGCAGACTTCTTCCTGTACCACTGCTTGAAGAAGGTGTCTTCCAGGAACTGGCAGTAGGACTGGGAGTTGAGCTTGACTCCATCCTCAACCCGAAAAGGCCCCACAAGCTCATCTTTGATGATACCAGCCCAAACCAGTACTCCACCTCCACCTTGCTGGCGTCTGAGTCGGACTGGAGCTCTCTGCCCTTTACCAATCCAGCCACGGGCCCATCCATCTGGCCCATCAAGACTCACTCTCATTTCATCAGTCCATAAAACCTTAGAAAAATCAGTCTTGAGATATTTCTTGGCCCAGTCTTGACGTTTCAGCTTGTGTGTCTTGTTCAGTGGTGGTCGTCTTTCAGCCTTTCTTACCTTGGCCATGTCTCTGAGTATTGCACACCTTGTGCTTTTGGGCACTCCAGTGATGTTGCAGCTCTGAAATATGGCCAAACTGGTGGCAAGTGGCATTGTGGCAGCTGCACGCTTGACTTTTCTCAGTTCATGGGCAGTTATTTTGCGCCTTGGTTTTTCCACACGCTTCTTGCGACCCTGTTGACTATTTTGAATGAAACGCTTGATTGTTCGATGATCACGCTTCAGAAGCTTTGCAATTTTAAGAGTGCTGCATCCCTCTGCAAGATATCTCACTATTTTTGACTTTTCTGAGCCTGTCAAGTCCTTCTTTTGACCCATTTTGCCAAAGGAAAGGAAGTTGCCTAATAATTATGCACACCTGATATAGGGTGTTGATGTCATTAGACCACACCCCTTCTCATTACAGAGATGCACATCACCTAATATGCTTAATTGGTAGTAGGCTTTCGAGCCTATACAGCTTGGAGTAAGACAACATGCATAAAGAGGATGATTTGGTCAAAATACTCATTTGCCTAATAATTCTGCACTCCCTGTAACTTCAAATGTCCTTTAAGTGCAACCGATAATTGTAAAATAACATAGTGTGACAATACTTCACAATTTGTTGCCTTTTTTTGTCTAGGAATAACTGAAACCTCATTGTTATGTTTTTTGGTGTAGCGGATACAAAAGAGGCTCTTCGGGAGGAGCCTTAAACAGATTGCTGCCACTACCAATAAAGCCATCTATAGCAAGCTAAATATACAGTTATAGTATACAGCTTCTAAGATATTTTGGCTGCTTGTGTTGTATATTTATGTGTCTGTGTCTGTTTTAATGTGTGTCTAGCAATAATGTGTTTTTGATAGTGTATGTGTAACGGCACCCCGGGCATAAAAGGGATTAAAACCGTTTAGGATACATTCTCCTTCCAGATACAAAGTCAGCTACCAAAGACACCAATCTGCCGAACAGGAAGAACCATACGAATAGGTTTACACTCCAGACAGCCAAATAGTAAAACCATACGAATAACCCCCCCAAGTACGAGACGAGGCTCTGTATTGAGGGTCAGCAGGTGATCTCTTTAATCTGGGCTACCAGCCCGGTATTTATGCAGGTCTCTCACCAGGTGGACACTCCCATAAGGGACCTGGTGGAAAACTGGCACACAAATTGTACGTTGACCAATAGAAACAGTTTAACAGTAAACACTCGCACATGCACATTATAATCCCTCCTCTCTATCCTGGAGATAATTGGGAAGTAACTCAATTATCTCCGCAGATAGAGGCCAATCTCCATTTTACACATGGTGAGGAAAACACATAAAAATATACAATATTACAACTACCGAACAGAATAGATACATTCAACATATCCCCAGATAGCTTAGATCTGAGCACACATTATTAGCGAATGGCGCTCAGATCACATACATACAGTTCAATCGCCATGGAGCCAAAGTCTTTCACATAGTCTTTCGTTATACAAATGGGCTCCATGGCATAGCTGTCTGGGGTAGCACTGCTCACACAATCAAAGTACAGAACAGCCCGGCGTTCATACAAACGAATGAGACAGTAGAAGGGAGGTCGGCGGCTTCTGCGGTGTTCGTGTGAAAGTTATTGCCATTTCCAGTTCCAGGGAATCGTTGACGAACACCGCTGAACATTCGTCTGTTTAAGATGGCCGCAGGCACGTGTTCGGCTATATGAACAACGGCCACCCAGCATTAGTCAATTAAGCTGCGGTTAACAGTCATTCGTCTGTTGGTTCGGTAGATTAAATTTACAGAGCGCCCTGGCAGAAAGGCACGAACAAGCCTTTCTCTAGGGAGAAATAAAGGTTTTTTACATGGGGGCCATAATCCTGGGGCAGCAAGCGGGCAACCAGTCTTCTCCAAAACATAGTGGCGAGGTTGGTTTTGCCACAGTATGTGTGTGACAATGTTTGTGTCTGTCAGCATTTATATGTGTGTATGTGTCAGACAGTGTATTTTGAGGTTCCCTGTTCTATTGTTATGTTAAGTGTAGCTTGACATTGTGATGGAACAGACAAACTAGAGTGTACTACCTGATGTCTGCTACCAATCACCCTCCAATTACCTTCTTCCCTGGAAGGGTGGCTAGTATCTTTCTCTTCATCTGTCTAGCAGCCAGCCTCTGATTCACAGGCTGCATACCCCTAAGGCTGGCCCTGTACCGCAACCCTTAGGTGGATCCTTGCAATCCTCATTTGGATCACGACCATGGGTTCAGGAATCACTGCATTAATGTCTCTGCAAATACAGTGCACTATAAATGGCAACATTTAAAACCCACCATTTATTTGCATGCATTTCTAACAGTGATTACATGATATGATGCTTAAAGGGTTACTCCAAGCACATTACTACATCGGTGATGTGAAGTTGCCATGGTGTTTGAAGTCTGTATGTACAGCATTTCACTAAATACCGCTACAGATACAGAGATACACTTTGCTCCTGGAGGTGTAACTTCACCTCCAGCAGAATCATCATTCAGCACCCAGAAGAATATTCTGTTCTCATTAATTCTGTGCCCAAAAGGCATCTGTCAGCAGTCTGGCAAGCTGGCAATGGATGACCAGTGGATTCAATGCCACCTATGTATTTCCTGAGCCTGTTTTTTTTTTTTGCAGGTGGGGCCGTGCCAGAAAGGGTTACTACAACCAAAAACAGTGTTTTAATAAAACACTGATTATGGTTGGAGTAGCCTTTAAAATAATTACCAATAATTAATTATAAAGGGTTCACTTCATATATCAACCTACAGTTTGGTCCAGAAATATTTGGACACTTATCCAAGTTTGGTTATGTAGCCGTTTAACAAAATAAATTGAATATGGGCTTAAAGTGCAGTCCCTCAGATTTAATTTGAGGATATTCACATCTAATTTGGAGGAAGCATTAAGGAATTACAACTCTTTAATATGTAGCCACCTGTTTTTCCAGGGACCAAAAGTAATTGGACAGCTGACTCAAAAGCTGTTTCATGGACAGACATGGACTATTCCTTTGTTATTTCTTCATCAATTAAGCAGGTAAACGGTCTGGAGTTGATTCTAGGTGTGGCATTCGCACTTGGAAGCTGTTGCTGTGAACCCACAACATGCATTCAAAAGAATTCTCAATGCAAGTGAAACAGGCCATCCTTAGGTTGCAAACAAAAAAACAAAACAAAAAAAACAAAAAAAAAGTGGCCAAATCAACAGTTTGGTACATTCTGAGAAAAATGCACTGGTGAGCTCTGCAATACAAAAAAGCCTGGGCGTTTACGTTCACAAAAAACAACAGTGGTGGATGATCGTAGGATCCTTTCCATGGTAAAGAAAAACTCTTTCACAGCATCCAGCCAAGTGCAGAACACTCTCCAGGATGTAGACATGTTATTATTGAAGTCTACCATAAATAGAAGACTTCACAAGAGCAAATATAAAGGGTTCACCACAAGGTGCAAACCATGCATAAGCCTCAAAAATAGAAAGGCCAGATTAGTCTTTGCCAAAAACCATCTAAAAAAGCCAGCTCAGTTCTGGAACAGCATTCTTTGAAAAGATGAAACTAAGATCAACCTGTACCAGAATGATGGGAAGAAAAAAGTATGGAGAAGGCTTGGAATGGCTCATGATCCAAAGCATACCACATCATCTGTAAAACACTGTGGAGGTAGTGTGATGGCATGGGCATGCATGGCTCCCAATGGCACTGGGTCACTAGGGTTTGATTTTGTGACTGAAGACAGAAGCAGCCTGGATGAATTCTGAAGTGTATAGGGATATATTGTCTGCTCAGATTCAGCCAAATTCAGGGAAGTTGATAGGACGGCGCTTCACTTTACAGATGGACAATGACTGAAAACATACTGTGAAAGCAACCCAGGAGGTTTTTAAGGCAATGAAGGGAAATACTCTGCAGGAGTAAAAAGAGTAAACCCAGCGTTCAAGCAGTCATTGCCTGCAAAGTATTCTCAACAAAGTATCAAAAAAGGAACAATTTATTTATGATTGTGTTAATTTGTCCAATTACATTTGAGCCCCTGAAATAAGAGGACTGTGTGTGAAAATATTTGCAATGTCTAAACGTTTCATACAATATTTATGTTCAAACCCTTGAATTAAAAGGACACTATAGTCACCAGAACAACTAAACCTTATTGTATTTGTTCTGAGAAGTATAATGATTCCCTTAAGGCTTTTTGCAGTAAACACTGTTTTTTCAGAGAAAAGTCAGTGTTTACATTACAACCTACGGATACCTCCACTGGCCACTCCTCAGATGGCTACTAGACGTGTATTCCTGGGGCAGTGCTGCACAGTGTGACTGCCATTCAGTGTGTCCACACTCTGCATGGAGTCACTGAACTTTCCTCATAGAAGATTCATAGAGATGCGTTGATTCGATGTATCTCTATCAGGAGATGCTTATTGGCCAGGGCTGTGTTTGACTTGTTCTGGCTCTGCCCCTGATCTGCCTCCTTGACAGTCTCGGCCAATTCAATGTTTTTCTATGTGAAATCATTGTGATTGGCTGGGAAAACCACTTCTGATGATGTCAGCCAAGCAGGCATATCATGGGCAGAGCCAGCAGCAACAGACTGAAATCAAAGTAAGATTTAACTATATTTAGGGGGGCAAGGAGGGTGCGAAGGGGGGGCTACATGGCAGTTTTAACACTATATGGTCAGGAATACATGTTTGTGTTCCTGTTTTAATAGTGTTCCTTTAAAGCTGAAAGTCTGCACATCAGTTGCATCTTGTTTGTTTCATATCAAACCCATTGTGGTGACGTACAGAGCCAAAATTATGAAAAGTTTGTCAGTGTCCAAATATTTCCAGACCTAACTGTAAATGTAATATCGGATGAAAAGAATATTTATAAATAAACTGGTGAATAAAAGAAAAATAAACAGACATTGAGTTCTATAGTGCTTCTCACATATACTCCAGAGAAAAGTACAATATGAACATGGAAAGGCTACCCTGAAAGAACAATAAAAAAAAATGCTTTGTTTATGTTAAATTAGTCTATGAGCATGGCATGAGGAAACCATTACTTCCTAATATGGAGAGTCAGTCACTAAGGTGATAATTGTTGGGAATTCAAAGTGAATTTCAAATTTAACCCTTAGTGACCAGACCGTTTTTCTATTTTCTTGCCGTTAAGGACCAGGGCTGTTTTTACATTTCTGGCAGTCCCCCCAGACCGGGAACAACACCAATCGCTGGCGGGGAAACAGCGGTGATTGGGTAAGTACTAAGGAATACCACGGACCGGTTTTGCCGGACGTACCTAGTACGTTCAGTGGTCCTTTAGGGGTTAATGGCAAATTAGTCGACCTGGTAACATTTGGTGAATTTTTCCAGTTTGGCTAATTTGACCTCAACATTAAAATTCATTTTGAATTACTGACATTTGTCACTTTACTGAATAATCCTGGAAAACATATTTTACCAAGAGAAGCATGATTGGTTTCTGCTCTCTGTAACAAGGTATTGGTCCCAGAGAGATCTCCACAAAGTAATTTGTCCTTCTGATCTAATCTTTAATATGAATTATGACTGTAAAGGTTAAAGGAACAAAATAACAGTAGAAACAGTTACTATTACAAACTTGTATTTCTAACGCTGTAGTGTCACTTTCGTCACTGTCCCTTGTTTTGCCACCCTCCAGCCCACAACTGTTTGAAAATTAAAGGGTTATAAATCCTTTTTTGCCATACATCTTTCCTGCGCCAAAGTCTCCTCCTCCTGCGAGGTCATTTTTTTTTATATACACCCCTATATAACCCTTAATAGGGAACACATGGGATGGGCGGCCTATTGCGGCCATTTGACGTTTTTTTCAGAGTGATCACATGGCCCGCATGAGCCTAATATGCAGAGGGGGGACTGTCTGGGCTGTCAGGTAGTCCCCCCAGACTAGGAACAACACCAATCGCCAACCTATTGCGTATGCATGGCATTCAAGTTTCCCCATAGGAAAGCATTTGAACATGGAAGATGTTAGCCGTACTAATGCAAACAGCGTGTAAGAATAAAATGAAGCAAGATCTCTTTAAGTAATTGAGCACTTCTTTGCCATGGTCTTCTATGTAATTTAGCAATCTCTTGTTTGTCTTGTAATCTTTTAAAGAAGTCACCATGACACAGACACATGTTCACAGTAACATCTCCAAATATCTTTATTACATTTACAAATATAGTTTTGTTTTTTTAACAAGCCATGCTTTTTTTCTTTATCCTTAGTTAGTTGTTAATAGCTCGATCAGCACTAATAAAATATATAAATAGTTACACCTGGTCTTAATGTACAGATAGGGCAGTAAAAGGTGGGTGAGGAGTTTGGACTTTTCAGCTGTTAATGGCTAAATCAGCAGTATGGAGGGTGTTTAACCCCTTAAGGACACATGACAAGTGTGACATGTCATTATTCCCTTTTATTCCATAGGTTTGGTCCTTAAGGGGTTAATTAGGACTTTACTGCTGTTACTATGCTACCAGCAGTAAGGGGCTAGGATTTAGGAAAGAAGGTATAAAGTCCAAACTTTTAAACAACCAAAAAGCTTACTATGATAAAACTTTGAAACTTAGTCTAGGGGTTTATTCACTAACATATTAAATATCAAAACGCTTAAAGAAAATCACATTGTATTTCTGGGCTATGGCACTTGAAGCGCCTTCAGTGTTTGAAAGACAGACACTAGAGGTGGAGTTAATCCTACTATGTAATCATTGCAGTTTCTCAGAATGTACATTTTTTTTTACATTGCAGGGTTAAATATACAGGGACACTGCACTCAAACCATTCAATGAAATTAAGCTGCCCTGCACACAAACATCATAAGCAGCATTCTCGCTCATGCAATACCACGTATAGGCTCCTACACACACCACATCAACAGAAACAACCCCCACAATTCACCTCCAGAACACATGCAACACCATAGGCAGTGTGTGTATGGGTCACTGAGTGTGCGTATGTGGACACAGAGCGTGAGAAAGTTTGTGTCTGCTTGGTCAGTGAGTGTGTGTGTGTAAGAGTCAATGAAAAAAAAAAGCATTTAATGTATTACCATAAAAAGGCCCACCAAAATCCTCAGTATCAGTCCCTTACTCTGGCCCTCATGTCAGGAAATGATTACAAAAGTTGCATGTTTCCGAAAGTCCTACAGAGCATTACAGACAGTAACTGCACCAAGGACAATTTAAAAAAAACCAATATGGATCAGATGCAGTTACTGCACCTAGTATGACACAAATCCATGGGCGATTAAAAGGAATTAAGAAAATGTACAAAATCATATATTGACACATTCAGTAGGAGTATGACTAGTAGAATATATGAATTTTTAAAATAAAAATAACCTGTAAACCAGCGGTTCCCAAACTGTGGCACACAAGGGAGCCGCAAGTTATTTTCCCGGTGCTATGATGATAGCACCGGGAACTGTGCTCCCCCCTGCCGGCTCTGCAGGGCCGGAGGGGAGATCAGACAGGGGAGAGGAACCAGGGGAGCTCTAACCTGCAGCTCTGCCGAATTCTCCTCTAGCGAGCTCAGAACGTTGCCGTGGTTACCACGGCAATGCTCAGAATCTCACGAGAGTGAACTCTAGAAGCTCCTAAGGCTGCTAGAGTTCACTGTCACCACCAGGACCACCAGGGATTGCAGGAAATGTCCCCCCTCCCAGGCAAAGGAAAGCAGGGAGGGGGGACATCATTTTTATTTTTAATAAAAATATATATAGATATATATATTTTTATTAATTTGTTCTCATACTCCCACAGACCCCATACACACCATTACCTCTCCATACTCACACACTGCCCCCATACACATAATTACCCCCATACACACACACACACACACACACTGCCACCCTATACACACACTACCCCCATACACACACTGCCCCATACACATAATTAACCCCCATACACACACACTGCCCCCATACACACACACTGCCCCCATACACACACTGCACCCCCATACACACACACTGGCTCCCCATACACACACTGTCCCACATACACACACTGTCCCCCATACACACAATTAACCCCCCATACACACACTACCTCCATACACACACACACTGCCCCATACACACCATTACCTCCCCATACTCACACACTGCCCCCATACACATAATTATTCCCCATACACACACACATAGACACTGCCACCCTATACACACACTACCCCATACACACTCTGCCCCATACACATAATTACCCCCATACACACACACTGCCCCCATACACACACACTACCCCATGCACACACACTGCCCCCATACACACAATTACCTCATAATGCTCACACACTGCCCCCATACACACAATTACCCCCATACACACACAGACACTGCCGTCCCATACACACACTACCCCCATACACACACTGCCCCCCCATACACACACTGCCCCATACACATAATTAGCCCCCATACACACACACTGCTCCCCATACACACACACTGCTCCCCCATACACACATTTGCCCCCCATACACACACACTGCCCCCAATACACACACATGCTGCCCTGATAAACACACACACTGCCCCGATATACACACACTAATCCCCATACACACAATTACCCCCAATACTCACTCACCGTCCCCATACACACAATTACCCCCCACACACACACACTGCCACCCCATACACATACTACCACCATACACACACTGCCCCCCCATACACACACATAACTACCCCCATACACACACTACCCCATACACATAATTACCCCAATATATACAGACACTGCCCCATACACACACACACTGCCCCCCATACACACACACACACTGCTCCCCATTCACACATTGCCCCCCATACACACACACTAACCCCCATACACACTGCCCCCCTTTACACACACGCACACTGCACCCCTGAACACACACGCACACTGCAAACCTCACACACTACAGCCCCTATCTCGGCAGACCCCAGGTAAGTTGTCAAACTGTTCTTAAACAGTATGACTACTTACCCTGGGAGGGCACTGTGGCACTACTGGCACCATACCCACTACAACGTAATGTGCCTGGATTGTTTCTTTAAATAATCTACAAGTGCCACTCGCAAGATTAGGAGACCAGTATATGCCGCAGCGCTGCACATATATACAACGTAGAAAATTGTTTTGACTTGGGGTGCCTTGGAAAAATATTGAAAAATTAAGGGTGCCTTGAACCTAAAAAGTTTGGGAACCACTGCTGTAATCTGATATTTATATACCTCCATTTCTACCTTTTTGTAAACATAATGTTTTTTTAATATTTCTTATTTTTGATGTGCAAAAGATGACAAACAGGCTTGCAGTGCCATGATAACAAATGCAAGCACTTTAACATAAACAATGTCATGGCAAGTGAGAAAACTGCATTTTGTACATTATAATATACAAGCTTGGTTGACATGAGTAAAATATGAAAAATCAACAAAAAAAGTTGGTGCACAAAGCCAACAAACACAAACTTGATGATACTCATATAAAGCGTTCTTTTATAGTTGTTCGTGTTGAACCTTTAAGACAAAAATCTAAAAACATCTAGTGCAGAACAGCTACAAACTTTAAAAACATATAATCAGATAAAATCTTACAATATCAAACTCACTGCATTTGAGTGGATCATGTGCCACTCTCACTTTAAGAGCCCTGGAGGGATCAAGTACCTTCCTCGAGTTCAATAGATCCACCAGGCATAAACTTGACTGCAGACAAAGACTGATGGATTGTAGCTTTTATTATTTCTCAAATAGAGTTTGAAACATATAAAACAAATCAAATATTAAAATCCTTGGATGGCTCTCTGTATCTCTTAACTCGCTTAGCGTTTCTTCCTCTCTTACAGTGTTGTCTCTCACCTCACATGCATAACGCTTTTCTCCCCGCCCCCGGAGCTTTGTCAAATGATGATAAGGAGTTATTCGGTTAGGCATTCTTATAGCCGTGCCTGATCATAACATAGTAAACGTGCTAATTTTGCAAGGAGGTTCAAAACGGCACAGCTCCATGTTGGAAAGTCCATTCCTCCGATTCCACATATGTGGGTTTTAATTGATAGTTAACAGATTATTTTACATGTGTAAAGGTCTTGAAATACCCTTTTCCCACGTAATTAATTTAGTAATGTAAAATAAATAGTCTAATGGTTATCCACATACAAAAAGCAAAACCAAACCAAGGGAAGTATCATTGCTAGATTAAATAAATGAAGAGAACGAACATGATTATACACATAACATTATTGATACGTAACCACATATATAAACAGTAAGAACCATAAACACATAATTACTTACAAGTCAAATTCAGTAAATACCTTAATTTGTGAATATATTGGAAATGGATACATTTTGAGAGGACTACAAAATCCAAATATAAAATCACCTAAACATATACTGAAAGATACTGGCGTACTAAAATAGTAAAAAAATATCCATACATTTTTTTTTCAAATCTGCCTGTTAAAATCTCAGAACCAATAAATGTGCAACAAAGGAGATATATACAAATAACCAAAAGAAAATGGAAAAAGAGAATAGCTACTAAACAATGATATGGACAGTAAAACTAAATGTATAGATTAAAAAAAAATACAAAATCTAAAAAATTATATATAGAAAATAAATGTATGGGGCGGAGCCTGACTTTGGAGCTGAACAGACGTGAGTGGCACGAGCTCCGGCCGAGCGAGCGACATTTGGGGGAAAATCGGTGGCTATAAAGCCCATAGCCTTACCGGTGGGCACTACCCACACTTAATTGTTTGATGCCTCACAGAAGCCTGTCGGAGCCGGGTAACCGGGACACCACGTGCAGCCTACTGGAAATGGAGCTGGGGGGAGGCGGCCTCTCTCCCTGGCGCCAGACCCAGCAAACGACACTGAGGGTTTCTTACCCCCCCCTTTGTTATCCCAGTCCCCACTGGATGCCTAGCTCCTACCCTACCGCAACCGCACACCATGCACAGCAGACACGAGGCATTGCCCAGACCGCACAAGATGGCTGAGACCCCTTCACTGGCCTTGCAAACCCTCAGTCAGACAAATGAGACACACTCTGACTCCATAGACTCCAGGCTGTAGGCGATATTCCAGGCCTTCTAGGACAAGCTACAAACGCGTTCCAGCACCAACCGAATCGCACAGGGGACGGAGAAAGGCTCGCAGGGGATGGTGGGAAAGCTTCCCCCGGGCAAAGCACCTACTCAAATGACTCACTTCGCAACCCACCGCCTACCTAGGCCGAAAGCCACCAGAGGCATGACCTCAAGAAGTCAACCACACAGGAGGAAGCTCACACGCTGCTGGCGGCAGACATCACCTCGACCCTTGGGGAGCATGGACTTGGCCACACAAAGGTACCGAGCCCGTGGACTACAGACATTGGCTTTTACAAAGGCCGGGGGCTGGGGGAACTCGCATGCAGGCCGCCCGCCTACGTGCCATGACCACCACGCAGACCGCCTAAGCCTCCATATTACGGGAGTGGGCTAAACGTGAACCTGCTCACCGTTACAGGGGACTCAGTAATCAGGACTCCATGGCACCCACAGAAACCACCTTTTTTGATTTAACTGAGGACCGGAGGGTTACGAAGCTTTCTAACTGACCTGACCTTCTGGACGTGACCTGCATGCAGCTGCCATAACCATAAGACTTGAAGTAGTTCAGCAAATGCAGAAACTGATACCAGTGGCTACCTAACTAGTCCCAGCTTAAATATGATGTACTTAGTCATGTTATTTAGTTAGTCATGTAGACTACCTTACGCAGATGTCAGACTACATACGTTCTCACTTCACAATTTACCACTTACATCCACCGCATAACACGCCATGACCAGCACACATAGCACATCATGTTTGTTGGGCTTACTGTAGGCGGTAGCCTCTGGTGCCTGGGTATGAGGAGACTCTGTGGTTTACTTATCTTCCATGCTTTAGAATCTTTCAGTCAATCCTGAATGGCACAGTCTAGCACAGTTCCTAGTTTACCTAGACTTGTGCCAACATGTCCAACCAGTCAAACCTAAAAAGCTTGCAACTCTAACACAACTCACTTACTAATAATAGTTGCCTTGCTTGATACCTCAAACCTATTGTACAATAGTGCAGAACTAGCAAAATGCCACATAACGTAAAACTCTTGAATGAATACCCTGTTAAGCAAAGTGTGTTATTAATCTCGTGGATAGAAAACTGTCTTCCACATATGCTATTTAACGCCCGACTACTTTTATTAACATTAACTAAACTGTTCTTACCTGTTCAACCTGCACAGTAATACATCGTTACACAATATATAAAAATAGGCTGTTAGAGGGAGTTCTAGCATTGATACTACACTCTCCATGTTATGCAAACCATATGTTTAATATGCACAAACTCCTTTCTTTACTGTCTTACTTTGTTTTATCATCTGCCTCAATAAAAACAAAGATTGACAAAAAAAAGAAAGAAAAAGAAAATAAATATATATAAAAATGTAAAAACACATAAAAACTTACCAACAGGAAGAGATGAGGTAAGGGGAAAAAAATGAAATAAAACATACAAAATCCTAAAATGTATAAATCAAAATCAGCGTTGAGTCCCTTGGGAATAAATTCAACTTGAAAACTCTTCTCTTCTCTACCTGTCCTATTATCCTTAAGAAATTTCCCCTCTCCAACCCCCTGGAAATTGAAAAATTGAACATCCTTTGGGTCCTTATGGTGATGAGTAAAAAAAATTACTATGATTTCTAAAACCAGTTTTAATGTTACATATATGTTCCCTAATTCGCTAGTAAAAGGGTCCCATGTACTGTAGACCACACTGGCATGCCACTAAATACAATACATTGTTTGAATGACAAGTAATAAAATCCCAAATTAAAGATTTGACACTATTACTATTTGACTGGGAATCGAAAACATTTTTGACACTATTAGACCCCTCATTCTTGCAACCAATGCACTTATTACATTTAAAAAAAACATTTAGAATTGCTTAAAAATTGTTCAGGTGTCTTATCTTTAATATATATATATATATATATATATATATATATATTCCAAAAGGTCCTTGCACTCACGCTTAAGCTGGCCTTAAGCTGGCCTTAGGCTATTAGGCACCTTGTGCGAAAAGTCTTCAAGGCGCCCCCCCCACTGCCTGTATACAGTCACACACACAGGCACAGGCAGACAGTCAGACACGCTCAGTTACAGGAGACAGTCACACACACAGTTAAAGGCAGACAGTCACACAGAGTTACAGGCACACAATCACAAACAGTTGCCTGTATACAGTCACACACACAGTCAGACACGCTCAGTTACAGGCAGACAGTCACACACACAGTTAAAGGCAGACAGTCACACACAGTTACAGGCACACAATCACAAACAGTTACAGGCAAACAGTCACATACACAGTTGCAGGCACACAGTCAAAACCAGACAGTCACACATACTTCATTACAAGCAGACAGTCATACACACTCGGTTACAGGCATGCAGACACTCAAGCACGCTGATAGGCACACACACACTCAGTTAAAGGCAGATAGTCACACATACAGGCACAGGCACACACAACTGCACAGCTACAGCGACACACACAATTGGAGTCACACACAGGCAGACAGTCACACACACAGGCAGGCAGACAGTCACACACACATACAGGCAGACAGTCACACACACAGGCAGGCACACACACACACACACACACAGGCAAACCGTCACACACAGGCAGACAGACAGTCACACACACACACACGCACACAGGCAGGCGGTCACACAGACAGTCACACACACAGGAAGACTGTCACACACAGGCAGAAAGTCACACACACAGAAAGGCAGACAGTCACATACACACACACAGGCAGACAGTCACACACACACATACACACGCACAGGGAGGTGGTCCCACAGACAATGTCACACACACAGGCAGGCAGACAGACAGTGACACACACACACACACACAGGCAAGCAGTCACACACACACAGGCAGGCAGTCACACAGACAAACAGTCAAACACACACACACAGGCAGGCAGGCAGTCAGTCAGTCACACAGACAGTCAAACACACACACAGGCAGGCAGACACACACACACACAGACAGGCAGTCACACAGACAGACAGTCACACACACACACACACACACAGGAAGGCAGACAATCACACACACACACACACATATGCACACACACACACACACAGGCAAACAGTCACACACAGGCAGACACACACACTTACCTCTTGCAATTATGGCTGGAAGGGGGAGTGGAGCAGTTACCAGGGGCTTTGGGTAGGTAATAGCCAAGCCTCCGCCTCGCAGTAAGCCCCGCATTTCCTCGCAATAAGCCCCACCCCCGCTGCCTCTATTTTGACATTGTTTTTATAGACCCGGGTGGAAAATAATGAAATCCTCCACCCGGGTACCTGTTTTAGCTCCCCTGACACAAGCCACATGGTCCATGGTGCACTGTGTGGCCGCACAGCTCACACACCCCTAAGGCCGGCCCTGATGACCAGTACCTGATCCTGATGAAAGTCCCAAACGGGGACTGAATATTTGATACTATTTTAATGAACCTTTAATAAAGAATATATTTTTAATTTCTAAAAGTCCATGAGTGCTGGTCATTCTCCTATCCTGGCTATATATACATATATATCTATATCAAGGAATAGACTAACACATAATAGGCACTGTATAGAGTATCTGAAGTTTCACTGCTCAATTATCACAGCCTTCATGGAACAAAAATGGTTTCATTTTCAATCAAATGTAACTTTTTTATCTCCTGCTCTGTAAATTTAACTTTCACCACACACAAGAGGCTCATGCAAGCTGTAGCAAGCTATTAACAGAGCAGAAGTTAAGAAATTCTAAGCTAAATAGTATTTGCAATAAAGGAAGTGTAAACATTAGACAACTCTTTACAGGAAGTGTTTAGAAAGGATGTCTAAGTCACCTGCAAGGAAGTTTGACTAGGGCTTTATAAACAAAGTGATTCACCTAAATGAGAGGGAATTGATCAGTGAAAATGCAAGGACATGATCTATATATCAAAACTGCTTCATTAAGCTAGTTGTTTTTGTGACTATAGTGATCCTTTAAGTTTACAGTGCTAACTAAATAAATGCTGTGGGTGCATCATATAGCCACAAGCTCTATTCATCCAATGCCACTGGTGGGCCATGGCAGATAGTCCAGCTCCATGCCAGAAGTAGTTCCCACTCTCACAGCTCCACAACATCTTCGGCTCCAGGCCTTAATAGGATCCTGTGCCTTAAGTTCATGGATCCCCCTTTACGAGGTGGCAGTATCGTGGGTCCTCAGGTTCAACGGATACCTGACGGGTACATGTACAGTGGTATGGAAGTATCTCCAAGTGGGCCCGCAGCCTAGAAAAGGAATAGGCAGCTGAGACAGCACTCAGGTTTGGCAGTGTAGCAGGAGGAGTGAGTATGTTGGATCTGCGATTAATACACTGAAGAGGTCTCTCACACCTGGCCAACTGGGCCAGCATAATACTGTTTAGGGTCTCACATGGCAGCCATCTTGGTCGTGCCACGTGACTTCAAAGGCAACAAGATTATTTTTTTCAATGCAGAATGAAAGAGACCAGTGGAGACCGGGATGACCCCCGCTTGTCCAAAGGGTGCGATAAGCTTTGAGAGAGTGATTGCCTCTATTCTCTGCCCACGCACCAGCACATTAGGCCTTAAAGATGGGCGGGAATACTGGTCAGCAAGATACTCCAGTCCAGGTTTAGAAGGTTGTACTTGGCTAAATATCAGGTTACTTGTAGCTCAGGACCACTGGTATCAGGATGTCAGCTATATTCGCTAGTCTATAGCTCAATGTGCCGGGTGTTAGTTAAAAACATGTCAAGCCATCATGGGTACTAGGCCTCACCCTCTACAAGAACCTCAATTTTAACACATCGTTTGCTCAAGTCATGTGACCCTGTGGAGATGTTCACTACATTAACAATTGTGGAAAATTGGCCAGCAAATTGCAAAAGTTAGGTCAAAGAAGCAGAACTGTAAAAAATTTCCAACTCAGCTAAATTTCCAGTTTGGCTATTTTAAAAAAAAAAAATGTTTGCTCCTCTTGTCAATCCTCCACAGTTGTCCCCGAGTGTTTTGTGGATTTAGCAATGGAGGGCCACCAGGGGTAACAACCATAACGCATGTTGATGGGGCCTATCGGGTGGCCCATGCACTTAGGGCCACCCGATGGGCCCTATATCTTCAGGGGCCCGGTCAGCACTGTGGCCGCATAATAGCACAACCGTATGTCATTATGAACGTATGTCTGTGTGTATGGATGTCAGTATGCATGTATGTCAGTATGTATGAATGTATGTATGTATGTATGTATGTCTGTCAGTATGTCTGTATATATGCATGTGTGTGTGTTTGTGTCTGTGTGTGTATTCCTGTGGGCAGGATTTGCAGGCGGACACTGCGGGCAGGATTGGAGGCGGGCCCCAGAGGGCCCAGACCCTGAGCTGAGTTAGGGGGCCCAAAATTTCTGGTGGCGGCCCTGAGGGCCACATTGGCTGAGATAATCATGGTTTTGTACATAGAAGATAAAAAGTACAACTCTTTCAAACTTAAGCAATCCCCCATGTTAAATCTTAAAGCATATGTTTTGCTTTGAACGTGAGAAAGCAGAGAGAATCTTCGCTAGCCTGTTGGTAGTGGGCACACGGGCACCTGGTATAAACTCAGTAAAGCATTCATAATTGTGGTGGTACTAAGCATATAATGCAACGCCTTTGAAGGCTTGGTGGTTATCTAATATTTGTTGTGTTTAAAAAATGAACATTTAATTTTTCTGATCCACTGTACTAGCAGAACCTGCCCCACAAAATGTATAAACAAAAGACATTTCTTGTAATTAAGTGTTCTTGCATGGCAAGACCACTTAATGTTATTATTATTATTGCCATTTATATAGCGCCAACAGATTCCGTAGCGCTTTACAATATTTTGAGAGGGGGGATGTAACAATAAATAGGACAATTACAAGAAAACTTACAGGAACAATAGGTTGAAGAGGACCCTGCTCAAACGAGCTTACAGACTATAGGAGGTAGGGTATTAGAAACATTAGGACATGGAATATCAAGTAGGAGTGAAGCAGAGCTGGAGGAGAGAGCAAAGCACTGTCCCATAGGAGAGAGCAGGAGACAGGTATGTAAGGTAGAGATTACTCTGGGAGGCCATAAGCTTTCCTGAAGAGATGGGTTTTAAGGCCCTTCTTAAATGATTGAAGACTAGGGGAGAGTCTGATGGCAGTAGGTAAGCTATTCCACAGGAGAGGAGCCGCCCGCGAGAGGTCCTGCAAGCGCGAGTTGGCCGTACGGGTGCGAGCAGCGGTCAGGAGGTGGTCACGGGCAGAGCGGAGGGTACGAGGAGGGGCATATCTATGGATCAGTGAAGAGATATAAGCGGGGCTAGAATTGTTCAGTGCTTTAAATGTATGGGTTAGCACTTTGAATTGACTCCCATAGCATACAGGGAGCCAATGTAAGGACTGGCAGAGAGGTGAGGTGTGAGAGGACCGACTAGAGAGGAAAATCAGTCTAGCTGCAGCATTCATTACAGACTGTAGGGGGGCAATACGGCTTTTGGGGAGACCAATCAGGAGAGGGTTACAGTAATCCATGCGGGAAATTACTAGAGCATGGACAAGCTCCTTGGTAGCATCTTGCGTAAGAAAGGGGCGAATGCGGGCTATGTTTTTGAGTTGGAACCTACAGGACTTGGTAACAAACTGGATGTGAGACTCAAAGGTGAGACCAGAGTCAAGTATGACGCCAAGACAGCGCGCTTGCAGGGATGGACTTATGTGGATATCACTGACTTGAAGGGAGAGCGAGAGAGGAGGATCAGTATTAGGAGGAGGAAAGACAAGGAGTTCAGTTTTAGAGAGGTTAAGTTTCAGAAAGCGTGAGGACATCCAGTCAGAGATGGAAGAAAGGCAAGCAGTGACACGTTGCAGGACGGCAGGGGAGAGGTCCGGGGAGGAGAGGTATATCTGAGTGTCATCAGCGTACAGGTGGTAGTGGAATCCAAAAGAGGCAATAAGTTTACCAAGAGAGGCAGTATAAAGAGAAAATAGAAGGGGACCAAGGACAGACCCTTGGGGAACTCCAACCGAGACAGGACGAGGGGAGGAGGTGTCCTTGGAAAAGGAGACACTGAATGAGCGTTGGGAGAGATAGGAGGAAAACCAAGAGAGGACAGAGTCACAGAGACCGAGCGATTGAAGAGTTTGAAGGAGGAGAGCATGATCAACGGTGTCAAAGGCAGCAGAGAGGTCAAGGAGAATTAATATGGAGTAGTGACCTTTGGATTTAGCGGAGATTAGGTCATTAGTCACTTTGATAAGAGCAGTCTCAGTAGAGTGGAGAGGGCGGAAGCCAGACTGAAGAGGGTCAAGGAGAGAGTAAAGACAAGTTAACACATGGGTAAAGACAAGTCTTTCCAAAAGCTTTGATGAGAAAGGGAGCAGGGATATGGGACGATAGTTAGAAGGGGAGGATGGGTCAAGAGATGTTTTTTTCAGGATAGGTATTACAGTGGCATGTTTAAGGTCAGCAGGAATAGTGCCAGAAGAGAGAGAGCAGTTAAAGATGTGTGTTAGGGTAGGCACAAGACAAGGGGAGAGAGATCTGATGAGGTGAGATGGGACAGGATCGAGCGGGCAAGTGGTGGGGCGAGAGGAATGGAGAAGCGCAGCCACCTCTTGTTCAGTAGCCGGGTAGAAAGTCTGGAGGGTAGGGAAAGCATGATTTACATGTGGTTGAGAAAGAGAATGGCAAGGAGGGGAGAATTGTTTCCTTAGCTGTTCAATCTTGTCGGTAAAGTAGCATGCAAAGCTATCAGCTGTAAGGTTAGTTTGGGGGGTGGCCACAGCAGGGCGGAGAAGGGAATTAAAGGTGTCAAAGAGACGTCTGGGATTGCGGGAGCATGAACTAATGAGAGAGGAAAAGTATGACTGTTTGGCGAGGGCGAGGGCTGCGCTGTATGAAAGCAACATGAATCTATAATGGAGAAAGTCTGCCTGGGTGCGGGACTTCCTCCAGGAGCGTTCAGCACAACGGGAGCAACTCTGCAGATAGCGTGTTGATTTATTATGCCAAGGTTGGGGTCGTGTCCTCCTCGAGGTGCATGTTTGGAGCGGGGCTGCAGCGTTCAAGGCAGATGTGAGGGTAGTGTTATATGTGGAGATGGCCAGTGAGGGACAGGAGAGGGAAGGGATGGATAGCAGCCCCCCCAAAAGCATCTTCACCTGTGTGCCTCTTAACCGCCTTTTGTTTCTTATCCCCTTTTTTAAATGTCTTACCCCCATTAGTGTCTTATCCCCTATTATTTCCCCATTGTGTGTCTCTTACTACCCCCCTTTGTGCTTCTTACTCCTCCCAGCCTCTGCGTCTCCTTCTCTTCCAGACCCTTGGTGTTTTTTACTCTTACCAGCTCCTTTGTGTGTTTCTCTTTTCCCATCAGCCCGTCTATCTCTCCCCAGCCCCTCTGTGTCTCTTTTTCCTCTTCTCCAGCCCCTCTGTCTCTCTTTCACCTCACAAGCTCTTCTGTGTGGCGCTTTTATCCCCAGCCCCTCTGTGGACTATCTCACCCTGAGGCCCATCTGTGTGTCTTTCTCCCCCCTTATGTCCCTCTGTGTGCCTTTCTCCCCACTCAGGGGGTGCCATGCCACTCTCCCCTCTATGTCCCTTAGTGTTCCTCTATCCTCCCCTCCATATCCATTAGAGTGGTCCTCTCCCCTCCATGTCCCTTAATGGCCCTCTCCCCTCCATGTCCCGTAGTGTTCCTCCCCCCTCCCTTCCCTGTCCCTTAGTGTTATGCTCCCCTCCCTCCCCTGTCCCTTAGTGTTCATCTTCCCTCTCCCTTACCTGTCTCTTAGTGCCCCTCATTCCCCTCAATGTCCCTCCTACCCCCCATCTTAGTGTTCCTCTCCCTTCTCTTTTAGTGGTCCCCCCACTACCCCAGTGTTCATTATCCTTCCCCTTCTCTGTACCTTAGTGTCCCTCCCCATGTTCATCCCCCAGTGTTCTCCCCCCCTCCCCTGTCCAAAAGCATTCTTTTCCCTCTCCCCTATCCCATAGCATTCTTTTCCCCCTCCTCCTCCCATAGTTTTCCTTCCCCCCTCCCATAGTTTTCCTTTCCCACCTCTTTTTAGTGCCCCGGTGTGTCTCCTACCTTTATTGTAGCAGTGAGCAATTCCTTTCAGTCCGGCCGGGTACAAGAAACATAAGTTCCTGTACCGCGGTGCACACTGCTCTGCTCAGCCACCTCCTGCTGGTCACTCCAATTTAGCGCTCCCCGGGCTGGTGTGCCCTAAGGCTCATAAAGCCAACATGAAAAATGGTTTAATGTTCATTCAGATCTAAGAATGCAGTGTGTTTACTTTAGAAGTTCTTATCTCCTGCTCTGTTAATTGAACTTTAACTAGTCAAGCAAAGCTGCTGCAGGTACTAACAGGCAATTAACAGAACAGGAGATATGAACTTTTAAGTTAAACAGACTGTGCAATAAGATCCATTGAGCTAAAGTTGTGTTGGTGTTTAGAAGTAAGCCTACAACTCTAGTATACCTGCAAAACATTGGTATCTTGTAAAGTGTGATGTGGGTGTCCATGGTAAAAGGGCAGGGTAAATTGCCCCACTGGCACACGCCAAGGGGGGCAAATCTGTCTAGAAAGGGGTTTGGTCTGCTCCACTCTGACTGACAATCATGCAGGCCTGCCCCATGAAGAGCAGACCTTGTAGAGAATGTTAATGGCGCACGATCTGCATGGTCCTAGTGCCCTTAGTATAGTGGAAGCTTATCTAATTATGTGCTAGAACTGCACTTTCTGGGGACCAGTTCCCTGATGTCCACAAAAAACAGGGGGCAAACCGACAAAATGGAAACCGAAACTTGAAATAGGAACGGTCCTACCAAAATTGGAACAATTATTATTAGTATTCTTTATAAAGCACCAACAAACTCCACAGCACTGTACAATAGATAGATTTATAAACATGTATTTGCAGCAAGACAAGTTGGATGTACAAGAACAGAAGGAGCTGAGTGCTCAAAGCTTACAATTATGTAAGGCCTGCAATGTGTAGTTAGGTTACAGCTAGTTTTTAGTTTATATTCTTAATAATAATTCATTTTGATGCATAATGCCACCCTTATCAGGCCCATAAAGTACTATTCAAGTGTCACTCCATTACTTGCCTAATTATGAAACGACTGCTTTATTATTGTAGATGTTGTAATGCTCCACCAAGTAAATTGATTAAATTGGTACATAATTCATTTGCAATACTGTAAGCCAGAGGTGCCCAAAAGGTAGATCCTCCAGGTGTTGTAGAACTACAACTCCCATGATGTTTTGCATGTTTTTAGAATGCATTTAGAATGACAAAGCAAAATGGAAACTGTATTTTTCAAATGTCTGAAGAAGCTCTACCTTTTGGGCACCCCCGATGTAAGCAAATTAAAACACATGCTCAATGAGCAGCAATAGTATTTAAATAAAACAACTATATTATTTTTCTACAGTGACAATAATTTTGCACACCCTAAAAGAACACTTCTGAGTATTTAAAGATACTTTAACCACTAGTGTAGTGGTTATGGTTCCAGGAGTAACAGTTTATGTTTAAGTAATAGTTTGATGTCTTACCTGTGGTTTGCTGGGCTCACCTCACACTTCCTCCCTGCCAGCTGTTCTCTTCCTTGAGCTAAGCCCAGAGGTTCTTAGGAGAGCCGCATTTATACCAAATAAACATAATTCAGATACATTATATATATATACAATATATATATATATATATTCAGAGCAACAGTAGAATTTTTTTTGTCCTTTAGTCAATTAGATTTGGATGAAATTCATCCAATATATTTGGTTCGGTTTAGATAAGTCACTAATCTGGTATCCTTATGTGGAATTGTCATATTAAAGGGAGTCAAATTAGGGAGGGAGCTGTGCAGGGCTGGTGCAAGGAATTCTGCCGCTCCCTCGTAAGATCGTTCCATCGTGCCATACGTTTATGTACTTAACTTCTAAAGAAAACATTCCACTGATTACCTTTAACAATTTAGTAGATATACCCCCAAAGAAAACATGCTTTGTTTTCTGCAAGCCCTCCAATCAGAAGCTTCTCACTGTCACACACAATACCTCTCTGATATATGCACTGCAGGTAGATAGTCCCTTTTCTTACAGAAATGGGAAGAGATTTCAGCGGATGCCTGGATCTTACAGACAGTAAGATGCTACATCATCGAGTTGGTCTCGATTCCACACCAACAATATCCACCACCCCCTCTATGGGTATACAGAGACCAAGGGGTCCTTAACGATGAAGAGAT
Organism: Pelobates cultripes; assembly: GCA_933207985.1. Classification (NCBI taxonomy): domain Eukaryota; kingdom Metazoa; phylum Chordata; class Amphibia; order Anura; family Pelobatidae; genus Pelobates; species Pelobates cultripes. Next base: position 135,311,398 of record OW240916.1, read on the forward strand.
ACAGACACTCTTCAACATAGGCGCTGTCCAAATCGCGACGAACGACGGAGGTTTCTTTTTGGTATGGAAGAAGACAGGGGATTTCCATCTGGTCATCAATTTTCGGCAACTAAACGCCTTTGTGGTATATCACCACTTCAAAATGGAAGGTATACATATAGACCAACTATGCAACCTCCTCCTACAGGACGATTGGTTCACGCGCCTCGACCTGAAGGACGCTTACCACCAGGCCCGGACTGGCCATGGCAACGCGCCGGATCTCGCGAGAGTGAACTCTAGCCCCACAGGCTAGAGTTCACTCACCCACGAGGACCACCAGGGAACACTGCCTCCCAGTCCCAGGTGCCAGCGTGCCGGTCTCCCCCTCCCAGGTTAAAGGTAAGAAGGGAGGGGGGTATTTAATGCCTGTTTGTTTGTTTTTTTTGCCCCCCCAACACACACAGCACTCTCACACACAGCACTCTCACACACAGCACTCTCACTCACAGCACTCTCTCACACATCACACACAGCACTCTCACACACAGCACTCTCACTCACATCACTCTCACACACATCACTCTCACACACATCACACACAGCACTCACTCACAGCACTCACAGCACTCACTCACAGCACTCTCACTCACAGCTCTCACTCACAGCACTCTCACACCCATCACACACAGCACTCTCTCACACAGCACTCTCACACACAGCACTCTCTCACACAGCACTCTCTCACAGCACTCTCACACACACAGCACTCTCACACCCATCACACACATCACTCTCTCACCCATCACTCTCTCACCCATCACACACAGCACTCTCTCACTCATCACTCTCTCACCCATCACACACAGCACTCTCTCACCCATCACTCTCTCACCCATCACTCTCTCACCCATCACTCTCACACCCATCACACACGGCACACGGAACTCTGGCACACACAGCACTCTCGCACACGGCACTCTCACACACACCGCACTCTCACACACACATACTGCACCCCTCACATACACACAGAATCCCCCAACACAATGCACCACACACACATACACAATACTTCCCAAAAAAAAAAAATATATATATATATATATTTATACACACACACACACACACACACTCTTTGGATCCCCTATACACACATTAGATTCCTTGTAAGCAAACACATACTACACCCCTAAACACACACATCATCACCTATACACACACACACACACTATAGCCTGTATGCACACACTTTCTATATCCCCAATACACACATTCTCTACAGCCCATAGCCACATATGCATCACATTACACCACTTTACACCACAAACACAACATGACTAAAACCAACCTTATTACACAATACCACACCACAATCAGCTCACTCTACACAAACGCAATAACACAAGCAGGCTCCAAACACATGCACAATACTCTTTCCTGGCATTGTCACAAGCAGGCATAGATTCATACTTCGGGGGAAAATTCAATTATGGGTGCAGCAGCGACACAAGTTTTTTCGTTGGGCACCTCAATGGCTGACATTATGTGTTGCGCCGATTGGTCACTGGAAGAAACTTTTCGTATCTTTTACTTAAGACCTACTTCTCATGCCTATTTTGCTTTACTCCCTTAGCAGTAAAAATGCAAAATATGAAGCCTCCTGTCATGTTGTAAAATTGAAGATTATGCTAACGTAGTTGTGACGAAGTGGCCTTCGCCACTTGTGCCTGGAGAGGACTAATTACCAGCCTCTTGCCGTATGACTATGGGAGATTTGCCCTGGGAGATTTTGCCAGTTAGAAACACCATTTGGACTTATTGGTGTTTTAAAAGACTGTTCTGGCCCTTTAAATGGTACTGGCACAATTCTGCAACTTCCAATAACTGTCATATTTTCAAACTCTGTCTGACCCTTTTAACTATCATTTTGTTTTCCTCTGACGAGGAGTTGTTTTGCTGCATGAGTGCTGTTTCTTTTGTGTGCTCATTAACCCCTTAAGGACCAAACTTCTGGAATAAAAGGGAATCATGACATGTCACTCATGTCATGTGTCCTTAAAGGGACAATGTAGTCACTATAAGCATTTCATCTCTTTGAATTGGTTATAGTGCCTGGAGTGCCCTGGCACTGTCCCTCCATTCAGTGTTGCACCATGTTCATGCAGTATGCCACAAAATAAGAGTCCCTGGCCACCCACAGTCCGGCCCCTTCAGTATGTGTAGCTAAGGCAGAGATTACACACTTCCTTGTTGTCATACCCATTCATACCGTCAGTTGGAACTCTGACAGGCTAAAAGCAGTCAGCTGACACTCTCAGCCAATCACAGCTGCCTATTGCTGCTCAGGCTAATACTTCCTTATTAGCCAAAGCAGCACACAGGGGATGGACTGCAGGGGTCTCTTGTTTAGCATTAAAACATTACAACATTAAAAACTGTTTAATGCTGAAATAAATTATGGCACCAGGGGACTCCATACACTATAACCAGTTTAATGAGATGAAGCAGATACAGTGCCTACGGTGTCCCTTTAAGGGGTTAAACAGACCTGCTTGACCCTTTCTTGAAGCCTTGGCACATGCTTGGGGGATGGGATAAGTCTGCAGTGCTAATGGTGTCGGTTGGAGTGCTTGGAGTCCTCGGCAAGCACTAGGAGCATCGATTGGCGGAGGTACTCGGTCGGAGTGCCAAGGGGTCCATCACATTTGGTGGCAAGCGGTGGGATGGCGTCCTAGTGTGAGGAGAAGCAGCTCGGAGACACTGGTAACGTTACAGAGCTACAAGTGAGGGTGACGCTAGCACTCGTGCAGTGCCCCTGTCTACAGAGGAATCCAAAAGGTGTGGATCGGATCACTAGTGGCCCAGAGTGGGGGCCGAGCGAACATGACGTATGGGGGGCACCGGCAGATCTATCACAGGCAGAGGCGAGGTCTCTGTGTTCTCCGTGAGTAAACACTGCCAGCTTAATATCATAGGGGTATTCAGAGTGCAGACCAGGCAGCAGCCTGCCTATAGGAAGTCCGGGCCCTAGAGCTGTGTTTAGCTGAAAGCTCCCATATTAGGGAGGTATTTCAAACTCTAATGAATGAAAATAAAGTTTCATTTTTACAGCGCAGTGTGTTTACTGTAGAAGACTTTATCTCCTGCTCTGTTAATTGGCCTTGAATCCCAAACAGGAGGCTACAGCAAGAAATTAACAGAGAATGAGATCAGAAACAGAGGTATTCACTAAAGTGAAAATTTAAAGTGAATTTAAGGTCAAACTAGCTGAACTAGAAAAATTCCTAAAGTCAGTGGTTCTCTCAGCTGACTTTAAATTTGAAATTCACTTTGAATCCTCTTTGAATTCTTACTTTAGTGAATAACCCTGTAAATTAAATATTATTCAGTTAGTGAAGCTAAAAAATATGAGCTCTTTTTCAGAATGTGTGTAGGGAGACTGTGTGAGTCTAAGCCAGGGCATGATCTATACACCAAAACCACCTCTGTTTACTCACTTGATTCCAGTGCTGATCTACCTCAGCGCTGGCTCAAAACACTGTCTCCTACAACGTCATCTGACGGGGAAGCCTCATTAGGGAATTAGGCCTTCACCATAGGAAAGAAGTGTGGTTTTTACTGATGCTAGAGGTCCTGGATGGCCTCATGCAAAACTTGAGGACATCCAGCATCAGTTAGGCGACCTAGAGTCCGTTAGGATCCAGGAAGTGACTCTAGTGGCTGTCTGATTGACAGCCACTAGAGTCAGTTTTAGTCCTGCAATCTGAACAATAAAGTTTCTCTACACATGCAATACGTTACATTGCAGGAGTAAAGGAGACAGGGAGACTGCACCCAGACCATTCAATGAGATAAAGTAGTCTGGGTGCCTATAGTGTCCCTTTAATGTGTTTTGCTGGTCAGAGTGTTTTCTTAAGATGACCAATGAGAAATGAGCGCTATTAGAAATCTGAGCAATTATGACAACACTATTCGCCAGTTGCACATTGCTATAGTTTACTTATGATTTCACTTCCCTTTTATTAACAGGGATTTTTGCTCACCTGGTCCTATGGGTAACAATTTATCAATATGCTGGATTCTTATTGTAGAGATACATTGATAATTGTGAAATAACCAAGCTCCATGAATCCAAATGCTGGACTGGATTCTTATAGCGGAACAGCAATTCCTCCAATCAAGTCTATAGCTAAATTGCTAATGAATAAGAGAATCCAGCCACTGTGTGTATGGTACATACAACTATTCCTCTTCATACAATTCACGTCACTGACTGGATTCACTTAGCATATGAAACTAAGCTAAGTAAGATAAGCTAGCAATTTTACCATACTGGGGGTTTCACTAAAGCGAGAATTCAAAGTGAATTTCAAATTTAAGGTCAAAGTAGCCGAGCTGGAAGCATAGCTGACTTAGAGAATATTTCCAGTTTGACTATATTGCCCTTAAATTTGAGATTCCCTTTGAATACTCATGTTAGTAAGTAACCCTGAAAGACTTCAAGTGAGGCTTTTTTGTAAGAAAGCAGAGTAAACCTATACTCTGATAAGAGAATCCAGCCCATAGTTCACTTTTCAGTCTTTACTGTTATCTCAGCACTCTATGAAAGGCATAAAGATCATGTACAACTGAGATCAACGGGAATCTCATGTAGCTTTCTGGGATGAAGCATAGAGGGTATTGCCCTGGTCATTATTATGTTCCTCTGAAAGTTGCCCTCCTGGAGTGTTCTGTAAACCTGCCCTGCTGGGCCATTTCCTACTATGCCTTCATATGTATAAATGGAGGCCTAATGCTGCCTGTAACAAACTTTTATATATAGCACGGAGGTGGGATTTCTTTCTATTGACCTTTAGTGTGGCTACAACCTTGTGTACTTCTTTTACAGGTTTAGAAATACACAGAGAAGCCATGGGTAACACCATTATATCACTGTCACAGCAGGAATGTTTGAGCCTTGCTTTCAGATGGAAAACAACCATTTCTTTCCCACCCTTGGTGCTGGGGTTTATTCGCTAAACCACACATTTTAGTCCAAATAAGCTGAATTTAAAAAAATAACTAAAATTGAGATTTTCTTTCCTCTTCAGCAATTTTTTTCCTAAAACTTTCAATGGTTTTGTCGGGTTAAGGAGATAGAAATAGACATCACACATTTACCTCTCTGTAGAAAACAAGGTTCATGCCAGAATAGCTACAGATAAACAAATCTGTTCCTAACCTAATCACAATTGTGCAAGAAAAATAAAATACATATATGAACAATACACTTCAATCTCCTTGTGTATGGGCATATGTATAAAACATATAACCAATGGGTAATATATATCAAGAGCAACAGGACAAGAAAAAAAAAGAGACAACTTATAGTGATGCTAACTATACAATCTGGTTGATCCACCCAATACTTCTTAATGTTTTGCTATATCCTGGATGCAGCCATGCAGCTGAGTTACATTGATTCCATGCAGAATATCCTACAGTAGCTCCTGATATCATCAATATGAAGAAAAAAAACCTAAAAAGTACATACACAAAAGAATATAAAGTGCAAAAAAAAGAAAAAGAAAAAAGTTGAAAAATGCAAAAACTAGCAAAAAGAAAAAGAAAATATAAAGTCCACACAAAGTCTATTGATGTCTATTTCTCTCTTTCACCCGAGGGCGGATGTCTTTCCGTAATCCTAGTAGTGTATCTCTGATTAATTTTTTTTTTGCATTATAATTATGAGTGCGGTATTATCTTTATGTTTTTGATTATATTTTGGAGGTTATAAATTGGATGGTGACCTCAATACCTGCCCCATATTTACAGTTGAGTACCAATACAACTATAGTATTTTTTATCAATTGCTCTTGTCCACTCTCCACTATTCTCATTTTTTTTGTACTGAATAAACCCTACTATCTTTACATAGTATAAGGAGAGATACATTTCCCCCCTTCATTTCCCAAATCACAAAGACAATGAAAACCATATATTAGACATTTCTGTTCAGATAGATCAATTTTTGGAATTACTTTTTAATCAAATAAAAGGTGAGTCTCACGTGTTATGTGGGTTTGGAAAATTTGGAAAATAATTCTTCTAACAATAGATAAGGAAACTATGCAAAAATATAGTTATTTATTCAAAAGTTACTGCAGGCTCACAGCACAAAGGCTGGATATCATCAAGGTTCTGCCAGGAGTAAGTAAAGTGTAAGGGTTGAGCAGGTCCATTACTCAACCCAGCACTGCACAGGTTAATGAACAATACTCTGGGTCATTTCTTAAAATTCTCATTCCGAAATATTATAGTAGGTTTCTTGAAAAAATCACCAGTGCCAATTTGTAAGAGTTTTTAACATTCAAGTGAATATTACTAATGGCTTAATAAAACCCTTAAAGGTTTACTAGGCTATGAGTATGAAAAATAGGGAAAAATATTATGTGTTAATATGTTATGTCTTAAACAATGGTTTCCTTGGATTGATAAAGTAGCAAGAAAAGATGGTCATGGGTTGGGAGGTTCTGGAAATTAAAGAGCAGGATGGGTGTGGGGGGGGGGCGGGGGGCCGTTGGGTTTTTGCTTTTGATCTTTATCCTTGTTCTACTATTTCTACTCTGCCTCAGTTTAAATTTCTACTTGCTTTGCTGCTTTTCTTTATTCTATTTTTGATTAAGGACAATGCAGCCATATCGGAAACGATCTTATGTGTAGGTTACCTTGTGTTGGAACAGCATGATTTGTCAAAATTTAGGCTCAAACCTGTGGGATGCGGAATTTACTGGTGGTCTTTTTAAGAAACTGGCATGATTAGTCCTATATTGTAGGGTTAATTCCCTAGTGGGCTATTGCTCTACCAATAACCAGAAAGCGGGAAGTGCTAGACCCAAATAACACAATATATATATATATATATATATATATCAAATATAGAAGTGTATCTCCTACAACAGTGAAGTACAATCCAAGCCCAAAATAAAGTGCTGCACTGGTGCTTAGCAGTATTGAACCATATATTAGGTAAATATGTACAAAGAAAAATATAAAAACCACGTAGTGCAGACCATCTCATAATAGAAATATATTTCACACAAAAACATATATGTGAAGTACACTCACATTCCCCAGAGTCCTATCAACCCTGGCTCATGGTAAGAGAGGCTTCTTGGAGGCACAGTAACCCCCAATTACACAGTATAAAAAATGCATTATTGACACACAGATTCAAATATGCTTGGGGGTCCCTGTGCCTTTTAAAAATATTATTTTGCCATTCTGGACATCTATCTATTGGATCTATTCCCTCTCAAAAAAGCCTCTCTTACTCAGAGCCAGGGTTGATAGGACTCTGGGAAATGTGAGCGTACTTCACAAATGTGTTTCTGTGTATTTCTCTTTCTTTAGTATTATCTGATGGTCTGCACTATGTGTATTTTATATTTTATTTAGTCAATATTTCCCCACTATATAGTTCAATACTGCTAAGTATCAGTGCAATACTTTATTTTGGGTTTGGAGTCATTCTAAGATTCATATTTTGAAGATACACATTCTTGACCTGTATGCCTGAGTTTGTTAGTCTAAATGTTAATGGCTGAAATAAATCGTCTTTGTTCACTATTTCTTTAGATATTTATTGTTTGCTATTTTAAAGAAATTAACATATGCATATAGAATGTTAACATACAGTCTGTTAAGCCAATAGACAGTAAGCTACAGTTGATCAGTTGATATATGGTGAAGAAGGGATAGCCCTTAATTTATCTTTTTGCTAGTTAGTAAAAAAAATGTGTTCAGTAGGGGACTTAGAATATGATACACATTTCTACAGACATGTAAATTGACTCCTATGAGTCTGTGTACTGAATTGTAGAATTATTTGATGTTGTTTGGTGTATATTCTAGTTGTATTGATGCAATAATATTTTCTCAATAAAGATTTTAAAATATCTATATTATTTTTATTACTGGCATCTTGTGTCCTATTCACTGATTCACCTACACACAAATTTGCATTTATGATTAACTATTTGATCAAAGCACCGCTAGAATTCAGATGGAAAGAAGCCAATGCCAGCTCCCAGTCTGATGTGCCACTGATATAAATTAATTCATTGTAAGTGATGTTTTGTATTGCCATGGTGCTGAAACCCAAAGCAGGGCTTCATTTTATGTATTGGCAGGTTTGTGATTTTATACAAAACATACACATTCACTACTACATAAAGGGTTATTCACTAAAGAGAGAATTCAAAGTTAATTTCAAATTTAAGGTTAAACGACCCACGATTGAAAAAATCTATTTCAGCTATGCTTACATTTGAAATTCACTTTAAATTCTCACTTTACTGAATAACCCTGATAATTACTGTAAATACTGTACATCCCTTCTACAGCTGTTTAACTCTTGAAATAAGTCTGTCTACCTACTGCACTTAATGTGTGAACTATACTATACTCTCCTGTAATGTAACCTGTTAGCTGTATGGACACGCTATGCATACACATACATTGCACATATATGCATATGCAATGTGATCTAAGGAATAGATATTGTGCTTCAGAAATGACGTACAGCATCTCCCATTATCTTTAGCTGATGACTGAGCGCGTGTTCTGTATTATCTTTGGAATGATGAGAGTTGCAATATTAAAACATTTAGATCGACTATTTGTCACTTGCATAATTTTTTTTATATATATATATAATTCTTTATTTTTGGTGCAAATCTTGACAATTTTGACACAACAAAGAGCCACAGCGGGAAATACAAGTCGGCAAACAAATGTCATAACGGCACGAGGTGTAGCATTAATGAACATTGCACATTTTGTTTTTGGTAGCTGTCTAGACAATTGTTACTGGCTGTCAAGTTTATAACATCAATTATTACTAGCCAGATGCAGCACTCCTGACGCAAATATGACTAAGGGCACTTCTGTATACAGGGGGATTATTAACCCACTTGGGTCATCGTGAAACATTACCGACTGTGGTGACTAGTCCTGTTAGACTGCATAAATTTGTTTTTAAATACATTTTTAAAGCGCTTGTATTTCCCTCTAAAAATAATCTGTCTCTAGTGGTTGTACTATTGATACATTAATTGCTGAAAACTAGATGTATGACGTATCACTTGGAACATGCATTCATTGTTGAACATCAAGCAATTCAAGACAAACAGTAAAAAAACTAGCAGGGTTTTTCACCAAAGTGAGAACGCAAGGTGAATTCATAGTGAATTTCAAATTTAAGGTCAGAGTAGCTGAATGGGAAAGCATACCAAAAATGAATAATAATCAAGTGAGCGATTAGAAAAATTAAATGAAGAATTAAAGTGCACAATAAGTGTTAAAAAAAAGTGCTAGTGCCACTCTCCAAATTTCTAAAGTGCAAATGAAATGAGTTTAAAATATATTGTGCAGTATACTTCTGTGACATTCATACAATGATTTTCAGTGCAAATATAAATTCTCATGCAGCACCATATCTGTTTAAACATCCACAAAACACTCTGTAATACACAAAATAAATAAATTTTTAAAATGGTGAACAATAGCCTTTTTTTTTGTTTACTTATACATCATGTAAAATAAAAAAACACAACAAAAACACATAACAGAGAATGAGAAAATTCTATGTAATGTATAAAAACACAAAAAAATAGGGCGTTGTGCACCTTTTTTTTAAATAAAAAAACATTTTATTGTACAGCACTACGTTATTTGCTGGCACTATATAAATAATAAAATAATAATAAAATAGTAATTTTGAATGGAAGTATAGCTAACTGAGATAATTTTTCCAGTTGATCTATTTTGACATTAAATGTGAAATTCACCTTGAATTCCCACATCAGTGAATAACCCCCCTGTAGGTATAATAAATTGCACACAGTGTGTTTAGGGAATTATCCAAGTGGAACTAGAAATTATATTTTAAATACCTACATAAAGTTTCAGCTGCTAGTTTAGACTATCACTTAGATATTTGACATCCATGCTTGCAAATGTAACCTTCTGATTGTCAGAAGCATTAATAACCCATTTATCACTGAATTAATGCAAGGTTTTGTATAAAAGTACATGGGTTTCAAATGTAAGTATTATTTGTTAAGATCTGAAATGCCAACTTATGTTAGCTATTAGTGTGTTTCTGCTCCCTGAGGAGAAAGATTAATGAAAAGACCCCCTCTACAATACAGTATATAGATATTTTGATTGAAGCATACTAAAGGCAGTGGTCTGCTGTGGGATAGGAACAGAGGAGGGGGTGTTAGATTTCATCGTGTGAATAGCACTCAACCAGGACCACCCATTCAGGTGCACGGCCCTATCAAAAGAGCTTGTGTGCATAATGTCCTCTATTCAAGTGCAGATGACTTGGCCGATGGCCTCAAGTGTGTTAACTCTTCAGGTTGCAGTGAAAGGCCATCTCACTGATAAATGGGAGGAGATCGGAGGGGTTTATCATCAGATCATCAGTAAACACCGAGGAGAGAGCTTCTTCAGTAGCAGCTGTGAAGGAGGTCTATTTTATCAAATACAACTATCTGCAGACCAGTGGCCGCCGCCATGGCCTCTACCCAGCAGCAGTTTTTTGGAAGGGTCCTTGTAGAGGTGCGTGACGAGAGAGCTCGTTTGGGAGACAGTGAGAGCTCTGGAAGCCAAAAGAGGATTAGGGTCCATTCCGACTCCACGGACACAGACACTGAGGGAGTGATGTCCACCTCTCACAGTGACACTGGGGACAGTGATAGCGAACGTTCCATGGACGCTGATGTTCCACCGGGAGAAGATACATCCAAGCGAGCATTGGTGAAGCCGCCTTACTCCTACATAGCTTTGATCACCATGTCCATCCTGCAAAGCCCAGACAAGAAGCTGACTCTCAGCGGGATCTGCAACTTCATCAGCAGGAACTTTCCCTACTATAAGGCAAAGTTCCCAGCCTGGCAGAACTCCATCAGACACAACCTGTCCCTCAATGACTGTTTTATCAAGGTCCCCCGGGCACCGGGCAACCCTGGAAAGGGCAACTACTGGACCTTGGACCCCGCTTCAGAAGACATGTTTGACAACGGGAGCTTCCTGAGAAGGAGGAAAAGATTTAAAAGGCATCGCACGGAATTCCTGAACGACGGGGTCATGGTTTATCCCACAGTGCACTACTACCAGCATTATGGACCTCCAGTCCCTCAGACCTTCGTTCAGCAGAACCCACTACCATTCATGGCTCCACCGAAGAGATTGATGGTTCCTTCCCAGCCATATGTGCCCCCTTGCCCTGAGATGTTAATGAGCAGGGCGCCCGTGTGTTCTCAGGTGATCCCAACAATCGGCCTCTTAGGGACCCCAACTAAACCCAAGTGCTCTTTCTCTATAGACAGCATTATTGGCAAATCAAAGGAGCCAGAAGTGAGTCCTCCACCTCCGCCGCATTATGCTCATCCCTGGGACTACCGCAATCTTATGCCAGCCAATACCATGGTGCCAACCCTACTGAACACTTATTCTTCTGGGCCCTTGGTCAACCCTTATGTCATGCCACACTACCAAACTTTCCCTAGTCCTCTTTACCCCAGGACATACATGGGAGCATTTTAAGAACCGGTCTTAATATGATGGACCTCAGACATATTTGGAGTTTCCATGTCCTATGTTACTGACCAGTAATTTATAGGATTTACTGGAATTTGAAGCAAATTATCTGACCAAAGACTTTCAATATTGTCTTCAGTTTTATACACTTAAACAGTGCCCACGATTATTTGTGGGTAATTAACACTTACTGGGCAGCATGCACAGAGAGAGTATATATATATATATACATATATATATAGTACTTTTAAAGCCATCTTTTACTTATATAAGCATATTTTTTGCCATTTGTGTTATGTTTTCCCCCAATGCATAGCATTGATGAATTTGTTGGCGCTTTATTTAAAAAATGTATGTATATTAAGAACAGTTCTGGTAGGAGATGTAGCACTCATCAGGGAAAGCAATGGAATATTCGTAACGATTGCACCACTTTTCCAACCCTTCCCCAGAATTGTTCTTTAAGGTTTAATTGCACAAAACATAAGATATATGTTTCTCCATGTTCTTGTGTGGTGAAGAAAAACAAAAAAATATAT